>SJYX01000554.1:200294-219780 GCA_006410675.1 Oreotragus oreotragus | reverse complement strand
GTCCATGGAGTCGCTGAGGGTCAGACACGACTGAGCGACTTCCCTTTCACTTTTCACTTTCATGCATTGGAGAAGGAAATGGCAACCCACTCCAGTACTCTTGCCTGGAGAATCCCAGGGACAGCAGAGCCTGGTGTCACACAGAGTCGGACATGACTGAAGTGACTTAGCAGCAGCAGCAGCAGTATTCCATTGTATATGTGTGCCATATCGTCTTTATCTGTTCCTCTGTCAGTGGACATTCACGTTGCTTCCACATCTTGGCTGTTGTGAGTAGTGCTGCAGTGAACAATTGGAGTTTTCTCTGGATGTATGCTCAGGAGTGGGATTGCTGGATCATATGGAAACTCTATTTTTACTTTTTAAAAGAACCTTCATACTGTTTTCTGTAGTGGCTGTATCAATTTACATTCCCACCAACGGTGTGGGAGGGTTCCCTTTTCTCTACACCCTCTCCAGCATTTATTGTTCTTAGACTTTGATGATGGCTGTTCTGACCAGTGTGAAGTGATACCTCATTGTAGTTCTGATTTGCATTTCTTGCATAATTAATGGTGTTGACCTTTTTATATGCCCGTTTGCCATCTGTATGTCTTCTTGGAAGAAATGTCTACTTAGGTCTTCAGCCCATTTTTTGTTTATATTGTTTGTTTTTTTGATATTGAGCTGTAGAAACTGGTGGTATATTTTTGAAATTCCTTGTCGGTTTTGCAGTCTACAGTTAAGGATTACCACAAAGTGATTAATACTACTTTTTGTGATAGTATTATAAAATTATAGGTCAGTAACTCATTCTCCTTTATTTCACAAGGTTTGATGACCACGTGCAGAATTTAAAGAAATTTATGACATAGCTATAATTAAGACTAGTTTACATGAGATATGATTGCTTTTACACATTGTTATAGAGGTATACTCATTCAGTATTCAGTATACTGTAGTACAATAACAAGAATTCAAATATGGAGTGAAGTAGGTTTCTGTAGATGAAAGTTCTGTAGTTCTGTAGATGAAACTCTTAAATGTTCCTTTAAGAATGTATCAAAGACTGGTAAGAAGTGCTGTTCATCTTGACCCAAACAGCCTAGCTTATTTGAACAGTTGCACTTTTCCCATTAAAAATGTAGTTTGGAGGATGAAACACAGATGTGCCTTTGTTCATTATCTGAGTCATGAGATTAAGAGCATGTTATTTAGTAGTACATAACACCACTTTGGACACTTGAAGCCGAAAGTGATTTATATAGGGAACTTGGTGTTAAAAAATGCCAGAAAGGCTGCAGAAGGTATCAGAGGCTGAAGCTGGTTTTCAGGCTTATCACTAGAGTTCTGGTCCAGAGTCAGAAAGACACTGTGCTGCCTTGATAAGGAAACTGTGGGAAACCAGTGCTAATGGATTCTGAAGTGAATAAACCAGGGAGTACAACCTTGTATCTATCTGCCACTACGAGCCTTTGCTCACCAGATCTATAGAAGAAGAATATGGCATCTGTTGTCTATGCATTTTATTTATGTTTTTTTTTGACAGAAGCAGAACTTATTTTTTTCAATATTGCAAAAATTCAATAAAGACTTAAAAAAATAGAAACAAAAATTTTCAAAAGTAAAATGCAAGCAATTTAAAAATCAAGCTATAAGGAGACCAGATTTCCCATTTCTAGTTTGTTTTTCTGTGATACAATTCTTCTTTATTACCTTCAGTAATAAAGGTTTAGTTTATTATTTTTAATTTATTATATATATAAATTGTTTATATTTTTCTTTTTTATTACATATAAATTTATTTATTTTAATTGGAGGTTAAATCCTTTACAATATTGTATTGGTTTTGCCATACATCAACATGAATCTGCCACAGGTATACACATGTTCCCCATCCTGAACCCCTCTCCCTCCTCCCTCCCCATACCATCTCTCTGGGTCATCTCAGTGCACCAGCCCCAAGCATCCAGTATCATGCACTGAACCTGGACTGGTGAGTCATTTCATATATGATATTATACATATTTCAATGCCATTCTCCCAAATCATTCCACCCTCTCCCTCTCCCACAGAGTCCAAAAGACTGTTCTATGCATCTGTGTCTTTTTGCTGTCTCACATATAGGGTTATCGTTACCATCTTTCTAAATTCCATATATATGCATTAGTATACTATATTGGTATTTTTCTTTCTGGCTTACTTCACTCTGTATAATAGCTGTCTCTTATACACATCTAGATGTGTATAAGAGACAGAATTTAGACCCTGAATTTTTAACTGTAGTTATCTGCAAGTCTAAAGTAATGGGTATTTGTTTGTATCTATTATAAAATTTTAAAAATAAACATATATGTCTTTTGCAATAAAGAAAACAAATAATAAACTGAGAAGATATTTTCAGTGGATGTAACAGACAAAGAATATTATCCAATATATAATAAATTACAAATTAAGAAAAGGTAAACAGTATCTTACATTCACTGAATGCTATTTGTTTTTTATTATGTTAAANACATCTAGGTTGTTTCCATGTCTTGGCTATTATAAACAGTGCTGCGATGAACATTGGGGTACATGTATCTCTTTCTATTCTGTTTTCCTCGATGTGTATGCCCAGCAGTGGGATTGCTGGGTCATAAGGCAGTTCTATTTGCAATTTTTTAAGGAATCTCCACACTGTTCTCCATAGTGGCTGTACTAGTTTGCATTCCCACCAACAGTGTAAGAGGGTTCCCTTTTCTCCACACCCTCTCCAGCATTTATTGTTTGCAGACTTTTGGATCGCAGCCATTCTGACTGGTGTGAAGTGGTACCTCATTGTGGTCTTGATTTACATTTCTCTGACAATGAGTGACGTTGAGCATCTTTTCATGTGTTTGTTAGCCATCTGTATGTCTTCTTTGGAGAGATGTCTATTTAGTTCTTTGGCCCATTTTTTGATTGGGTCATTTATTTTTCTGGAATTGAGCTGCATAAGTTGCTTGTATATTTTGGAGATTAGATGTTTGTCAGTTGTTTCATTTGCTATTATGTTCTCCCATTCAGAAGGCTGTCTTTTCACCTTGCTTAAAGTTTCCTTTGTTGTGCAGAAGCTTTTAATTTTAATTAGATCCCATTTGTTTATTTTTGCTTTTATTTCCAGTATTCGGGGAGGTGGATCATAGAGAATCCTGCTGTGATTTATGTCGGAGTGATAGTGAAAATGATTCAAAATCTTGAAATAAAAATGGAATCACAGATAAATAGCCTGGAGACAAGGATTGAGAAAATGCAAGAAAGGTTTAACAAGGACCTAGAAGAAATAAAAAAGAGTCTTCTTCTTATAATGACACCAGTTCTATGGTATTAGGCACCCTTATGAACTCAGTTAACCCTGATTACTTCTTTAAAAGTGTTATCTCTCAGTCACATCAGAGGCTAAGGATTTAACATATGAATTTTGTGGAGATGCAGTTCAGTCTATAAAACAGGCCCTCTGCAATTCCCTGTATCAACAGAAGGAGCAAAGGTTCCTCAGGCCATTTGCTGCCTGGGATCTCAGTGACCTTTGCAAATAACAGCGTGCAATATGGGTGCCCTCATGACACTGTCCTTAAGTCAGTCCCTGTGCGAACTCACCTCGTGCTTCTTCATCAAGGTCTTCATAGACTAACCAGAGGTGTTTGAGCGTTTTTTCACTGAACTAGTTTGGGCAGTGTGCTGTTGGCAAGTGTAACCCGTCTGGGATAATAATCAGAAAAGTATACTGAGAGCATTGGGAGTTAAAAGTACAAAGTTCTTAGGTGAAGTTCCATTTGGTTAAGGCAATCTGGTAGCCTGCCTCTTCCCCCACCCCCTTACTCCGTGCCCTCCACTGCTGTCTTCAGTAAAGGAAGCAGTTTGTTAGGTCCCTGGCCATGATTTCATCTTTCTAGGAGTTAAAATCATTTTATATCTTCCAATGCCGGCTTTCCCCGATCCATCCTGATGCTCTACTGTTCAAAGGATGCTTCTAACTCCATTCCAGGGCATCTCATCATAGCACCCAGTCCTAGGGACTTCCATCCTAAAAGGTCTAAGTCTCAGAAAATTGATTTCTGGCCAAGTCCACTCCCCTGTGCTGGAATGTGAATTGTTAGTGGTTTAGGCTATCCAGGAAAGAGGGGAGCCTCATCTCAAGAGAGCCAGACGACACTGTGAAAGTGGTTTGTGGATGTCCTGTGATGGAAGCCACAGGCCCAGGGAACAGTAGAGACCTTCCTACCCTGAGGGAGTCTCTTGTCTGGCAACTTTCTGGAAATCCAGTGCTGGCAGCAGGCAGACAATTCTGATTAAAGATTCAGCCACCCCTATGCCCACCCCAGATGTTCCCAAAGAGCAGGGTGCAGAAGGACCTCTTGTGTTGGCACTGTGGACATGCTTCCTGGTATAGGAGCCCACATTGTAAATGTCACACTGGCTGGTGGGTCCGCTGCAGCCCAGAGGTGTTAGAGGCAGATCCTTAAATACACTGCTTGGAAGTGTATTCGGATCTGCAAGCTAAAAGTGTCAGTCTTAACAGTCACCATCTTAGACTGATGTGTAGGCAAAAGGACTCAATTTGCTTGCCCGGAGAGCCCAGTGTAAGCCCTGAGCTTTTATCTTCCTCCGATGAGAATTCTGCTTTATACTCAGTTCTGAAGGGACATAGATTCAGGTACTGAGAAAACAGCTGTGTATTTGGGTTTTTTTGTCCAAGTGGCCAGGCACAGTTTGAGGACAAACGGTGCCTTGTTTGGAGTTGTTTATGCTTCCTATACCTCTCCCCTATGGGATGACCTTGGCTGACCTTCCCCAGCTGGGGAAGACCTGGGTCATCCTATGTGCAGCCTAAGGGGACCTTGTCCATAGCTTGGGGGAAGCTTCCATCACATTCAGAGCCTTAAGGAGAACTTGCAAAGTCTCCAGTCCTGTCTGGGCCCCTCTCCCTTGTCTGGTGGCGGGCAGTTAAGTCTGAGGACCAGTCTTCCTCCAGGGAATCCTGTGCTTGCCTTGGCAGCATCTCAGATTTCTGCTTTCAGGAACATAACTATGGATTTCTCCGAGTTATTCCTATGACTGGGCTCCTGCACTCTTGCAACAGTGGTTCCTGCGTGTTTCGTTAACATAGCCACTATCAGTGCCACTCACTGTCTCCAGTCCACGCACCTTCCTTCTCTTCTCTCAGTATCAGGCTCACCCCCTTAGGATCCTTGCCTTGGCTGCTCCCCAGCCTGGGTTGCTGTCCCACCAGCTTTCCGAATGATGGGCTCCTTTATCTCTTTGGGTCTCAGCCCTGATGTGTTGTCTTTGGTGAGGGCCTCTCACTCGCCTCCTAGTCATCTCCACACACTGCATGTTATATTTTATTTTTTTATAGCCCTCGCCACTGTCTGAAACTTCCTTCTTGCTTACTCATGAGTCATCTGTCTTAACCCACTGGAATATAAGTTTTATGAGAACAGGGACCTTGCCTGGCTTCTTCAATCCTCTATCCCAATGTTCAATAACTCAGTTCCCTTTACTTACTGAGTCAAATAATCGGGGCCTTCTCAACCTGACTGGATGCTTCCCCAGTGGCTCAGATGGTAAAGAATCTGCCTGCAATGCAGGAGACCTGGTTTCGATCCCTGGGTTGGGAAGATCCCCTGGAGAAGGGAANATAACTCAGTTCCCTTTACTTACTGAGTCAAATAATCGGGGCCTTCTCAACCTGACTGGATGCTTCCCCAGTGGCTCAGATGGTAAAGAATCTGCCTGCAATGCAGGAGACCTGGTTTCGATCCCTGGGTTGGGAAGATCCCCTGGAGAAGGGAATGGCTACCCACTCCCGTGTTCTTGCCTGGAGAATTCCACGGACTGAGGAGCCTCGTGGGCCACGGTCCATGGGGGTAGCAAAGAGTTGTATATGACTGAGCAACTAACACTTTCACTTTGACGACCTGATTGAAGCTTGGGCCCCATCTTGCATAGGTAACAGATTTGGGAGGATATTCTGCTAAAGAAAAAGTAGCTACTGTCTGTCCTTATAACCCTTTTGCAGTGTCAAGGAACTGGAGGAAGCTGTAACACAAGGCCTTCCCTGCTGTGGGCCTCTAAGTGGAAAAGAGAGGCAGGGAAATTGACTTTCCCACTGGGTGATTGTCGCTACCCTTCCCAGGAAGCAGAGAGGCTGGAGTCAGTGACTGTGGCCTTGGGTCAGTCAAATAATACTGTGCCAGATTAGGCTCACTCCCCAGGGCTGCTGTAGCCTGAGTCTGCCGTGTTCCCCACTGGGAGGTGGGTATCCTCTACGCTCCATTAGAGGGAGATTCAGAAGGGTGCCACCTGCCTCCTCTCACCTGAACACCAGCTGCCATAGAGTTGTCAGGCGAGGCCCCAGTGCCCCGAGATGGGCAGCAGTGGTTGGCCTCAATACATCCTCCCTTTCCTATCCCAGGAGTCAGGGCTGCCAGGACTGTGTGTGCAGAGTCAGAGCCACATTCTAGCCTATTCTGTGAGTCCATGAGCTCCAACAGCCTGCCACCTAGGACACCGCATGCAGCTTCCGGGCCTTGCTGAGGCTACCCTGCTATTCCTGCATGGGGTCAGCTCACAGAACTTGAGATCTACCCAGTGCTGTCCCGGTCATTCATTTATTCTGCCACTTGACAGTTACCGAGCTCCTCTGTGTGGGGGAACAGATGGAGGGCCAGGAGCCACAGGAGCAGTTACAAGTGACGATATTTCGTGGGGACATGTTCATGAGGTGCCGTCTGGCAGGTGGTTGGCCTTGGGTGCCCCAGCCTCCTTCGCTGGGCAGAACTGGCTGCTCCCAGACTAACGGCATCCCACCTGCAGGGCTAGGGTTTCATCCCCGAGGAGGCTTCTTGCTCTGTCTACCATGCTTTGACAAATGGCCAGGGGAAATGCCTTCCTCAGGATTTCCTCTGAGCAGGCCCCCCTACACTGCCCCTCGTACAGAAGCACTGGGACAGCTCCAGCAGGAAGTTCAGGGGTAAAGGGGGCAGGGCTGAGCCCAGGGCACTTCTGAGCACCCTTCCCAGCTGCCCTCATGGAGTAGTCCACAGAATTCCAGAGAGAATCAGAGCTCGCCTCTCCCTTCCCGAGGAAAGCTTGGTAAAAACCCTGACTTTGGTTATAAATCCTAAAGATTCAGTACGTATTTGTCATTTGCAGAAGACAATAGGAAAAGAGTATTCTGAGTAGCAAAATAGTCTGTAGTTTAGGAAGAAAAGATCGGGTTCTGATACAGCAAAAAGCACTATCTGGTGTGGAGTGGCTGAGGGATGCTGAGATGTGGGAAGATCTGGAAAGAGCCTGACACATAGAAGCTGGGGGCGGGGAGCGGTCTGCCTTTCCCCATCACAGTGGGCTCTGGCCTGGCATTGGACAGCAGCCCCATCAATACCAGGTTGGCCAAAAGGTGCATTTGGGTTTTTTCATAAGATGTTCCAGAAAAACCCCAAAGAACTTTTTCGCCAACCCAATACTTGCTACCGTGGTAAAGAATCTGCCTGCCCGTGAAGGCAACGTGGGTTTGAACCCTGGATTGGAGAAGGGAATGGCACCCACTCCAGTATTCTTGCCTGGGAAATCCCATGAACAGAGCCTGGCGGGCTCCAGTCCACGGGGTCGCAGAAGAGTGGGACACGCCTGAGGGGCTAAGCAGCAGTACTTGAGGCAGTGAGGAGTCTGATGCCAAGCAAGCCATGGATGGATGTGCTGTTTGTTTTGCACCCACTACCCTGGATGGCGGAGGTACAGTCACCAAGCAGGGAGGGGTCAAGGGAGTATTTCTGAGGTTGAATTGTGGATAATGACATTGAAACTTTTAGAATGTGTTCGGGGGAAAGAGCAGAGTAATGAATGTTTTTTTTTCCTCTCAAAGAATGTGTGAACAGTCCCGGTTCACTGCTCTAGAATTTAAAAAATTGTCCCAACTTGTTTCTCCATTGAGAGACCTTCATTTTCCGTTCGAGGTGACACATTTGAAAGAAAAGATGATGAGTTAAACAGGGAGGATGCGGGCGGGGAGGGCGGGTCTGCCAACAGTTCCCCTCCGTGTCATTTTTTTTTATCAGGTATATTGTTGTGAACCAATTTTCATGTTGAAATGGCTTTTCTCTCCACATACAAATTGCTTTTTATGTTGTTGAATGGGATGGCAGGCGCCCTCTTTGGAGATTAGCTCACTCAGTTGTCAGCCTGTGCTAAAATACACACCTTGGAAGCCCCTCAAAGGGCAGAGTCTGTGACCAGTTTGCTCCTCACAGCTGAATTGATGAATATAAATTGGAAGGAAAAAAGGAGTTTCCAAAGGAATCAGGTATAAAACAGATGCCTTGAGTTTTATAGGTTCCCGTTTGAGATTTCATAGAGTCCCAGGAAAAACGGACCCCCGAAGGGAGAGTGTGTTTGTCCTCCAGCCCTCACTTCATTCATGGCTTTGGTTTGTTTTTAAAAATCACATGTGGTGCTTATAAAAATCAGACACGTGGGCATGTAAAGGAAAATTTAATGACCACTCCCAACTGCCTGCAATCATCTGAAATACTGCCATTCCACGATCATTTACCTGTACAGTCAGTTGTATTTCCTTTCTGTCTTTTTATCCTTAGGAATGTTTTAATAGTTAAAATCATAGTGGACTGTAGAAAAATGGTATAGATGATCTTATTTACAAATCAGAAATAGAGACACAGATGTAGAGATCAAATATATGGATACCAAGGGGGAAGGGAGGGTGGGATGAATTATGAGACTGGGATTGACATGTATACCCTGTTGATACTATGTATAAAATAGGTAACTAATGAGAACCTACTGCATAGCACAGGGAACTCTACTCAGTGCTGTGTGGTGACCTAAACGAGAAGAAAATGCAAAAAAGAGGGGATATATGCATATGTTTAGCTGATTCACTTTGCTGTGCAGTAGAAGCTAGCACAACATGGTGAAGCAACTATGCTCCAATAAAAATTAATAAAAATAATTTAAAAATCATGTTGCTTTTGTAAGTTCTTATCCAAATGCTGTTTTAAGAAAAAAGGCTTTCTTGTGTCACTTATTAAATGTGTTTCTTGATTATGTGTAAATTCTATCACAGGGATGAATGTGACAGAAATGAAATTGAAGTTGCATAGTCGTTTTTGTTTTTACTGTTTTATTTTCAGTCAGTTCAGTTCAGTCGCTCAGTCGTGTCCGACTCTTTGTGACCCCATGAATTGCATCACGTCAGGCCTCCCTGTCCATAACCAACTCCCGGAGTTCACTCAGACTCACATCCATCGAGTCAGTGTTGCCATCCAGTCATCTCATCCTCGGTCGTCCCCTTCTCCTCCTGCCCCCAATCCCTCCCAGCATCAGAGTCTTTTCCAATGAGTCAACTCTTCACATGAGGTGGCCAAAGTACTAGAGTTTTAGCTTTAGCATCATTCCTTCCAGAGAAATCCCAGGGCTGATCTCCTTCAGAATGGACTGGTTGGATCTCCTTGCAGTCCAAGGGACTCTCAAGAGTCTTCTCCAACACCACAGTTCAAAAGCATCGATTCTTCGACACTCAGCCTTCTTCACAGTCCAGCTCTCACATCCATACATGACCACAGGAAAAACCATAACTTCAAACTGAAAGGAAAATTTCAAGAATAGTACAATGAACTGCTGTATGTCCTTCACCCAGGTTCCCTGATTAATGACATTTGAATACATTTATTGTATCAGTCTTGCTCCCTTTCAAATCTATACAGTTTTTAGAGTGAGCAGCAGACGTGCTGTTCCAATGAGTCTTGCATTCTCTGTGCATATTTCAAGAGTCTTCTCCAACACCACAGTTCAAAAGCATCGATTCTTCGACACTCAGCCTTCTTCACAGTCCAGCTCTCACATCCATACATGACCACAGGAAAAACCATAACTTCAAACTGAAAGGAAAATTTCAAGAATAGTACAATGAACTGCTGTATGTCCTTCACCCAGGTTCCCTGATTAATGACATTTGAATACATTTATTGTATCAGTCTTGCTCCCTTTCAAATCTATACAGTTTTTAGAGTGAGCAGCAGACGTGCTGTTCCAATGAGTCTTGCATTCTCTGTGCATATTTTTCACGCTTTGCTGCACAATCATCACATAATCACCAGAATCAGGAAACAGTGTAATACCATCATCTCATCTATAGTCTTCATTCAGGAGTTCCCAGTTATTCGAGTGCTGCTATTTATAGCTAAATCCTGCCACCTAGGATCATGTCTAGCACTTCTCTGTGATGTCTTTTCCGTTTTCTGCAGTCTCAATAGGCCCCTCAGGTTTTGTGTTGTTATTTTACTTTGACTACCTGGACATCTTTGAAGATATTACTTTGTAACATGCCCTTCATGTTGGGTTTGTCTGATGTTTCCTTGTGGTTAGATTTAAGTTGTGCGGCTTTGGCAGAAGTGTCACAGAGGTGATGATGATGTGTCTTTCCCATGGCATCTGATCAGGTGACACATAATGATGGTTTGTCCCATTACTGATGATATTAACTTTGATCACTGAATTAAGCTAGTCTGCCAGGCTTCTCACTGTAAAGTGACTTTCCCTTCAGATAGCTGATCCTCATTAAACTTTCACCCACTAGTTTAGTATCCATTACTGATTCTGCCTGAATCAATTATTATTGTGCTAGTTATCAAATGATGGTTTTTCCAAGTCCATCATTGCTTCTAGATTTGTGGGCATTACACTGTAAGCAAGAGCCTTTTCTTACCCACATTCATTCTTTCATTTATATCAGAATGTTTTATGTAATAGATCATCAATCTCTTTCTGTGAGTGTTTATTTTGATGCTACCAGTAGTCCCCCTTCAGACTAATTTCTGGATCTTCTTGGTATCATCTCATCATTCAATATGATGATCACATAACACATGAAGTTTAGAAATTTTTCTGCTTGACAATTATGAACATTTTTTATGTAACTAAGAACCTACAACATTGTTTTTAGTAATTGCACAGTGTCCATCAAATGTACTTGATGCTTCAGCCTTCCTGGTGGCTTCTGTGGTCTGGGAGAGACCCCTCCCATATGCTAATGCCTTTATTTCATTAGGCAGGGGCAGAAAATATTATCAGAAACAGAGCTGGCCCAAAAAGTGGAAGCAAGCCCAGCATTATCTGGACATAACCATTTCCTGGCCCCCAGCCTGAAGCCTCCTGTGCAGCTGCTAAGAGTAGAGCAGTGTCTACACAGGATGCAAGAATATTCATTGTGATGATACCTTTCATATAAAAACATTTTAGCAACCTATTAATATCTACCAATCAACTGGAGATGGAATACTACATAATCATTAAACTAACATTATACAAATCGACATGTATATATATGTGTGTGTGTGTGTGTATCCTTTATATTAGATATGCATATTCACCCACCCCATACACATGCACACACTCATGAATGCGTGTATATTCAGAATAAAGGTGAAGAAGTCCTGTGTGCTGTAGTGTCTGACTCTTTGTGACCCCATGGACTGTAGCCTGCCAGGCTCCTCTGTCCATGGAATTTTCCATAAATACTGCCATTCCACGATCATTTACCTGTACAGTCAGTTGTATTTCCTTTCTGTCTTTTTATCCTTAGGAATGTTTTAATAGTTAAAATCATAGTGGACTGTAGAAAAATGGTATAGATGATCTTATTTACAAATCAGAAATAGAGACACAGATGTAGAGATCAAATATATGGATACCAAGGGGGAAGGGAGGGTGGGATGAATTATGAGACTGGGATTGACATGTATACCCTGTTGATACTATGTATAAAATAGGTAACTAATGAGAACCTACTGCATAGCACAGGGAACTCTACTCAGTGCTGTGTGGTGACCTAAACGAGAAGAAAATGCAAAAAAGAGGGGATATATGCATATGTTTAGCTGATTCACTTTGCTGTGCAGTAGAAGCTAGCACAACATGGTGAAGCAACTATGCTCCAATAAAAATTAATAAAAATAATTTAAAAATCATGTTGCTTTTGTAAGTTCTTATCCAAATGCTGTTTTAAGAAAAAAGGCTTTCTTGTGTCACTTATTAAATGTGTTTCTTGATTATGTGTAAATTCTATCACAGGGATGAATGTGACAGAAATGAAATTGAAGTTGCATAGTCGTTTTTGTTTTTACTGTTTTATTTTCAGTCAGTTCAGTTCAGTCGCTCAGTCGTGTCCGACTCTTTGTGACCCCATGAATTGCATCACGTCAGGCCTCCCTGTCCATAACCAACTCCCGGAGTTCACTCAGACTCACATCCATCGAGTCAGTGTTGCCATCCAGTCATCTCATCCTCGGTCGTCCCCTTCTCCTCCTGCCCCCAATCCCTCCCAGCATCAGAGTCTTTTCCAATGAGTCAACTCTTCACATGAGGTGGCCAAAGTACTAGAGTTTTAGCTTTAGCATCATTCCTTCCAGAGAAATCCCAGGGCTGATCTCCTTCAGAATGGACTGGTTGGATCTCCTTGCAGTCCAAGGGACTCTCAAGAGTCTTCTCCAACACCACAGTTCAAAAGCATCGATTCTTCGACACTCAGCCTTCTTCACAGTCCAGCTCTCACATCCATACATGACCACAGGAAAAACCATAACTTCAAACTGAAAGGAAAATTTCAAGAATAGTACAATGAACTGCTGTATGTCCTTCACCCAGGTTCCCTGATTAATGACATTTGAATACATTTATTGTATCAGTCTTGCTCCCTTTCAAATCTATACAGTTTTTAGAGTGAGCAGCAGACGTGCTGTTCCAATGAGTCTTGCATTCTCTGTGCATATTTTTCACGCTTTGCTGCACAATCATCACATAATCACCAGAATCAGGAAACAGTGTAATACCATCATCTCATCTATAGTCTTCATTCAGGAGTTCCCAGTTATTCGAGTGCTGCTATTTATAGCTAAATCCTGCCACCTAGGATCATGTCTAGCACTTCTCTGTGATGTCTTTTCCGTTTTCTGCAGTCTCAATAGGCCCCTCAGGTTTTGTGTTGTTATTTTACTTTGACTACCTGGACATCTTTGAAGATATTACTTTGTAACATGCCCTTCATGTTGGGTTTGTCTGATGTTTCCTTGTGGTTAGATTTAAGTTGTGCGGCTTTGGCAGAAGTGTCACAGAGGTGATGATGATGTGTCTTTCCCATGGCATCTGATCAGGTGACACATAATGATGGTTTGTCCCATTACTGATGATATTAACTTTGATCACTGAATTAAGCTAGTCTGCCAGGCTTCTCACTGTAAAGTGACTTTCCCTTCAGATAGCTGATCCTCATTAAACTTTCACCCACTAGTTTAGTATCCATTACTGATTCTGCCTGAATCAATTATTATTGTGCTAGTTATCAAATGATGGTTTTTCCAAGTCCATCATTGCTTCTAGATTTGTGGGCATTACACTGTAAGCAAGAGCCTTTTCTTACCCACATTCATTCTTTCATTTATATCAGAATGTTTTATGTAATAGATCATCAATCTCTTTCTGTGAGTGTTTATTTTGATGCTACCAGTAGTCCCCCTTCAGACTAATTTCTGGATCTTCTTGGTATCATCTCATCATTCAATATGATGATCACATAACACATGAAGTTTAGAAATTTTTCTGCTTGACAATTATGAACATTTTTTATGTAACTAAGAACCTACAACATTGTTTTTAGTAATTGCACAGTGTCCATCAAATGTACTTGATGCTTCAGCCTTCCTGGTGGCTTCTGTGGTCTGGGAGAGACCCCTCCCATATGCTAATGCCTTTATTTCATTAGGCAGGGGCAGAAAATATTATCAGAAACAGAGCTGGCCCAAAAAGTGGAAGCAAGCCCAGCATTATCTGGACATAACCATTTCCTGGCCCCCAGCCTGAAGCCTCCTGTGCAGCTGCTAAGAGTAGAGCAGTGTCTACACAGGATGCAAGAATATTCATTGTGATGATACCTTTCATATAAAAACATTTTAGCAACCTATTAATATCTACCAATCAACTGGAGATGGAATACTACATAATCATTAAACTAACATTATACAAATCGACATGTATATATATGTGTGTGTGTGTGTGTATCCTTTATATTAGATATGCATATTCACCCACCCCATACACATGCACACACTCATGAATGCGTGTATATTCAGAATAAAGGTGAAGAAGTCCTGTGTGCTGTAGTGTCTGACTCTTTGTGACCCCATGGACTGTAGCCTGCCAGGCTCCTCTGTCCATGGAATTTTCCAGGCAAGAATACTGGAGTGGTTGCCATTTCCTACTTCAGGGGATCTTCCTGACCCGTGAATTGAACCTGCGTCTCCTGCATTTGAAGGCAAATTCTTTTACCACTGAGCTATCTGAGCAACAGTAATTATTGAAATCATTATGGCTGTTACTATTGGGTTGAAAGGAAAGGAACAAAATTGGGAGATGGTCTATAGGGAAGGGGTTTCAAGCTACTGAATGTAAATTATACTTCCATAAAACCATTTTTTAAAAAAGCAAGCTCTGAAATGAACATCTTATAATATATAAACCTGATTAGGTAAACATTTGTTAGGTAAACATCTTATAATATATAAACCGGATTAGGTAAACATTTGTTATTTTATTTTCCTCTTTTGGACTTACCTTTGAAACATTTTATAAGAAATAAAGATTTTTAGAAAACAGGAATGGGAATGATAAATACCAAAACCAAGACACTGATTATATCTGGAGTATGAGAGAAATGGGAAAACAAGGAGAGAGAGATGGAGAACTTCATTTGTATCTGTGATGTCTAATTTCATTGGTTTTTCTAAAAAAAATTAAGCCAGATGGCAAAGTGTTAAGATTTGATAGAGTTTGGTTGTGGGATTTTAAGGCTTTGCTTATATCATTCCCTGGGCTTTTCTGTATTTACAAAAAGCTATGCTATAGAAATAAGGGGGTAACTAAGGTTCAAAGTTTCTGGACAAGAAGGAAGTAATGGGGTCAGTCACTGCATCGTTGATAAGGAGGAAGTAATGGAACTCATAAGCTGCATGGCACGTTAGCTCCAAAAGGCAGAGCCTGAGGCGAGGGTTAAGTACTAAAGTCTTCAGCGAGGTGCAACATAGGGTAGCAAGAGTAGGAAAAGAGAAGTGAAAGAAAGACGAATGGAAAGTAAACACCAAGGGATGCTTTGCTAGGCTGACCGCGTGTCTTGAGGCCTCAGCTTTGCAGTATGTCTCCAGATAGTGTAGAGAAATACTGTTTGGAAACAGTCCAGTAGAGAGAGGAATGGAGAGGAAGTTTATTTCCTAGCTCTTTGCTTTCTTCTCTTTCGAACGGGTCAAAATTGAATTTTCAGGAAGTGAATACCCTTGTGCTTCTGGAGTGTCGTCAGACCCATTTGGCCACCACTTGGAGGACAGATTGCATACGCTCTGTGTTGCTTCATCCAAATGTAGAAACCATAGTGGAGTGAGAGACCATGACCGTGGCTTTAGGCCTGGGGTCACAGGGCCCTAAAGGCCTCTGATTTGAGCCACCATACTGGCAATAGCTACAGCAAAGCAAGTGGCCAAGAGTTTGTAGGAGGGATGAGATCACGAGACTCTTGGGAGTCCCATTAGATGAGGCCGACACAGATGGGATGGGATTGTTGTTGTTAGGTTGCCAAGTCATGTCTGACTCTTTGCAGTCCCATGGACTGCAGCACACCAGGCTTCCCTGTCCTCCACTATCTCCCTGAGTTTCCTGAAGTTCTTGTCCATTGAGTTGGCGTTGCTATCTAACCATCTCAACCTCTGCTGCCTTCTTCTCCTTTTGCCTTCAGTCTTTCCCAGCATCAGGGTCTTTTCCAATGAGTTGGCTCTCTGTATCAGGTGGCCAAAGTATTGCAGCTTCAGCTTCAGCATCAGTCTTTCTGATGAATATTCAGGGTTGCTTTCCTTTAAGATTGACTGGTTTGATCTCCTTGCAGTCCAAGGGACTCTCAAGAATCTTCTTCACCACCACAATTCGAAAGCATCAATTCTTCAGCTTTCATTCTATTTTGTGGTCTAACGCTCACATCCATACATGACTACTGGAGTGAATATAGTCCAGTAGAATGGAATGGGATACCTCTTATCTAAAATAAGAGAGGGAATGAGAATGTACTTTGTGGTAGGTAAGTTTACAGGGGGAAAATGGTGAAAAATTAGAACCATTCTGGACTGAGAACTCCTTTCTTTTATGAAGAGCAACTTTGGGAATGGTTTTAGGAAATGGGATGGGATTTGGAAGAGAATGATGATTGAATAGAATGATGGGGAAAGGATTGTGTCTGACTCTGGAGATGGGGAAGCTGCTTGAGGTGCACAGACCAGGCCTCACAGGAGATTAGGAGGAGATGGTAAGAGTATTGGGAAGAGAGTGGATGAATTGAGTTGGGCTCTAGGTAGCTTGTCTAGTAGGGCTGAATAGGAAAGAAGGACAAGGGCGCGCTGACAGTCTGGAGAAATGCTGAGGAATTAAGGTCTTAAAAAGGTAAAAGAGCATGCTTGTGGCAGTGACTGTTTGGAAAAATATGAGGTTGTGGTATGAGAAAGAAATGTTAGTGCTTCATGTTTCAGAGGTGGACAATGTTGGCCAAGGCTGAGGACCAGAATGTGGCCAGGTGTTGGGTTTCTTGAGTGGACTAGAAGTAAAAGCTATTCGAGAAGCAGTGGCTAAGGATAGTGGCTCTTCTCCTCTTAGGAGAGCCAGAGTCTGGGAATGTAGAGAGATTCTTGTTCTTTAACCTGGTCAAAGTGAAAAAGCTTGAAGAGGAGCGATGAGTGAGTAGATTCAGCTCAGCTCTGCGCTGGAGAACCTAAGTAGATGATTAGGAACTGTTTCAGTGCTGAGTCACCAAGGGAGGCCAATTATAATAACAAATAGGGTCAGCCATTGCATTGTTGACCCTGGACTGAATCATCACCATATAATCCTGAATCCAATTACCATCCATCTTAAAAAATCTTATGCCTTTTCCCCACTGAAGAATCGGTTTCCTCCTGTGACACTGGGAAACTCCGCCACCCTGACCCCCAGCTTTCTTAAGTTGTGATTGTTATAGCACTTGGCATGTTGCATGCAGTCCATTGGGTCATAAAGAGTCAGACACAATTTAGCGGCTGAACAACAGCATAGCACTTATCTCATAGCGCTGTGATTGCCTATTTGAGTTTCTGCCTCTTTCCTCAGCTGCCCCACCATGAGAGCTTAACGGGCAGAGCCAGATCGCATCAGCATTAGGTCCTCACCCAGCCTGGTCCCTGCTGACCTGTGGATGCTCAGTGCACGGCCCCGGATGGTGGGGGAAGAAAGAGGGCAGTGGCAGCACCAGGCATGGGGAGTCTGTGGGTCACCTTCCGTCTGATGGTTGAGTCAAGCTCTTTGATTAAGTTGTTTCCTGGTTTTGCCCTTTCAAATATAATCTCCATCTCTCCCCCAAATTACTTCGGAGATACATAGAATATTCGGAAAAGGAAAATAATCACCTATAACCCTAACCTGCAACAACAGCTACCATTAATGATTTACTGAATATTTGAACAATCATACTTTTTATTTGAATATGTAATACATTAGTAGGACACATTTCCAAAGGAAGAAAAGTATATATAGTGAAAGTATCTGTCCTGTCCTTCCTCTGCACCTACCTAGTTCTCTTTCCCAGGGGAACCAGGCTTTCTTGAATCCTACATGTTCATCCAGTATGATCCTGGATCTTTACAAGGAAGTTTGTGTCCTCTTTTTTTTCTTCTTTCTTCTTTTTACACAAATGATAGCATGTGACCCACACCTTTCTGCATCTTGCTTTTCTCATTTAATAATTCATCTTGCCTATCATTCCACACTAGGATATAAAGAACATTCTTACTCTTTTTACATCTGCATACTCTTCCATTGCTTGGGTATACTCTGGTTTATTGAACTTCTTTTCTTTTAATGGGCATTTGAGTTGATTCTGATCTTTTAAAGTTGTGATGTTTTATTATGGAAAATTCAAGTGTAGTAAACACCTGTGGGCCGGTCACCCAGCTATAATTTCGGACCAAGCTTGTTTTGACTGTACCCGTTCTGCCAACCCTCCTCTTCCTTGTATTATTTTAGAGCAAATCCCGGACATTTTATCATTTCACCTGGAATTGTTTTAGTATAGATTACCTGGAGAATCAGCATGGACAGAAGAGCCTGGCGGGCTACAGCCCATGGGGTCCCAAAGAGTCGGACACAGCTGAGCGACTACACACAGCACACAACACACAAAAAGAATTAAAAGGGATACCAGCATCACACTTAACACAATTAACAATAATTCCTTAATGCCATTACATCTATCTTTTGTGCACTGCCACGTGTAAAACGGATAGGTAGCGGGAACCTACTGTATGGCACAGGGAGCTCGGCTCTGTGCTCTGTGGTGACCTAGGTCGGGGGGGACGGGAGATGGGATGGGAGAGAGGTCCAGGAGGGAGGGGATGTATGTATACACACAACTGATTCACTTTGCTCTAGAGCAGAAACTAACACAACATTGTAAAGCAGCTAAACTCAAGTTCAAAAAGAAAATGTGCATATAATCCCTGTGGCAACCAACAGCCTGATGCATGCTTCATTCCGCATGTATGAATGAAGCTGTAACATACATTTCTAGAGGTCTGTTGAGCTAAAGCGTGCCTTTTTAATATAATAGACATCGCCATTTTGCACTTGAAAGAGATTGTACTAATTGACACTTCTACCACCAAACATTCAGAGGATCTGCTTCCCCTTGGCTTTATCTATACAGGATGTTATCACATTTCTTGATCTTTACTTGCCTCACTGGTGAAAATATACAAATGTGATTTTAATTTGCATTCCTCTTTTTCTGAGTTGGGTTGAACATTGTTTTATATGTTTAAGAGCCATTTGTAATTCTTTCCTGGGGACTAACTGTCTGCTTAGAGTCTCTGAACATTTTTCTTTTGGTTGGCTCTTTTTCTTATTGATATATAAGTGGAAACGTTAGTTGCTCAGTCTTGTCCAGCTCCTTTGAGACCCCATGGACTTTAGCCCACCAGGTTCTTCTGTCCACGGAATTTCATAGGCAAGAATGCTGGAGTGGGTTACCATTTCCTTCTCCAGGGGATCTTCCTGACCCAGAGATCAAACCCGGGTCTGCTGTACTACAGGCAGATTCCACTGGAGAAGGGAATGGCAAGCCACTTCAGTATTCTTGCCTTGAGAACCCCATGAACAGTATGAAAAGGCAAAATGATAGGATACCAAAAGAGGAGCTCCCCAGGTCATTAGGTGCCCAATATGCTACTGGAGATCAGTGGAGAAATCACTCCAGAAAGAATGAAGGGATGGAGCCAAAGCAAAAACAATACCCAGGTGTGCATGTGACTGGTGATAGAAGCAAGATCCGATGCTGTAAAGAGCAATATTGCATAGGAACCTGGAATGTCAGGTCCATGAATCAAGGCAAATTGGAAGTGGTCAAACA
>SJYX01000554.1:164637-198902 GCA_006410675.1 Oreotragus oreotragus | reverse complement strand
CTAGTCAAGGCTATGGTTTTTAGAGTGGTCATGTATGGATGAGAGTTGGACTGTGAAGAAGGCTGAGTGCCACAGAATTGATACTTTTGAACTGTGGTGTTGGAGAAGACTCTTGAGAGTCCCTTGGACTGCAAGGAGATCCAACCAGTCCATTCTGAAGGAGATCAGCCCTGGGATTTCTTTGGAAGGAATGATGCTAAAGCTGAAACTCCAGTACTTTGGCCACCTCATGCGAAGAGCTGACTCATTGGAAAAGACTCTGATGCTGGGAGGGATTGGGGGCGGGAGGAGAAGCGAACGACCGAGGATGAGATGGCTGGATGGACGTGAGTCTGAGTGAACTCCGAGAGATGGGGGTGAACAGAACATAATCATTTCATCCACAATCCCATCAGTATAGCTCTCTAACTTAAATCCAATTACCTCTATATTGAAAGTGAAAGTGAAGTCGCTCAGTCGTGTCTGACTCTTTGCGACCCTATGAACTGTAGCCTACCAGGCTCCTCCATCCGTGCAATTCTCCAGGCAAAGGTACTGGAGTGGGTTGCCATTTCCTTCTCTAGGAGATCTTCCCAACCCAGGGATCAAACCTGGGTCTCCTGCATTGCAGGCAGACGCTTTACCATCTGAGCCACCAGGGAAGCTATGGCCATTTAAGATTGCTCTATTTAGGATCCAAGCAAGATCCATGTTTAAATTTTGTAATTCGTGGATAATTGCTTTACAATGTTGGGTTGGTTTCTTCTATACAACAATGCAAATCAGCCATAGGTGTGTATATATATGTATTCCCTCCCTGTTGAATCTCTCTCCCATCCCCCTCATCCCATCCTTTAGGTCATCCCAGAGCACCAGGGCTGAGTTCCAGGTGTTATACAGCAACTTCCCACGTGGCTCAGATGGTAAAGCCTCTACCTGCAATGTGGTAGACCTGGGTTCATTCCCTGGGTCGGGAAGATCCCCTGGAGAAGGAAATGGCAACCCACTCCAGTACTCTTGCCTGGAAAATCCCATGGATGGAGGAGCCTGCTGGGCTACAGTCCATGGAGTCGCAAAGAGTCGGACACGACTGAGTGACTTCACTTCATTTCACTAGTGCGTGTATGGGGCTTCCCTGGTGGCTCAGCAGTAAAGAATCCACCTACCAATGCAAGAGACATAAGAGAAGAGGGCTCGATCCCTTGGTCGAGAAGATCCCCTGCAGGAGGGCATGGCAATACACCCCAGTACTCTTGCCTAGAGAATCCCATGGACACAGGAGCCTCGTGGGCTGCAGTCCATAGGGTCACATAGAGTCGGCACGACTGAGGCGACTAAGTGGCAGCAGTGTATATACGTGTTGCGCGGAGTCAGACATGACTGGTGTGACTGCACACGTACGCACACTGCATATATGTCAACGCTGCTCTCTCAGTTCATTCCACCCTCTCCTTCCCGCACTGTGTCCTAAAGTCCCTTCCCTACGTCTGCATCTCTGCCACATGCAGACAGAGGCAGCCAGATTGCACTCCCACCAGCAGGGTGCGGAGTTGCTTTCATCATCTCCTCTTGCTAATTCTGGGCACGTCATCAAAGGGGTCTAGCTGATCTTCCAGTTGCTGAAGCCAGAAACCTTGGGTTCTCCCACTCCTCTCCTTTCCCATCCCATACTGTGTTCATCTTTCAGGGCATCCTGGTGCAGACTCAACCTTCAGATCCATCCAGAACCTCTTCTCCCTCCTGGCTTGCTCTCCCCACTGGATCCCTGCAACATCCTCCTTCTGCTCCCGTGTTATCCCAGTCTGTTATCAACCCAGCAGCCAGAGGCATCCTTTATAACAACTGAGATATAATTGGCATATAACATTATATTTGTTTCAGATACTCACCATAATGATTTGATATTTGTATATATTGCAAAATGATCACCACAATAAGTCTAGAAAACATCTGTCACCATCATTACAGAAGTTTCTTCCTTGTGATGAGCACTTGTCTATGCGCTTAGCAACTTCCAGATATGCAATTCAGCTTTATTGACTATAGCCACCATGTTATATGTTATATCCCTATGAGTTATTTTCTTAATAACTGGAAAATTTTCCCCTTTGACCATCTTTACACATTTCACCCCACCCCACCTGACTCTGGCAACCACCAATTTGTTCTCTGTATCTATGAATTCAAGTTGATTGCTTTTTTTTTTAAGATTACACATCTAAGTGGGATCATATCCTATTTGCCTTTCTCTCTCTGACATTTCACTCAGCATAATGCCCTTAGGGTCCATCTATGTTGTCGCAATTGGCAAGATTTCTTTTTTTATGGCTGAATAATAGTCTATTGTGTATATATATATGCCACATTGTCTTTATCTGTTCTTTCATTGATGGACACTTAGGTTATTTTCATATCTTGACTTTTGTGCCTAATGCTACAGTGAACACGGACTTGCAGATATCTTTTCAAGAAAAGATTTGATTTGATTTCCTTTGGTTATATACCTAGAAGTGGAATTGCTATATCATATAGTGATTCTATTTTTAAGGATTTTTTTTAAAGACTTAAACATTAGCTATATTATACAAACATTATATATATTTATATATATAAAATATATTTTTTAAACGATTTTTTAAAAAAGACTTAAACATTATATATATTATATAAACATATATATATTTATATATATAAACATTATATAATGTATATATATAATTATACATATATATATACACACACAATTTTTTGAAGTATAGTTGATTGATAATGTTGTTCCAATCTCTGCTGTACAACATGGTGACTCCGTGATACACGTTTATGCATGTTTTTCATATTCTTTTCCGTTATGGTTTATCATAGCTTTTAAGTATAGCTCCCTGTGCTATACAGTAGGCCCTTGTTGTCTGCCCATTCTAAAGGTAATAGATTGCATCTACAAACCCCAAACTCCTACTCTTTTGAGGTTTTTGAGGAACTTCCATTCTGTCTTCCATAGAAACTGCACCAGTTTACACTCCCACCGGCAGTGCACAAGGGTCCGCTTTCCCCGCATCCTTGCCAACACTCAAATCATATAAAATCAAGTTCCATCGTATTATTAAATCCCTTGTCTTTTTGATAAGAGCCAGCCTAACAGGTACAAAGTGATACTTCACTGTGGTTTAGATTTGCATGTCCCCAAAGATTAGTGATGTTTTTAGCCCTTTTGTGTAGCTGTTGGCCACCTGTATGTCTTCTTTGGACAGAGGCCTCCCTTTAACACACAAGTGAGACCATGTCACACCTCAGCTCAACAACCTCTATGGCTCCCTCCTCACTCAAAGTAAAATCCAAAGTGCTGACAATGGCCTATAAGGGCCTAATGGTTGCCTTCCCACCCTTCTCTCTCCAGTATTCCTTGCTACTTCTCCCTGCATCCCATGCCCCTCAACACTCGATCCCACATCTGCCACTTGACCCCCTGGCCACCTTCCCAGTATTCCAGGCACCTAGGGATTTAGTCCTGACTGTTCCCTCTGTCTGAAATACTCCTGCCTAGAAAGCCCATGGCTACACCCCTCGCTTTGAAGCCTTGGCTCAAATGTCTTCTTGTTGCACCTCAATTACCCTCCCTCTGTGTTTACTCAGGAGCCTGTTCCTTGCAACCCCCTCTCCCCCTCCGTGCCCAGTTCTGCAGTGCTGTT
Source organism: Oreotragus oreotragus (assembly GCA_006410675.1). Classification (NCBI taxonomy): domain Eukaryota; kingdom Metazoa; phylum Chordata; class Mammalia; order Artiodactyla; family Bovidae; genus Oreotragus; species Oreotragus oreotragus. Next base: position 195,237 of record SJYX01000554.1, on the reverse strand, counting down.
CCCTCTACCTTTTACCACTTATCACCTTCCTACACCTGGTGTCATTCATTTTACAAAAGGCCTNCAAATGTCTTCTTGTTGCACCTCAATTACCCTCCCTCTGTGTTTACTCAGGAGCCTGTTCCTTGCAACCCCCTCTCCCCCTCCGTGCCCAGTTCTGCAGTGCTGTTCCCTCTACCTTTTACCACTTATCACCTTCCTACACCTGGTGTCATTCATTTTACAAAAGGCCTGCTTTTTACTCTTTGTCTCGAAATACAAGTACATGGTATCAAGGATCTTCACGTGGTCCTATCAAAGCCTAGCTTCTAGAACATAGCTGGCACATGGTGGACACCAACATATCCTTACTGGCTGAGTATAAATTCGATAGACAAAGCATGGTTTATTATGGTTCTACTCATGCTAAAAAATTAATAGTAAAATGTATCACAAGTGAAAAAATTAATAATAAGATGGAACTTGATTTTATATGATTTGAGGCTGTCTGTTTTTTTCCCTTTGAAAACAAGTCATTTGTGTTTTTCCATTGTTCTGTTGGGGCCTTCCAGTAAAACATTTTACATATCCACAATGATCCCTTTGTTTGCCATATGTTGATTCATCTTGGTTTATTTTTTAGGTTGTTTATTTGAGTTACCGGTTTTTTAATGTATCAACCTGCCTCCCTTGTTTTTCTTTTGTTGTTATTGTTTTGTTTTTTTCTTGCTGTGCTGCACAACTCGTGGGATCTTAGTTCTTCAACCAGGGATTAGAACCCAGGCCCTCAGTAGTAAAAGCATAGTGTGCTAACCACCAGACCACTAGGAATTCCCAACCTTCAGTTCTTTAGAAAGAACTTCTTTTGCTGTTTAGTTATTATAGTTTTCATTCCCTCTATATTTTAATTTCTCAAAAGTAGGTTTGGGTAGATGGTGTGAAGTTTATCTATAACTTAGTATTTTCCAAGTTCTCAGCTGATTGTTACAGCACTCAGTATGAAGCCACCTTTCTTTTCCGTCATGGATTGAAATGTTTCCTTTATCACACCGTTCACTTCCATGATCCGAATAGCCACATGGCCAGATGTGGCCCTCAGCTTCTGCCTTGACTGCCAGCCAGGTTACCTCTTTCTTTAAGAGAAATCTGGAATGATCTGTGTGTGCATGTGTGTGCACTTGTGTGTTCTGGAATGGTTATTCTTTTGTGACTCCCTTAGGATTTAGCGTCTGGGTAGAATTCCTAAAGCAATTTCTCCCCTTTCCTGAGCTGCCCTTGTAATATTGGAAGGTTGGCGCAGGATCAGTCTGCCTCAGCGGGTTTCGGTTTCATTTCCCAAGCTGGAGCCGGTGCCAGGCTTTGCAAATAGTCTTTTCAGAGGTGCAGACTTAATTTGATAGAGAACCAGCACATTAAAACAAAATGAGCAAGTTGGACATTTTAAGCAAATAAATTGCTTCCTGTTGATAGTGGGTCACCTGCAATGGAGAACAATTCCTTTCATATCCAGGTCCTTTATCCATGCTCAGGAAGGCACAGTGGAGTAAGAAGCAATGGGATGGACAGGTGTGCAGGAGTTTGGTGAGCTAATGGAGGGGGTTGCTCCTTGGACTTGTCACAAGTATCTGAGTCAGTGCAAACCTGTCTTTTTCTTTGCACAGTTCAATGCGGAGCTTGGGCTCACATTATCTTTTTTGTTTTCTTTTCATATTTATTTGTTTGAGTGGCTGCATCAGGATCTTCGTTGCGCCATGTAGGATCTTTCACTGTGTCACACGGGCTCTCTGGTAGTGGTGCCAGGGTTCAGCAGTTGCAGCGCGCTGGCTCTAGAGTACCTGGGCTCCCTAGTTGCGGCCCCCCATCTTAGTCATCCTGTGGCGTGTGGGATCTTACTTCCCCAACTAGGGACTGAACCAGTGTCTTTTGCATTGGAAGAAGGATGTTAACCACTGGACCACATGGGAAGTCCCTCATGTTGTCTCGAATTCCAGAGATTCGGAATCGATCCCTGCTCTAGGAAGATCCCCTGGAGAAGTAAATAGCAACCCACTCCAGTATTCTTGCCTGGGAAATCCCATGGACAGAGGAGCCTGGCGGGCTACAGTNAAGGATGTTAACCACTGGACCACATGGGAAGTCCCTCATGTTGTCTCGAATTCCAGAGATTCGGAATCGATCCCTGCTCTAGGAAGATCCCCTGGAGAAGTAAATAGCAACCCACTCCAGTATTCTTGCCTGGGAAATCCCATGGACAGAGGAGCCTGGCGGGCTACAGTCCATGGGGTCACACAGAGTTGGACATGACTTAGCAACTGAATGACAGCAACAGCCTGTCTCTAGGCAACAAGTTTGGGGCAGCTGTAGTTTTCATTTGAGAAACAAGACTGGGCTGTGTTTGCGTGCACCCTTGCCAGTGAGCAAAGGAAGGACAGGTTTGACAAGAGTTAAAACTGAAAAAGTTCACAACAGAAGAGGAATTCTTTCCTGAATTTGAGTCAGTTCTTATAATCCCACCATTTGTCATTTTGCCCTGAGTCTCAGTGCCATGAACTGTTTGGAAGACGACTGTATGAGGATTTTTATTTCATGGGCTGAGCCTATCTTTGGGGCCATGTTTTAGGTTTTGGAGATGCTCTGGCCCAAGACACTGAATATGGATAATTAGGAGCAAGCAAGTCAGGCTACACACGTGTGACCGTCACTGTCCTCTTGTTTTGTCAGCCTTGGTCTGTAAAACTGGTGAATCCCCATGGCTGGCAGAATCTGCCTGCTTCTGCCTCATCCCTAATGTTGGTGTTGAACTCAGGTCCGGCTGCTCGATTCTCAAAAAATCAATACTTGTGAGAGAGATAAGTGTTGGTATAAAGGAAAGTTGCTTTTAATCAGAATGCTGGCAATCTGGGGAGATGGTGGACTCGGTGTCCCCCAAAACCATCTCCGTAGAGTCTGCTCTGCCATGAAAGCTTTTAAGAGGAAAAAGGGAAGTAATCTCAGTCAGTCATTGGGATAGGGGAGGTCAGAGTCATGGTCACCCCACTGTGTGCAGGCCTGTTGATTTCTTGTGAGTATTCTTTCGATCCTATCCTGGTCACATAATTTGTTCATGAGATTATTGAAGGGGAAACTCTCTGATCATCTGTTTATTACTTGTTCTTCATTTCTACTTCTTTGATCTATGGAAAGAACCTATGAGTTAGGCAAGGTATTGTGTGATCAAAAGATCTGAGGAATTTTCCCAGTAATCCAGTGGTTAAGATTCCAAGCTTCTACTGCAAGAGCTTTGGGTTTGATCCCTGGTTGGGGAACTAAGATCCCATATGCCAATAGATTTGGCCAAAAAAAAAAAAAAGCAAAGTGAGATTTGAAAGAAGTGCTAGAGCCTGGAGATGCGCAGGAGCCTAGTCTGAGGTTGGTGACAAGACAAAGAGGCCTCCTGCAAAGAGCTTTTTCCTGCCAAAAGCTGCTCATACCCTGTGAGGCTGTTACAGGTGGGGCAGAGGGCAGCGGCAGGCAGTAGATTGGGGTTGGAGGCACAAGTGGGAGGTTTTAGACTTAAAACTAACCCTGTCACTGGGGAAGTCTTGAGTCTTAAGATTGGTAGGCCCGTGGGGCTTCTAAAAACAAAGAGCTTCCTCTAACTTTCCAGAGTGTAACATCCCTCTGGGACCCAAGAAAGATGTCTGTTAAGTAGAGAGGGGTACCAAGCTGGGTAGCTGCTTTGTGACCATGAATGAGAGCTGACTGGTCAGTGCAGAAGCGGGAAATGATATGCTCCCGAGACAGCAGCCATGAGGAAGGAGGGCGTTCATTTAGGGGAGACTGAGAGATGCCCGGAGCATCCTAGGAGGCGCTTGGGAGGCTGCTAGGGAGAGTCTGAAATCGTACCAGAGCGTCATAGAGACTGCTCTGGGGAACCCAGACAAGGGCAAGGGCAGAGCTTCTCAAAGTGTGGGGCCTGAACCGTGCATGAGGAGCGAGATCAAACTTGCTGATTAGGGTGTGCATGAAAAATAAGAAGAAATAAATAGACTAGAAACTAAAATATGTCACAGGTGGGAAGGGTAAATAGACTAGAAAATAAAATATGTCACAGGTGGGAAGGGTGTGTCCCTTTCAGGAAGTACGTGTTTAAAGAGGTAGGCTCTGAAGTTTAGGGAAGCCTGGCATGCTGCAGTCCATGGGGTTGCAAAGAGTTGGACACAGACACGACTGAGCAACAGCAAGAAAAGTTTAGGAGTGCACTCAAATCACTGCCCTGCAACTTAGAGCCGCATCACCTGAGATGGAGGGCAATCATCCATGGGTTGTTGCCAGGAATGAATGAGCTTGATAGACAAGGGTCATTCAGAGCAGTGCCTGGTACTAGTAAACACACAGGAGATGTAGCTTTTACCTAGTAGTTGGAGCCAGAATAAACTGCTGCTGTTTGACCTTTTTTTTTTTTTCCTATATAAAAGCAGTTTTGTATGGTTCAACCTAATATACTCATACACCTCCCCTGTGTATATTACAACTATGTTACACATCTGTCATGATTACAATGCAGTGACTTAGCAGCAGCAGCAGCATGTGCTGTCTTGGCTTTCCCTGGCTAGGGAGTGGCTATGAGGCATCAATTTTAATAACCAAGTGTGATATTGCCATAGGTGTTTTGCTCTGAAGGTCCATGACATGCTCTTTGACTGTCTTTTGAAGCCCACTTCCATGTGTCATTGAAGGGTGGACTGGGTGCTGGGCTTTCTAGAGGTCGCCCTTAGCTAGTGGTGAACAGAAGCATCTCAGTCACAATGGAGGTCCTGAGTCCACTTCATGAGCCACCCCAGGCCTCCTTCTTGGCTCCCTGAGTCTGTGCACTGCCTGCTGCAAGTCTTTTCATTAAGCCTGGATTGATAGAATCAAAACAAAGCTGTATTACAACATGGGTGGACCTAGAGATTATCATGCTAAGGGAAGCCAAATATCATATAATGTCACTCATATGTGGAATCTAATTAGAAATGATACAGATTAGCTTATTTATGAAACAGAAATAGAACTTATATTGAAAACAAACTTATGGTTCCCAAAGGGGAAACAAAAGGAGGGAGGGATAAATTAGGAGCCTACAGTTAGCACATTATTGACCAGGGGGTTTTGCAGAAACTAATACCTGTGGGAACCCACTCCAGTACTCTTGCCTGGAAAATCCCATGGGCGGAGGAGCCTGGTAGGCTGCAGTCCATGGGGTTGCAAAGAGTCGGACATGACCGAGCAACTTGACTTTCACTTTTCACTTTCCTGCATTGGAGAAGGAAATGGCAACCCTCTCCAATGTTCTTGCCTGGAGAATCCCAGGGACGGCGGAGCCTGGTGGGCTGCCATCTATGGGGTCGCACAGAAGTCAGACACGACTGAAGTGACTTAGCAATACCTGTGGCATTTATTGACAGGACATAGTACATATCCAGTCAATAATGTGTTAAAATATATGTACATGCTGCTATATATTCCTATAAGATAGATAACCAACAAGGACCTACTGTATAGCACAGGGAACTATACTCAATACTCTGTAGTGCCCTATATGGAAAAAGAATCTAAAAAAAAGTGGATATATGTATATGTATAACTGAATCACTTTACACCTGAAACTAATACAAAACTGTAAATATCTATACTCCACCAAAATTTAAATAACAAAAATAAAACACAAAAAATTTCAAAGCTGTATTCAGTTCAGTTCAGTTCAGCCTTTAAAAATAATTTTTGCCTCATTAAAAAACAAAACCATAAAAGTGCCCCTCTTGTTTCCTTGGATTTTGTTGTTGTTCAGTTGCTAAGTCGTGTCTGACTCTTTGTGACCCCGTGGACTGCAGCCTGTCAGGCTTCCCTGTCCTTCACCATCTCCTGGAGTTTGCACAGACTCATGTCCACTGTGTTGGTGATGCCAGCCAACCATCTCATCCTCTGTCATCCCCTTCTCCTCCTGACCTCAGTCTTTCCCAACATCAGGGTCTTTTCCAATTAGTTGGCTCCTTGCATTAGGCGGCCAAAGGATTGGCGCTTCAGCTTCTTGGGTTTAGTGGTTAGTTTTCTGTTAGAAAGTTGTTTTCTGTCTTCAGCCGAGGAGAGGTTCCAGAGGTCAGGGAAAAGACTTGGTTTTTAGAATAATGCTTTGTGAGAGCCAGGGAAAGATCAGAGTTCCAGCCACCAAGCCATCCTCCACAGTTCCTTCCCACTGGGGGCCTCGGTCAGGGCCCCGCCTCTGCCCGACCGATGTCCTGTTTTCTATTATTATTTTTTAAAAGATTTATTTACGTGGTCGTGTTGGGTGTGTGTTGCCGTGTGTGGGCTTTCTCTAGCTGCAGCGCTCAGTGCTCGGGCTGCTCACTGTGTGGCTTCTCTTGCAAAGCACGGGCCCTAGGGCATTCGGGCTCAGTAGTTGTGGCGCCCGAGCTTAGCTGCCCTGCGGTGTGTGGGATCCTAGCTCCCTGACCAAGGGCTGAACCTGTGTCTTCCGCATTGGCAGATGCATTCTCAAGCACTGGGCCACCAGGGAAGTCCCCTGTTTGCTATTATACCTTGGTCTCTTGGGGTCTGGTCTCCAGCAGCACTCAGAAGGGTGCCTGACACAGTCGGTGCCCAAGAAATATTTGTTGGGTTGAGTTGAATTGAGCAACACGAAGATAAACTTAGTTTTTCCAGAGGATTTTCAAGACCCCAGGGAGCGGAGGGTTGAGCCGTGCCTGAGAGGCCTTCTCCTTCTCTCCATTCACTATGCTTCAGGTTTATTTCTGGAGCTTGGATCTTGCTCTTCTGGCTACCATATCGGTGCTAAATCCACAGAGTGATCTTGTTTTCTCAGATGCTGATTAGTCTCTGATCTCAGGATATTCAGCTTAGGAACAGTGTGACTTAATGAAAAATTAATTATATTGATTATTACATATTGCTCACAGATAAATTCCACTCAATTTGCTGCTTGCAGATCCATGCAATACTGCCTTATGTGCCAAATGGTACAATGGCTATTTTCTGCCTTGGGCTATTTCCCTGAGCAGGTGCTTGTTGCTGTGGGAGAAATGGGTCTTTGTGAGAAATAACTCCTTCTGGGGAGAAGCACCAGGCTTGTTCCCAGGATGCAGCTAGTCTGCTGGGCAGTGGGAGTTGGTCCATCTCCTCATAGAGGAATGACCCAGCATCCTGCCCTGGAAACAGTCCTGACCTGAAGCCAGGAGGGCAGCTCTCTCCCCTCTTATCCCTGCTCCTCTCATATTAGGGGAGCCCTTTTCTTCTCTCTGAGCCTCAGTTTCCTCATCTCAGCCATGAGTGTGGGTGTTTTCTGAGCACATCCTTTGGGCCAGGCTCTGTGCTGAGTGTGGGGTCCACTCAGGGTCCTGCAGTTACCCTGCAGGTCTTTTTGAGACAGTATCTGAATTGTCTCCCTTTTCCTGAAGCCTCCCATTATAATCATCTGGATATTGAACTTTAGAATGGCAGGATGAAAAGTGTATCTCATAGGAGATTGGGTTTCTATGCATAGAAATGATAAAAATGGAGGATGATAAGAACTGATACTGCCTTTTTGGAAGACTATGATATTATGATATAATAAGAAATATATATTTGGTCTTCCTCTCTAGTTCCTGGCCCAAAACTCCTGAAACCCTTGGAACCTCTGAAGTGATGAAAGTATCATTTGTATGCTAAGGAAATGACTGGTGGCTGGGGTCCCTAAATAGCTTTAGGATGGGGACTGGTGGCCAGAAAGACCAAGGCATGATTGGAAGGTTGGAACTTTTAAACCCATCAAGTGACAGTCCCCTGGGGAAAGGAATGGCAACTCACTCCAGTATTCTTGCCTGGAGAATTCCATGGACAGAAGAGCCTGGCAGGCAACAGTCCATGGGGTTGCAAAGAGTTGGACATGACTGAGCATCTTCCACTCAGTCAGTGACCTCCAGGGAGAGAAAAGGGTCTGGAGATTGAATTCTGTTGCCAATGGCCAAAGATTCAATCAACTATGCTTACATAATGGAACCTCCAATAAAAACCCTAGATGATGGGGTTTGGAGAGCTTTCAGATTTGTGAGTACATCAAGGTGCTGGGAGGGTGGTGAGCCCAGAAAGGATATGGAAGCTCTGCAACTACTACCCCCCGCCTTCCCTCCCTTACCTGGTCCTATGTGTGTCTTCCATTTGGCTGTTCCTGAGTTCTACCTTTTATAATAAACCAGTCAATGTAAATAAAGAGCTTTTCTGAATTATGTGAGCTATTCTAGCAAATTATTAAATCCAAAGAGGACTTGTGGGAACCCTTGACATTATAGCCAGCTGGTCATAAGTCTAGATGACCTAGATTTGTGACTGGCATTTAAAGTGAGGACAGCTTTGGGGGATTTAAACTTCAGGGACTGCACTGACTCTAAGTAGTTAGTGTCAGAATTGGATTAAATCATTGGACAACAGATTAGTATCCAGAGAACTGGAGAATGATTTGGTGTGGGTAAAACTCTGACACTTTTGATGTCAGAAGTGGTATGAGTAGAAATGAATCATAGAAGGCAATTTGGCAATATCTATTAAATACCTTAAAAGAGTTTTCGCCTTTGACCTAATAGTTCTGTTCCTAGGATATCATCTGAAAGAGATAATCATCAAAATGCATGAAAATTTATGTACAAAGATTTCCATTGCAGCATTATTTAAAATCAGAAATGATCTAAATGACCCACACTAGGAGTTTGGGGATATCAGTTTGGCTATCACAATTTAATGGAATACTACACAGCCATCAAAAATGATGTTTTAAAGACTACTTAACAATATGAAAGATTGAAATGATAGTGTGTTAAATGAAAAAAAAAATATAAAGCTCTAGAGAGAGCTTGATCCCAATTTAATTAAGAATATTTGTACATTAAAAAGTTTGGAATAAAGCACCCTAATATATATTAACAATGGTTATTGCTTGCCAGTGAATTATAGATTTTTTTCCTTTATAAATTTTGGAGGCTTTTTTTGTAAAAAACATTAATTAATGTGTTGCACTCAGTCATGTCCGATTCTTTTGTGACCTCAAGGACTGTAGCCTGCCAAGTTCCTCTGTCCATGGAATTTTCCAGGCAAAAATACTGGAATGGGTTGCCATTTCCTACTTCAGGGGATCTTCTCGACCCAGACATTGAACCCACGTCTCTTGTGTCTTCTGCATTTGCAGGTAGTTTCTTTACCACTGAGCCACCTGGGAACTGGAAAATGTAGCATTCCTCTGCAGGTCTAGCTCTAGTCTTTTGACGGGGGTTGTCCCCATCCCAGAGTTCAAGTCCAGAACCTTTCAAGACAAAGAAAACTGCCGCCTTGCTTGATGTCCCCTTCCTTTCTTCTTCACTCATCACCCTGTTTTTCAGTACAGAGACCTTCTGACAATGCTCACTCTCATCCATATTCAAATCGGTTTAATGGCTCTCCTTTCATCCTTGCTGGGCAGTCCGTCCATCACTGGGAGCCCGTGGTCCAGATGGGCTTTCATTGTTACTTTCAGTTCTCATTTGCTTTGTTCTTTTGCTGTTGGGGAATTTTCCATTAGCTTCAACGGACCTGGCATGCTAAAATCAATTCAGCTTAATCTATGAACATGTAAACTTTGGGGACAAATAAACTCTGATCTAGCTCCTAAACCCTCAAGAAATGCCCCTGGCTTTCTGCTGCCCTATGTTAGGAAAGAATGATTACTTTTTGTGACCTATTCGGTCTGTAATTTCTCCACCTGGTAAATTACTGACAAGCTTTTCTTTCCAAATGCTAGCTAGGGAGGGAGCTGGCTTGATTTTTGAATTCAAGGTATCATTTGAGCCCTGAGGTAAGGAGAAAGGCCAGGAGTGTGGTGACACCAGGGATCCACAGTATGGACCTTGGACCATTGTCCCACCAGCTTCCAGCACTGCGCCTTTGAACTGATTTTTTTTTTTCCCCAACACTGCCTCTTGCCTGCCCCCAGGGTTAACAGTGATTCCTGATGAGCCACAGTAGGGTGGGGAGTGGCCAGGGAACTTACAGGAGCTGTGCTCAACCCTGAATTCGAACTGTAGATCCCAGACACTGTTACAGTCTCAGGGAGGAACAGTCAATAAATGAGCATTTATTGAAATGAATGCAATCACATCTCAAATAGCAAATAACTAGGAGTGAGGGTCCTTTGTTGTTTAATCACTAAGTTGTGTCCAACTCTTTGCAACCCATGCACTGTTGCCCACCAGGCCTTTCTGTCCATGGGATTTCCCAGACAAGAATACTGGAATAGGTTTGCCATTTCCTTCTCCAGGGGATCTTCCTGACCCAGGGGTCTTCCCGACCCAGGAATCAAACCCTGGTCTCCTGCAGTGCAGGTGGATTCTTTTCCTTCTGAGCCACCAGGAGGCTCCTTTATCCCCCTTTAAAATGTACCAAGAAAACCAGGTTAAAAAGTGAATTAAAAGAAGCAGCATCATAACCCTCCTCTTGCCCCCATCTGTTGGCATCAGCACTGTTCAATGCAGGACACTCCTCATTGCATCCCTGCCTCCTCCCAGCATGTTTCCCTCCTCCTTCCGAGCCCCACTGCCTTGCTGTCTCAGCTCTCACCTCTGTCGTTCCCTAATGACTGAAACCAATTAGTTGTATTTGCAGATTGACTGATTATGATTACATTGGAACTCATTCGCACTAAAACCCGCACCAGGACTGAACTAGCATTTTTTATGCAATTATGGCCATTCTATTCCTATTTTCCATCTTCATCATATTTTCAGTATCACCATCTCCAAAGGCTGCTGCTGCTGCTGCTAAGTCACTTCAGTCGTGTCCGACTCTGTGTGACCCCATAGACGGAAGCCCACCAGGCTCCCCCGTCCCTGGGATTCTCCAGGCAAGAATACTGGAGTGGGTTGCCATTTCCTTCTCCAATGCATGAAAGTGAAGAGTGAAAGTGAAGTCGCTCAGTCGTGTCCGGCTCTTAGTGACCCCACGGACTGCAGCCTACCAGGTTCCTCCACCCATGGGATTTTCCGGGCAAGAGTACTGGAGTGGGGTGCCATAGCCTTCTCCGCTCCAAAGGCTAGTCCTGTATTTCTGTGTATTCACCAGACCTGACTGCTTGGGTGTCTCTCAGGGCCCTGGACTCCAGGTGGCCAAGTGCCGTGTTCCTGCCCTTTCTGAAACCCTGTGCTTCCTCCTGAATTCTCTCAGTTAATATCATCACTGCTCACTCCATCAGGCATACTAGAATCCTCAGCATCACCCTCAACTCATCCCTCTCATAACCTGGGGACACTCAGGTGACCTGACCTGACCACTCAGAAGTCTCTCTGCCCCTCCCAGCAGCTCTAGGGGCAACTCTAGGTTCTCATCCACACTTAGTCCCTGTGACAGCTTCAGGTCAGGGCTCTGCTTCTCATTCCTTGTCACCATAGTCTTTGCCAGCCCTCGGTTTGCAAACCAATCTGATCCTTTCTCTTTCTCTCTCTCTCTCTTTTTCAGTTTAGAACTGCTGGGAACTCTCTGTGACATACAACACGTGTCAACAAACTTTAAAAAGCCAAAGTCAACATTTTAGGCTTTGTGAGCCAAACCTTCCCCATCCCAGTGACTCAGTTCTGTTTGTGTGATCCCAAAGGAGTCGACAATGGACAATTGTATGTCAGAAAATGGCCATGACCGTGTTCCAATAAAGCTTTATTGACAAACAGGGTGGTAGAGCAGATTTGGCCACAGACAGATTTGCCAGCCCCTGGCCTACAAGGTAAAGCTTGGGTGGCTTCTAGGGCTCTTTCAGTCTTGTCTTAGCATAAGAGTTCTTCCCCTTTGTCTCTCAATGTTTCTATAACCACTGTGCAGCCACGATGTTCAACATACCCGTCTTGATACATTTTCCCCACTCAGCCTCCTTTCCCTTCTCTCTGTGGTCTTAAAATTCAAAAGATTTTACAGAGCTGTCTCTGTCCTAGGGAAGGGCTTCCATGAGATTTATGTAGACTTGTATTATTGTGCTTGTCATTCTCTGTTATGAATGTCTGGTCACCCTCTGTCTCTCCAACTAGAATGTAAGCTTTTCAGAGCCTGGAAAGTTTCTTTGGCTCCCTGTATATCTTAGGATTGCATCTGGCATGTAATAATTATGCAGCAACTATTCAGTGAATGAATGGTTGTATTAATCATTTCTACATATGCATTTGTTGTTTTTCGTTGAAAAGGGGAAACTTTTCTAAATCTCTTTTGTCATTGGCTCAGCCCCTGTCCTATTATTTCTCCCAAATAAAGAGCACCAGACTTGTATCTTATATTTTCTGGTGCGTTTGTGTTCAGTTCAGTCAGTTCAGTTTAGTCACTCAGTCATGTCCGACTCTTTGTGACCCCGTAGACTGCATCATGCCAGGCCTCTCTGTCCATCACCAACTCCCGGAACTTGCTCAGTCTCGTGTCCATCGAGTTGGTGATGCCATCCAACCAACTCCTCCTCTGTCATCCCCTTCTCCTGCCTTCAATCTTTCCCAGCATCAGGGTCTTTTCCAATGAGTCAGTTCTTTGCATCAGGTGGCCAAAGTATTGGAGTTTCAGCTTCAGCATCAGTCCTTCCAATGAATATTCAGGACTGATTTCCTTTAGTATTGACTGGTTTGATCTCCTTGCAGTCCAAGGGACTCTCACGAGTCTTCTCCAACACCACAGTTCAAAAGTGTCAATTCTTCGGCATTTGTGTTACTAGTTCATAATTGCTTGCCTAGCCTTACTGAGCTGTATCTCTCCAGTTCTGCAGTTTCTCAATGATGTGAATCAAAAGAAGGCATCTTGTTCATTCATAAAGCCCTCACATTTTGTGATTAAAACCCCAGTGCTTCCCAAACATACCTTTCTGTGGATAATAAACAGATTTCAAGCTAATGAGAACTGAGATAGGAAACACTGTTCTTCATTACAGATTTGAATTTGCCAGTTAGTACAATGAATTTCAGCTGATTCTTCAGAGCTAGACCATTAGCAGATAAATACTGACTCTGCCTGGTATCTGGATTTCATCTGATACACACTCTGTTTAGGTGGCTTGACTGATGTGCCTCCACCATTGTTTCTGCCTGAATTGGCTATGACCCTAGAGAGCATCATGGGACCAAAGCGTGGTTCTCAGAGGGCACTGGGTCAGAATGTAGCAGGTACCAGTGGTGGCTCCAGGTATTTTCAAGAAAATAGATTTGCTGGCATAATGTACTTGTCCAAGGGACTCTCACGAGTCTTCTCCAACACCACAGTTCAAAAGTGTCAATTCTTCGGCATTTGTGTTACTAGTTCATAATTGCTTGCCTAGCCTTACTGAGCTGTATCTCTCCAGTTCTGCAGTTTCTCAATGATGTGAATCAAAAGAAGGCATCTTGTTCATTCATAAAGCCCTCACATTTTGTGATTAAAACCCCAGTGCTTCCCAAACATACCTTTCTGTGGATAATAAACAGATTTCAAGCTAATGAGAACTGAGATAGGAAACACTGTTCTTCATTACAGATTTGAATTTGCCAGTTAGTACAATGAATTTCAGCTGATTCTTCAGAGCTAGACCATTAGCAGATAAATACTGACTCTGCCTGGTATCTGGATTTCATCTGATACACACTCTGTTTAGGTGGCTTGACTGATGTGCCTCCACCATTGTTTCTGCCTGAATTGGCTATGACCCTAGAGAGCATCATGGGACCAAAGCGTGGTTCTCAGAGGGCACTGGGTCAGAATGTAGCAGGTACCAGTGGTGGCTCCAGGTATTTTCAAGAAAATAGATTTGCTGGCATAATGTACTGTACATCTCTCGGTCTCTAGAGCAGAACCATTTCTATCCCAGGTCTTGCTTGACTTCAGAACATCAGCTTCATTCAAGGGAGGAGAGGCTCAGATCCTTGTGGGAGTGCAGACTTTGATTCTAGAAGATTCCATAGGCAGAGAGTGGATTCCTTTTTTCAGAAGATGTGTCTTAACATGTTACCTTTTGTACTCCGCACAATGACAGTTGGACAGGCTCCTGCGACCATCACAGATGTCCCTCCTGTGGTCCACAAAGGCATCTTGGAGGGGGTAGAATTGGCCATGCTGGCACCTGGTTTGCACGTGTTGCGTGAGACTGCAGTGAACTCAAAGACCAAAAGCACAGCATGGTTATATAACTCTGGAGCACAAGGGACTTTAGCCTAAAGAGGGGATACATTCCACTGGAAAGCACACCACGTGACTGAGTTGTTCCTGAAAGCTTCATCTGTGGTCTCCACTTCCCGAGGATGTGGAAGGTGGCCAGAGCCCCTTCGTGCTGCACCCTGGCTGTCTGCAGCCGGAGGCAGAAAGATCCGGCCTGCTCCCATGTCTCCGCCGTTTTATGGGAATATTTCTCACACCCTGTTCTGCTATTAAAAACAAAATGAGGCACACATCACATGTCTCAGACTGCAAGACCCATTTCCTTCTAATAAGCTTCTCGTTTCCTGGGCTTTCCCTTCACTGGAAAGATTAAATGTCCAGAGGCTCCCATTATGGATTTCTAGTTTTGTACTTTCCCCCTCACCCCTTCTGTTAATCTGAAAGAAAAAGAAGTTAGTGAGCTTTGTCTGCCTCTGTGCACGTGTGCACACACACACACAAACAGAAGCAGATATTCTTTTTTTCAAAAATAATTTGTTGCTTGATTATTTCTTAAGAATTATCAATTTTGTTGATTTCCCCCCAAAGCTCCAGCTTTTTTTCTTTTTCTTTTTTTAGTGGCACCACATGGCATGTGGGATCTTAGTTACCCAGGCAGAGATCGAACCTGCATCCCCTGCAGTGGAAGCTTGGAGTCCTAACTACTGAACTGCTGAGAAAGTCCCCTTGGGAGCAAACAGAGAAGGATGACTTTGTCCCACTGACCTGGGGACAAAGAAAACAGAACTCTGAGCTGAGCTGTTTCTTCTCCATCCTGTCCTGGGCTGAAGCAGGGCCAGCCTGGATGCATATTGCAAACAGGAAAACCATGGGGATTTGGGGCCTCGAAGGAGCATGTTCCTTCAAGCAGGGCAGTTCTGGAGGGATCCCTGTCTGAGGTCTCAGTTACCAAATCCAATAGTCCAGAGGTGAGGCAACTTAGGGCGTAGCCACCAAGGCCTTCATTTACAGGTCAAATTCTCAAACATCCCTAATCAAGCCCTCTGGAGTAGCTAATGTCAGGATGCGCCCTGGTAAGATCTAGGGCATGCAGAGGGACCACAGGGCTGAGGCCAGGCCCTGTCAACAGAAGGGGATCATCCTTCAGGCGACAGCATTAGCCCAGAGTTGAGGATGGAGTCAGAGGGATGGGAAGAGGAGATGGTGCCTTGGGAAGGAAGTGGTCCAGAGAGCAGGGGCAGGGCTCAGCCTGCAGCTGGCCATCAGCTGGCCCACCCGGGACGCCAGCAGGGACCCTGTCATCATCTGACATTTTCTACTGTTGCATGGTTTGTGTCAGACCTGTTGTAAAACCCCGTCACAGAGGCTGGAAGGAGATCCAGCCAAACCCAATTTTCAGATGGGGACATTGAGGCTGAGGAACAGGGCTGCCCTGATCATGGGGACTGGATGGACTTCTTTATGAGCTGATTCCCATCTCAGGAGACCCTCCATCTGCATCCCCCTACCCTCAGTGTCTGGACTTAGGCCGAGTGAGGCATGACCTCTGCCCTGGTGTCCTTGAGTGCTGTGTGTCATGACCTCAAGCTGAGCACTGGCTGTAAGCTGTTTTAGGTCCACCCGACACGTGGCTGGGAAACATAATGGCTGCTTTAGATAATCTTGAGCATGTTTCATTGATGAGAAAAGTCTAAACATGCAGACAAACCCCTTAATTCAGAATCTGGAAAGGGCTAAAATGTTTTCTGTATCATCAGTGGAAAAAAAGAGGGGTGTTTGAACAGCAGATTAATAGGGTATGAAAAAGAACACAGTCTTCCTATTCTTCTTTTAAATACTGTAACGATGTCCACAGATCCTTAGAAAGGGGCTCAAAGGACCTCACGGATTCCCTTGGCCAACCTGGCACATTTTACACATGAACAAACCAAGGCCTCAGGGTTTGGCTGCAGACCTAATTTGCTAATAGGCCTGGCTGGGAGCCCAAGGTCCTGACTCGCAGACTAGTCTTCCTTCTGCTGGAGCACACATTTATTCATGGAACGCATCCAGCATGCTGAATTAGTATCGATAATGAATCTGCGGCTGATATCTGATGCTTACTTGTTCAGAATCATCATCCATTGAACAGCTGTCTGTCTAGCACCTCCTTTAGCACATAGGTGGGAACGTACAGCCTTGAATGAAATGTCCAAGGCATAGCTCACAGAAGCCATGATTTTGGCACCTTGAGTTCTCCATATTTCTAGGTGGTATGGGCTAGGTGTCATGAGGCAGCAGTTAATGTCCTGCTGACCAATCAGTAGTGAGGGAGGAGGTAGCTTGGCTGTGGTGAGTGAGGGCATTGCTGTGAAACAAACACACAACCTCTGACTTGGCCTTGGAGGACCAATGTGATTTGGGCAGGTAAAGAGGATGTTGGCTTAAAGCTCAACATTCAGAAAATGAAGATCATGGCATCCGGTCCCATCACTTCATGGGAAATAGATGGCTGGATGGCATCACGGACTCGATGGACATGAGTCTGAGTGAACTCCGGGAGTTGGAGATGGACGGAGGCCTGGCGTGCTGCGACTCATGAGGTCGCAAAGAGTCGGACACAACTCAGTGACTGAACTGAACTGAACCAAATCCTTGGTTTTGAATGGTTCTGATGATGACATTATCTTTTAAAAAATCCTTCCTAGAATGAAAAATTTAGCATTTTTTTCAAAGCTAAAAGTCATCTGGTGATTAATATGAAAAAAAGTAAACTGTATGAACTGTAACATCGAACTATATGACAACGAATCATTCTACTTCTAAATTACATTAGAAAGAGGAGTTCAAAATGCATTGGTTTCCACTAAGAAGAACCTGGCCTCCAAAGTTGAGTACTTAGGAGGTCCTGATAATCTTTCAGTCGAGTATTTCTTAAGAGCTTTATAATTTCTTAAAATAGTGGTTTGAAGTGTTCTGTGTAGAGCTCTTGAGTGGCTTGGTAATGCATCAGTGTCTACTTTTGATGTATTTCTATATTTTGTTTTTTTTTATTTTTGGGTATATCTATAAATAAAATTGACTTTTGCTATATTTCACTTCTATCCAGTGACTGTGCTAAACTCACGTTAATTGTGATAGCTTATCTCTGTATTCATTTGGATTTTCTGTGTGTCCCAGTCATCTGTGAAGGATGGCAGTTTTATTTCTTCATTTTCTAAGCTTGCCTTAATGCATTACATAGGCCTTCCAGTAAAATGTCAGAGAGAATTGCTGATAGCAGCCATCCTTGTTTTATTTCTGATCTCAAGGGAAAGCTTTCAATATTTCACAATGAAATGTGAGGTTTGCTGGAAGATTCTTGCAGATATACTCTATCAGATTCATGAAGTTCTCTTTTATTCCAAGTTTGCTAAGAAAGTTTTCATTAATGAGGATTGAATTTTATGATTTGCTTTTTCTGCATCAGTGTGAATAATATTTTCTCCCTTGTTTTTCTGCATCCAAGTGAATATTGTTTTCTCAATGTGGTGGATTAAATTGATGATTTCTTTCTGTTTTGGGGAATTGTTATTGAAGTATAACATGCATACAGAAAAGTGCAGAAATCATAAATGTGTAGTATAGTGAATTTTGACAAATGAAATTAGCGTCAACTGCCACATGAAGGTATAAGCCATTACTACTTTATTTTGGGGGGCTCCAAAATCACTGCAAATGGTGACTGCAACCATGAAATTAACAGATGCTTACTCCTTGGAAGAAAAGTTATGACCAACCTAGATAGAATATTCAAAAGCAGAGCCATTACTTTGGTGACTAAGGTCTGTCTAGTCAAGGCTATGGTTTTTCCAGTGGTCATGTATGGATGTGAGAGTTGGACTGTGAAGAAGACTGAGCGCCGAGGAATTGATGCTTTTGAACTGTGATGTTGGAGAAGACTCTTGAGAGTCCCTTGGACTGCAAAGAGATCCAACCAGTTCATTCTGAAGGAGATCAGCCCTGGGATTTCTTTGGAAGGAATGATGCTAAAGCTGAAACTCCAATACTTTGGCCACCTCATGCCAAGAGTTGACTCATTGGAAAAGACTCTGATGCTGGGAGGGATTGGGGGGCAGGAGGAGAAGGGGACGACCAAGGATGAGATGGCTGAATGGCATCACTGACTCGAGGGACGTGAGTCTCAGTGAACTCTGGGAGTTGGTGATAGACAGGGAGTCCTGGCTTGCTGCATTTCATGAGGTCACAAAGAGTCGGACACGACTGAGCAACTGAACTGAACTGAACTGAGGACACCAGTATTCTTGCCTGGAAAATCCCAGGGACAGAGTGGCCTGGTAGGCTATATAGTCTAAAATCACCAGGGTGCCAGAAATACTCTTGAACCTTTTTTAGTGTAGGACTCTGTACCTAGTACCTGGGTTTCTAATGCCATATATTGGTTTTGCCATATCTTGGGGATGGGTGAGCATCTGGCTTCCTCCATTTTAGAACTGTGTTTGTGCTATTAATCTTAGTCACAAAGTTTTAGTTTGCTTGTTCTCACTGCAGGGTGTGTTCCATTGTATGAACAGATGACAGTATGGTTCCCATGCTACTGGACATGGATATGTTGCATCTTTTTGAGGGGCTGTTATGATGAATGCACATAACAGTATTATTGAACTGGTCTCTTGTGACTGTATCCATGCATTTCTTTTAAGACACACACACTCACCAAAGAGTTTCTGGGTCAGAGATTATGCCTATCTTCTGCTTTATAATCAGTGAAAGTGTTAGTCGTGTCTGACTCTTTGTGACGCCATGGGCTGTAGCCCTCAAGGATCCTCTGTCTGTGAAATTTTTCAGGCAAGAATACTGGAGTTGGTTGCCATTTCCTCTTCCAGGGGATCTTCCCAACTTGGAGATCGAACCTGGGTCTCTGCAGCGCAGGCATCAGATTGTTTACCATCTGAGCCACCAGGGAAGTCCCGTTAGTATCAGTAGATACTGCCTAACAGTTTCTCTAGTGATTTTACCACTTTGCACTTTTACCACCAACATATGAGAGTTCATAGTACATTCTTGGTAGATAATAGGTGTTTATATTGAGAGAATATCTTTGACCTCCCAGGGAGGTGATCAAGGGCGGTAGGAAGTAGTGGGATTGGCCTCTGGTTCAAGGAAGTGATTATATGGTATTTGGGTTTATGTTTTTCTTCCCTGGTGTTAAACATATTACCTTACAGCAAGTAGCTGTCTAGTAGGCTTCAACTGAATTGAAAGGTATCACTGCAGTCTTCTCCACAAACCTGGCTTGTAGAGTCAGTAAGGGTAAAGGGGATTTACTGGTGGATGTGGGCATCTAAGCTCATGTAGATAGGAGTGGTGGGAGAACAAGAGAAGAATATGGACATCAATGTGAAAAGACTTTGAAGATGAGTTTCCCACCTTGTATTTTTTCTCAAGGTTTTTGTGGTGAATAGTTAGGGAATTCCCTTGTGTTCCAGTTGTTAGGACTCAAGCTTCCATTTCTGGGGCCCTGGTTTCAATCCCTGATCAGGTAACTAACATCCTGCAAGATTCTTGGCACACCGCCCCCCCCGCGCCCCCCCGCCCCCAAAAAGGCTTCCCTTGTGGCTCAGTCGGTAAAGAATTCACCTGCAATGCGGGAGACCTGAGTTCAGTCCCTAGGTCAAGAAGATCCCCTGGAGAAGGGAATGGTTATCCTCTCCAGTATTCTTTTCTGGAAAATCCCATGGACAGAAGACTCGGGCAGGCTGCAGTTCATGGGGTGTCAAGAGTTGGACACAACTTAGCAATGAAACCATCACCACCACGGTCAATGTCAGTTATTCCATTCATTATTCTTATCATTTAATACTGTTTAAAAGCTGAGATTGTTTTGGGGGCAACCTTAGAAGGATGTGGGAGAAATCTGAAATGGAGAAATCCAATTCCACCATCCACCACTACCCCGCCTCACAGTCAGTCAGGGCATTTCTTGTAATTGCAGCTGACAACCATCAAGGATATCATTTAAAGATACTGTTTTGCTTAAAAAAAAAATCATTGATACAGAGATAATTTCTTGATAAATCCTGAGTTCTTCGTTCCTGTCTCAATCACCTGTGAACCATTTTTAGCATTTCTTTTCAGCTGTCACTTAACGATGATGTAGGTGTATGTTTTTCTTTGTGCAGGGGTCATCCTGACATATCGTTGGTTCCTTTTGTTTTTGTCAGTTTTGTCTTTAATCGCAGCACTCCTTTGCTTATATTTTTTGTCAAAGAATATCTATTCTCCCAGTCTTTCAGTCACACCTGACTTGGTGATATTTTTGCCGTTGCTAATGTGGATTATTTCTTACAATCAGAAAAACTAGAAGCAGATTTTTACATCAGTTGGATTTTAGCAAAGCAATCACATCTTGATATATATGCTGCTGCTGCTGCTGCTGCTGCTGCTAAGTCGCTTCAGTCGTGTCCAGCTCTGTGCGACCTCATGGACGGCAGCCCACCAGGCTCCCCCATTCTTGGGATTCTCCAGGCAAGAGTACTGGAGTGGGTTGCCATTGCCTTCTCCTGATATATATGACATGACATGAATTAGCCAGTTTGAACATTTTGCATCACCTCTAAAGGAAGTGGACTCTGCTAAATAATTCTTAATGATGCTGTAAATATTGGTAACTTGGAAAAGCATGATTGATTTAATCATTTGATTAGAAGAAAAGGAAAGTTTCTCAGGGAGGTATCAAAGTTAGATAATAATAGGCATTTTATGAACAGTATTTAGTCTCTTAGTAATGTTCACATTAGACAGATTTTCCATAGTCGTTTAATTACTTTGGAGCATTTAGTTCTTCTTTGAGTTTCTGTTGTGGTGATGATGGCTTATTCTGTTCCAAAATCTGTGCGCCTCTAAAAGATGGCCAACAGAGCTTTCTTTTGGGAGAAGTCAGCAGTCTGTAACCCAGAAGGGGGGTCTTTACTAGAACCTGACCATACTGATTTTGAAGGAGATCAGCCCTGGGATTTCTTTGGAAGGAATGATGCTGAAGCTGAAACTCCAGTACTTAGGCCACCTCATGCCAAGAGTTGACTCATTGGAAAAGACTCTGATGCTGGGAGGCATTGGGGGCAGGAGGAGAAGGGGACGACAGAGGATGAGATGGCTGGATGGCATCACTGACTCGATGGACGTGAGTCTGAGTGACCTCTGGGAGTTGGTGATGGACAGGAAGGCCTGGCGTGCTGCAATTCATGGGGTCGCAAAGAGTCGGACACGACTGAGCAACTGAACTGAACTGACCATGCTGACACCCTGCCAGCCTGCAGAACTGTGAGAAAGACATTCTTGTCTTGTACAAGCCAGCTAAGAGGTGCTAGTGGTAAAGAACTGCCTGCCAATGCAGGAGACGTAAGAGATGGATCCCTGGGTTGGGAAGATGCCCTGGAGGAGGGCATGGCATCCCACCCCAGTATTCTTGCCTGGAGAATCCCATGGACAGAGGAGCCTGGTGGGCTACAGTCCAAAGGGTCAGCAGAGTCGGATGCAACTGAAGCGACTTAGCACACACGCATAATCCAGCCAGTCTGAGGTATTTTGTTACAGAAGCCTGAACAGACCATGCACCAATATACATGACTCGTACGTCACACTTCTTGTTAGAACGTTTCCCACCACCCAGGCATAAGACACACCTTCTCACCATCATCGAAATCCTGCTCCCCTGTAGGGGAGGGGCAGGAGGCGATCTGCTACTGGGAATTCAAATGGGACTCTGAGGATCTTGGAATCACCCAGGCAGCCATTGGATTCAAAAGTTAGAGCTTTTCTTTTTTTAAAGAGGCAGCTTCAACTAAGAAATTGATTAAAATATATGAATTTGTATCAAGAATAATTATTTTCATAGCAGAATAAATTATTATTTCATAGCAGAGTAATAATACAGGTCATGGGTATTTTTCTCAAAAGTGTATTTTTCAAATGATCTTACTAAAATTTTTTATTTACAAAAAAAGGTTAAGCATTTTTTTTTTCAAGTTGTCAGATGACTTTGTCCTCATGGGACAGTATGGCATTTGCGCAGCTCTGAGTTCTCCGTGTCTGGGAAGCTTTCTCCGCAATTGTAACCAAGCAGAAGTGTGATGAGCAGAGCTGGTGGGCGGGCATCGCTGATTCTGCAGTTGATTGGCTGGACCATGAGGGCAGCTGGAAACCATTCCCTACAGAGTCAAGGTCACAGACAGATTGCTTCCGTTCTTTTTTCTCCCCACATTTCTTGCCACATTGTATTCGGCAAACCAATCCTTGGAATCATTTCTCTTTTCAACCTTTAATTTGGTTTCCTAGTTTTTTTAAGAAAAGATAATGAAGTTTGTTTTTTTTTTAAATCTCAGAAAGGATATCTATGTTCCTCCTTTTATTTAACACATTTACTTTGGCAGGGCCATACCTGTTCAAGGGCTCTCTGATATTTGGAAAAGGATTTTTCTTTTGAGTTTGCAGAATCATATTCTTTCTTTGATGGAACGGTTCAGATCTCCACCCTGCCAGCTCTTTTAAGATACTCACCGCTGACCTGCAACATACTGTGTTTGTTTACAGTTTCCTGACTCCCTTAATTTACTGAGCATTTTAGCACTTGGCTCAATGGTTTCTCTCCCCACCACAGAACGTGACATGTTTTTCATGGTGATTTTACCATCCTTGTAGATGCTTTATCCAGTATCCCCATCTTCCTGTCTTAGAAATGCCTCATTTTCATCTTATCTCAACCCCAAGTAACACCCTAGATTTTGCTGTTATCAAGGGCTGTGCTGACTCCCGTCTCCCTGACCACCTCTCTGGGTCTCAGCTGCTCCTTCTGGTCCTCCCTTCACTCCATCGTGACTCCCTGCTCAGGTGTCTCCTCTCCTTATCCAAGTTCCCCTCCTATTCTCATTGCTCTTCTCTCATTCATTTCCATGGTCCATCATCACAGTTGCGTTCTTATCCATCAACTCCCTGGTCCTGGGTAGCTCTGTTGCAGACACCTGGCAGTACCTCTTCTTGGTTTAATCAAATCTTTCACCTACTTTCTGTCTATAACGGAGCAGCTCATTATGGTTGAAGAAGAGCCTTGGGCCACCCTGACAGGTCTCATTTTAGTTAATGACCACTGACCTCAAGTAGAATTTCAGACTCTTTGGTGATACATTTTCCTTTTGACTTTTTCAAATTTTCTCTGTCCATTACTTGCCCAGAAAACTCAAGTGAAGCTGTAACTTTAGTCATCTATGCAAAGACTAATTTAACAGAACAACTTAACCAGAGGCCAGTTTAACAGACTTTCTGTCAAAAAATTACATATTCCGCAAATAACATGACTGACTCAAATTCATATAATCATTTCTGTGGCCTGTACTTTCAG
The DNA here is from genome assembly GCA_006410675.1 of Oreotragus oreotragus. NCBI lineage: Eukaryota > Metazoa > Chordata > Mammalia > Artiodactyla > Bovidae > Oreotragus > Oreotragus oreotragus. Next base: position 171,752 of record SJYX01000554.1, on the reverse strand, counting down.
TTCCCATTATTATATCAGTAGAGTTTCAAAATAAATAGACATTAATTTAAAATAACTCAATGATTTAAAAATATGTGACTTGCCATTTCAGCTATCTAAAATTAACATCTAGGCTATTACACTGGGGGAGCAATTATGAATGTTTGAGTGTGAAATATACACAAGAGGCTGCATGGATAACTTTTATATCAACTTAATTGTTACCAGTAAAACACAGTGAGGAGAAGAGGGTGTTTACCTTCCACACACACAGTAATTCTAGTATTTTGTATCACTTATTGATGGAAGAAACAGTCATTGCTTATCATCAATCCAGGAGAAACCACCCATTCCTGACAGAGCCCCTGCAGGCACACAAAATATAGAAGGCTGAAAGCTTTTCCTAGCTGAGAGCATCTTCCCATCAGCACACTTCGTGGTTGGAAACTGAGGTGAGGGAGAGAAATTCCAGTGATTCAGGGGAAACGCGAGTACAGTTAAAAGCACTGAGGCTGTTTCCAGGCTTGTCTTTGTCTTTAGATGCTGTTCTCTCTCTGACTGTTCCACTGGGTGTTATTGTGGAAACCTGGCAACACAGACACTAGTAATGTCATTTTTTTCATATAGTGCAGTTCCCGAAAGAGTTTAGCGAGGGGAGTTTAAATTTGATATTCTTGTAAGATGAAAAAGTGAACATAGAAACTGGTAGGGGAAAGCAAAGAAACAAAACAAAGATGCCAGAAAGCATCAAGACTGAAAAACAGGAAAGGAGAAAGGGAAATGAAGAGAGAATTCACAAAAGAAGACTTTTAAAAAGTTAGTGTATATGTGTGTGCCATGTCCCTTCAGTCATGCCCCACTTTTTACTGGTAGGGGAAAGCAAAGAAACAAAACAAAGATGCCAGAAAGCATCAAGACTGAAAAACAGGAAAGGAGAAAGGGAAATGAAGAGAGAATTCACAAAAGAAGACTTTTAAAAAGTTAGTGTATATGTGTGTGCCATGTCCCTTCAGTCATGCCCCACTTTTTGAGACCCTGTGAACTGTAGCCCCCCAGGCTCCTCTGTCCATGGGATTCTCCAGGCAAGAATGCTGGAGTGGGTTGCTATGCCTTTCTCCAGGGGATCTTCCTGACCCAGGGATTGAACCTGCACCTCTTATGCCTCCTGCATTGGCAGGCAGGTTCTTTACCATTACTGCCACCTGGGAAGCACATGCAAATTACTATAATAGGAGTAATAGTTTCACTACCATTTATTTAATGGTCAACTAACATTTTTCTGTGACTGCATGTGGATTAACTATTTGAATCTTGATCATGGCCCTAGAGTTTGGTGGAGTTATTCTTATCGCCAATACTTAGTAAAACAGGAAAAGACTCATGGTTGCAGAAGGCACAGCTCATTCATGGTTGGTCATGGAAGTAGGACAGACATGTCTGAAAGCATTTGGGTAATAGGCATTGAGAATAATCAGCCCATTTTCAGTTAAATCAGCTCTTCTCAATTAGAGTAACTCTTCTCAAAGAACAATATTGTACATAATAAAGTTTTGTAATTTGAAATGTTTAAAGTAATAGAATATAACAGCAAGTCAGGATGTTATGTAGGCTTAATCATGAAGCTTAAGAAGAGTGCTGCTGCTGCTGCTGCTAAGTCACTTCAGTCATGTCCGACTCTGTGTGACCCCATAGACGGCAGCCCACCAGGCTCCCCCATCCCTGGGATTCTCCAGGCAAGAACACTGGAGTGGGTTTCCATTTCCTTCTCCAATGCATGAAAGAGAAAAGTGAAAGTGAAGTCGCTCAGTCTGTCCGACTGTTAGCGACCCCATGGACTGCAGCCCACCAGGCTCCTCCGTACATTGGATTTTCCAGGCAAGAGTACTGGGGTGGGGTGCCGTTGCCTTCCCCGAAGAAGAGTGCAAGCTTATGAAAATGTACACAGTATAATAACTGGGAAAAGGGGGTTACAAACCATATGATTCTTTTCTGTAAATGGGATTGCATATGATCATAGAAAAAAAAAGATGGAAGAAATACATCAGGAGCTTTTTTTTCCCCCCTCTTAATAATGAAGCATGGTGATTTTCATATCTTTTAAGACTTCCAAATTTTATACATTTAAAAAAAAAAAAAAAAAAAACAGCAACAGAAAAACTCAGGTGTGGTAGGTGAGTGTGTCTCTGGTCCTGGGTCCAGACTTCCCCCTCGTGCCCTCCCACCCTTCTCCGGCCTCAGATGACTTGCTCAGGCCAGTGGGGCAGGAGAATCTCTGATGCTTTCATTTCTGAGCTCCTCTTATTGGCGACATCACTGGAAGGGTCCCTGGTGGGGCTGTGGAGGGGACCTGCAGCAGGGCCCACCCTTCCCAGTCCAGGCCAGCCTCCGTCCCCAGGCTTCCGGCCAACAAGCTGGCGGCTTCCGCAGAGCCTGACTGTACAGCTCAGCCAGCCAGACTCGGGCAGACAAGCAGAGCCGCCGCTGCTGCCTGAGCACGCGCGGATTCACGGCCCGGCTGCTGTTTACCCGCTTCCCCACTGAGATCTGGGATGATGTGTGGTAGAGAGAGTTACTTTATGCAGGAGGTCGTAGATTCCAGAGCTTTACTGAGTGGCAGGTCCATATTTAAAAACCTTAGTCCATAAAGATGTGGGCAGGGTCTTCTGTTATTTGGCTTCTGAGTAACCCTGTGTTCGAGCCTGGCTTTATACTCTCCATGTATTGAACTGGCTGCCTCTACCCCTCTTTTCCTAATTACCACCCTGTGATCAGACTCTCTCAAGGCCGCCCTGACTACCCCTGACAGCCTGGGCTGCGCCGTGTGCTGGTTGAACAGGATTGTCTGCAGAGTGGGAGGCAGGGTCAGGCCTGCGCATGCAGCCTATGGGCGATGGTGATAATTGGTCTGTGTCCAGTGGTGAGGGTGGCGTCAGCAGACGTGTCCACTGTGCTGGAGGAAGCGCACAGGTGTGTCACAGGGCGGAGAGGAGCTGTAACCCCGCAGCCCGGCTCTGCCCTCGGGCTCCTCACCGGCTGCAGCCCTGCATCTCACAGCCTTGTCTAAACAGAGAGGCTGATGCGCATCTGCTTAGAGGGGAAAAAATGCCCCAGTCAGAGTCTCCCCAAGGCCCTCTCTAGAGCAAGCCCATGAGGCCCCCCAAGGCTGGGGGTGACTAAAATTTACTGTGACCTTTCCAGATGTCCCCTTCTCCATGGAACACCTGTGCCCCTCATCACTGCATCAAGAAGCAGTGACCCCCCAGGAGGGCCAGATAGCTCCCCTAGGTGGACCAGCTCAGCGGAAGGCACATGTACACACAGAGTGGCCCGGTCAGACTGAGACTGGGGTTCAGCCTTGTTCCTCCAAAATCTTGTTCACCTGTGGATGAAAGATGGCTTTCATGTGGACTTTGTTCTCAGTGCTTCAGAGACAAGTTGGAAAACAGGTCCACAACTGTTGCTCCTAATGTTAACATGGCATCCAGCTTACAGCAGGTTCTCAAAAATTAGTTCTTAAATAAGGAATGTAAATATTTGACCAAGTACATAAATTAAGATAGCTAAAACTACGCATATGGGTTGTGAAAACATGATCCAGTGCAGAGGTTCTGGGGACTTGTTAGAAATGAGTGCTTCCTGTCCCCCTCATCCCTACAGAACCAGAAGGGAGGGGCCTGGCCACCTGTGCCTGTAGTCTCTTCTGTGATGCACACGCTCATGTAAGACCCATGGATTGAGCAGTTGGTCTAATTTCTGACAAATGGTTGTGAAATTGTTTATCCTGAGGTTAACTCATTCACTTTTCCAAACAAATGGAGAATGGGTGATTGTCAAGATCACAGATTGTCAAGATCACATTGCAAATGAAAACAAAATAGCTCCAAGTACCAAATTCCACATCTGTAACTTAATGTTTTAATATTTGAAGAGTTTTTTCCATAGCTAAACACAATTCACTGTCAGTTTTACTAGACTCCTGAATCAGTTGTAAACGCTCCATTTAGACTGGTATTAGGTACTGTTCAGTCAGTCGCTCAGTTGTGTCTGACTCTTTGTGACCCCATGGACTGCAGCACGCCAGGCCTCCCTAATCACCAATTCCCGGACCTTGCTCACACTCATGTCCATTGAGTTGTTGATGCATTGAACCATCTCATCCTCTATCGTCCATTTCTCCTCCTGCCTTCAATCTTTCCCAGCATTAGGGTCTTTTCCAAGGAGTCAGTTCTTTGCATCAGGTAGCCAAAGGATTGGAGCTTCAGCTTCAGCATTAGTCCTTCCAATGAATATTCAGGACTGATCTCCTTTAGGATGGACTGGCTGGATTCCTTGCAGTCCAAGGGACTCTCAAGAGTCTTCTCCAACACCACAGTTCAAAAGCATCAGTTCTTTGGTGCTCAACTTTCTTTATAGTCCAACTCTCACATCCATACATAACTACTGGGAAAACCATAGCTTTGGCTAGAAAGACCTTTTATGGCAAAGTAATGTCTTTGCTTTTCAATATGCTGTCTAGACAGGTCATAGCTTTTCTTCCAAGGAGCAAGCATCTTTTAATTTCATGGCTGCAGTCACCATCTGCAGTGATTTTGGAGCCCCCAAAATGAAGTCTGTCACTGTTTACATTGCTCCCCCATCTATTTGCCATGAATGATGGGACCAGATGCCATGATCTTCATTTTCCTAATGTTGAGTTTTAAGCTAAATTTTTCACTCTCCTCTTTCACTTTCATCAAGAGGCTCTTTAGTAGTTCTTTGCTTTCTGCTATAAGGGTGGTGTCATCTGTGTATCTGAGGTTATTGATATTTCTCCCGGCAATCTTGATTCCAGCTTGTGCTTCATCCAGCCCAGTGTTTCTCATGATGTACTCTGCATAGAAGTTAAATAAGCAGGGTGGCAATATATAGCCTTGACATACTCCTTTCCCGATGTGGAACCAGTCTGTTGTTCCATGTCCATTTCTAACTGTTGCTTCTTGACCTGCATACAGATTTCTCAAGAGGCAGGTCAAGTGGTCTGGTATTTCCATCTCTTGAAGAATTTTCCTCAGTTTGTTGTGGTCTACACAGTCAAAGGCTTTGGTGTAGTCAATAAAGCAGAAGTAGATGTTTTTCTGGAACTGTCTTGCTGTTTCGATGATCCAGCAAATGTTGGCAGTTTGATCTCTGGTTCCTCCGCCTTTTCTGAATCCATCTTGAACATCTGGAAGTTCACAGTTCACTGATGAAGGCTGGATTGGAGAATTTTGAGTGTTACTTTGCTAGCATGTGAGTGCTAGGGGTACTGTTAGCAAGGTATTGTCTTACTTGTGATGATGGCATTGCAAATTCAGGGATGTGCTGAATCATGTATTTTTGAAAGATTTATTGTTACAAATATTGCCTGAGTGAGACAAAATGCAAAATTTGTCCATATTAAACATATACATGTGCTTTTAATGGATTTAATTAGAGTATGGAATAACAAATGAATAAAAAGATTCTTCATACAAATAATACAAATCATAACTTAATTTTTCAGAATTCTAGAGGAAAGTTAAAGAATGTCAAGGTAAGATTTTAAAACAGAATAGGTCAATATGTTACTAATATTCTTATTGTAAGTATATTCGTAACAGCGACAGCGATTAATGCTGATCTGTTGTTTGTTATTCTGAAGCTCCTGTCAGAATCTGTGCCCCATCCTCCTTTTATCTCCATGACAACAAGGGGAGGTATTTGTTGTGCTCTCTGGTTTGAATATGGTGAATGTGGGCTGTTGGGAAATTAAGTAACTCATTCAAAGTCTCTTAACCACTAACAGTGCAGTTAGGATTTATGAAATGTCCTCATATCAGAATTGTAGGGTGCAGATTCTTTCAGCACAGCAAGGAGCTTAGGGGAGGAGCTTATCAGAACCAGCTGCTCTTGGGTCTGAAGCAGCACAGCTCTCAGGAGCCAGCTCGGACCCATGGGAGCATGTGACAGAGAGAGCTGAAGGACTGGGGGTGGGAGTGGACCTGGAGATGGGGGAAAGAGCAGAAGTCCTTCTGAATGTGTAGTCTGAGAGATCCCTAGAGAGCAGGAGGATGTTAACATGTAGGATCTGGGTGTAAAGTTATTATCAGTAAAATGCTATGTAATTTTTACAAAAGGATGCTGGGTTACTTAGAAAAACGATGGCTAAGAATGAAATTTAAGTCCTTACCAAGGCCTCAGAGACCGTGCAACTTATGGCCCCTTCCTGCCTCATGAGCTCACTTTTCAACCTTTCTTCCTCTGTCTACCTACCTCCTGTGACCTCCTGGAGGCTGACAGTGCTTCTGCCTCAGGGCCTTTGCCCTTGCTCGTTGTGTTTCTTCCCTGATGACTAACGGCTTTTGTGTCAGTTTTGCCCCTAAGTATTACATATGATTGATGTTACTATAAATAACATTGTTTTTAATGTTTGATTTCTATGTCATCAGTGTTTGGGTTTATTTCTGGGCTGTCTGTTCTGTTCATGTAACTATGTCTCTGTTTTTGTACCAGTGCCATAGTATTTTGATTACTGTAGTTTTCTAGTATAGTCTAAAGGTAGGGTGCCTGGTTCCTCCAGCACTGTAGTTGTTTCTCAAGATTATTTTGGTTACTTGGGGTATTTTGTGTCTCTATACAATTTTTAAATTTACTCTATTTCTTTTTTTTTTTTTTTTACAATTTTATTTTATTTTATTTTATTTTTGTATTTATTTATATTTCTGTAAAAAAAAATGCCCTTGATACTTTGATAGGGATGGCATTGAATCTATAGATTGCCTTAGGCAGTACTGTAAGTTTCTACGTACAGAAATATAATTTGTTTCTGTATGCAAAGAAATAGAGGAAAAAAATAGAATGGGAAAGGCTAGAGATCTCTTCAAGAAAATTAGAGATCAAAGGCACCATTTCATGTAAAGATGGGCACAATTAAGGACAGAAATGGTAGGGACCTAACAGAAGCAGAAGATATTAAGAAGAGGTGGCAAGAATACACAGAAGAACTATACAAAAAAGATCTTCATGACCTGGATAACCACAATGGTATGAAAACTCACCTAGAGCCAGACCTCCTGGAATGTGAAGTCAAGTGGGCCTTAGGAAACATCACTACAAACAAAGCTAGTGGAGGTGATGGA
>SJYX01000554.1:90701-163933 GCA_006410675.1 Oreotragus oreotragus | reverse complement strand
TGAGTGTACAATTTTATTTTATTTTATTTTATTTTTGTATTTATTTATATTTCTGTAAAAAAAAATGCCCTTGATACTTTGATAGGGATGGCATTGAATCTATAGATTGCCTTAGGCAGTACTGTAAGTTTCTACGTACAGAAATATAATTTGTTTCTGTATGCAAAGAAATAGAGGAAAAAAATAGAATGGGAAAGGCTAGAGATCTCTTCAAGAAAATTAGAGATCAAAGGCACCATTTCATGTAAAGATGGGCACAATTAAGGACAGAAATGGTAGGGACCTAACAGAAGCAGAAGATATTAAGAAGAGGTGGCAAGAATACACAGAAGAACTATACAAAAAAGATCTTCATGACCTGGATAACCACAATGGTATGAAAACTCACCTAGAGCCAGACCTCCTGGAATGTGAAGTCAAGTGGGCCTTAGGAAACATCACTACAAACAAAGCTAGTGGAGGTGATGGAATTCCAGCTGAGCTATTTCAAATCCTGAAAGATGATGCTGTGAAAGTGTTGCACTCAATATGCCAGCAAATTTGGAAAACTCGGCAGTGGCCACAGGACTGAAAAAGGTCAATTTTCATTCCAACATAAAGAAAGTGAAGTGAAGTCGCTCAGTCATGTCCGACTCTTTGTGACCCCATGGACTATAGCCTATCAGGCTCCTCCATCCGTTGGATTTTTCAGGCAAGAATGCTGGAGTGGATTGCCATTTCCTTCTCAAGGCAATGCCAAAGAATGTTTACACTACTGCACAATTGCACTTATCTCACATGCTAGCAAAGTAATGCTCAAAATTCTCCAAGTTAGTCTTCAACAGTATGTGAACCGTGAACTTCCAGATGTTCAAGCTGGCTTTAGAAAAGGCCAGAGGAACCAGAGATCACATTGCCAACATCCGCTGGATCATCGAAAAAGCAAGATAGTTCTGGAAAGACATCTATTTTTACTTTATTGATTATGCCAATGCCTTTGACTGAGTGGATCACAACAAACTGTGGAAAATTCTTAAGAAGATGGGACTACCAGACCACCTGACCTGCCTCCTGAGAAATCTGTATGCAGGTCAAGAAGCAACAGTTAGAACTGGACATGGAACAACAGACTGGTTCCAGATCAGCAAAGGCTGTATATTGTCATTCTGCTTATTTAACTTATATGCAGAGTCCAGTTCAGTTCAGTTCAGTCACTCCATCATGTCTGACTGTTTGTGACCCCAGGAACCACAACACACAGAGTTTACCCAAACTCATGTCCATTGAGTCTGTGATGCCATCAAACCATCACATCCTCTGTCGTCCCCTTCTCAATCTTTCCCAGTATCAGGGTCTTTTCCAAGGAGTCAGCTCTTTGCATCAGGTGGCTAAAGGATTGGAGCTTCAGCTTCAGCATCAGTCCTTCCAATGAATATTCAGGGTTGATTTTCTTTAGGATTCACTAGTTTGATCTCCTTGCAGTCTAAGGGACTCTCAGGAGCCTTCTCCAACACCACAGTTCAAAAGCATCAATTCTTTTGTGCTCAGCTTTCTTATAGTCCAACTCTCACATCCATACATGAGTACTGGAAAACCATAGCCTTGACCAGACAGACCTTTATTGACAAAGTAATGTCTCTGCTTTTTAATACGGTAGGTCTAGGTTGGTCATAGCTTTCCTTCCAAAGAATAAGCGTCTTTTAATTTCATGGCTGCAATCACCATCTGCAGTGATTTTGGAGCCCCCAAAAGTAAAGTCTGACACTGTTTCCACTGTTTCCCCATCTATTTCCCATGAAGTGATGGGACTGAATGCCACAGTCTTAGTTTTCTGAGTGTTGAGCTTTAAGCCAGCTTTTCCACTCTCTTTCACTTTCATCAAGAGGCTCTTTAGTTCTTCACTTTCTGCCATAAGGGTGGTATCATCTGCATATCTGAGGTTATTGATATTTCTCCCAGCAATCTTGATTCCAGCTGTGCTTCATCTAGCCCAGTGTTTCTCATATGCATAGTACATCATGGGAAATTCTGGGCTGGATGCAGCACAAGCTGGAATCAAGATTTCTGGGAGAAATATAAATAACCTCAGATATGCAGATGATACCACCCTTCTGGCAGAAAGTGAAGAAGAACTAAAGAGCCTCTTGATGAAGGTGAAAAAGGAGAGTGAAAAAATTGGCTTAAAAAATCAGCATTCAAAAAACTAAGCTCATGGCATCCTGTCCAGTCACTTCATGGCAGATAGATGGGGAAACACTGGAAACAGTGACAGACTTTATTTTGGGGTGCTCCAGAATCACTGCATATGGTGACTGAAGCCATGAAATTAAAAGATACTTGCTCACTGGAAGAAAAGTTATGAGCAACTTAGGCAGCATGGTAAAACATTTGCCAACAAAGGTCTATCTAGTCAAAGCTATGGTTTTCCCAGTAGTCATATATGGATGTGAGAGTCAGATTATAAAGAAAGCTGAGTGCCAAAGAATTGATACTTTTGAACTGTAGTGTTGGAGGAGACTCTTGAGAGTCCCTTGGACAGCAAGGCGATCCAACCAGTCCATCCTAAAGGAAATCAATCCTGAATATTCATTAGAAGGACTGATGCTGAAGCTGANGATGTGAGAGTCAGATTATAAAGAAAGCTGAGTGCCAAAGAATTGATACTTTTGAACTGTAGTGTTGGAGGAGACTCTTGAGAGTCCCTTGGACAGCAAGGCGATCCAACCAGTCCATCCTAAAGGAAATCAATCCTGAATATTCATTAGAAGGACTGATGCTGAAGCTGAAATTCCAATACTTTGGCCACCTAATGTGAAGAACTGACTCCTTGGAAGAGACCCTGATGCTGGGATAGATCTAAGGCAGGAGGAGAAGGGGAAGACAGAGGATGAGATGGATGGATGGCATCACCAACTCAATGGACATGAGTTTGAGTGAACTCTGGGAGTTGGTGATGGACCGGGAAGCATGTTGTGCTGGAGTCCATGGAGTCACAAAGAGCTGGACACAACTGAGCGACTGAGCTGACATGAACTGATTGATATTGTATCAATTTTGGTACACTGAAGAGTTTTGAGAGATTTTGTGGATTTTATAGAATCCTTTATATAGACATATGTGCATTTGCGATAATGTGTATTGTGCTTTTTTTAGTGCAAGGTTCTATATATATCAGTTAGGTCAAATTGGTTAATAATGCTCAAGTCTTTTATATCTTCCTGATTTTCTGTGTCCTTTTTCTATCACTGAGAGGATTGTTTAAATATTTGACCATAATTTGGGTTTATTTGTTTTGTTTAGTTAGTTTTACCTGTATGCATTTTCAAACTCTTTTATCAATTGAATAAAGGTTTAGGGTTATGTACATTTGGTGAATTTTTCATTATGACTGCTTTATCATTATAAATGACCCTCATTGTTCCTGGCGTATTCTTTTCTCTAAGATTTACTTTGATATCTTTCCCATACTTTTAATTTTGAATTATTTCTGTCTTTATATTTAGTGTGAGCTTCTTGTAGGCACCAAAGTTGAGTGTTGTTCTTTTGTTCAGTTGCAGAGTCTCTATCTTAAATAATATGTTTCAGCTTTCCATTTAGTATGATAATTTTTATGATTGGGTTTAAATTCATCGTCTTGCTTTTTTCAAAATCAGTCTTTTCTGGTATTTGCTTATTTTCTCCTCATTTTTTAACTTCTTTTGGATGCTGTATTTCTTTATTCTGTGTTAGCTTTATTACCTATATGATTTGTTATTTCAGGGGTTGTTTAGAAGGGTAAACAATACAGCTTTTCAAGTTATCTATGTATATTCCAAGTGATATTATACTTCTTTACATAACATACAGTTATTCTTGAGTTCTACCATGTTAGAGATAAAACTGAAATTCAGAGAAGTGATGTGACTTATCCGTGGCCAGAAGCCTCGATTAGGGGCTAAAATAAGAATTCTAGTTTCACTTCAGACTTGGTGCAACACTAGGGTGGGTTTTCATGCATTTTCCTTGTTGATTACCAAGTCACCATGGTTACAAATTATACTTACAAGCACCAATGTGGAAAATTTGGAATTATTCTTTTCTTGTTTTGGAAAATGTAAGTTTTAAATATCCAAAAGGAAAGCCCTAAAATTTCCCTGCAGACCACTTGGATAGGTATCACACAAGGCATCAGATAAATAATTAGTGATAAATCTGTGAGCCAGCTTTTAGTTGAGACCCTGGAGCAGAATTTGGCTTCCTTTGGCTCTTCACATTAGTCACTCTGGGAGAGTGATTCACATCCCATAAATCATGTTCTGACTGTAACCAGGAGGGTTGTCTGAAATTGTATTTACTCATCTTATTCCCTGTGCCAGGACTGAGAAATATCTGAGACTGTCATCCCGATAGGTACCTCTCTCTAGGCCTGGTTATGAAAAAATGAATGCAGGATGCATATTTATTTCTTGCATTTGTAACATCAGAATTGCACAATTCATCTGTTAAAATACTCGATTTGGGAAGAAGATCAGATTTTATGTTCCCTGGATCATCACGGGAACAAAGAAAAGAGTGTATTAATAATGTGAACAAGTATGTTAATATTCCTTTTAAACATAAGTATAACAAGTAGGAGCCAATATTTATTAAATTAAAAATAAAATTTTGAATTCTCATAGTTTTCTCAGATGTATTTTCCTTATTATAATTGCATTTTTGTGTCCAGATTTATCCCAAGTGTTATATATTTATACAAGATCAAAATCAAATACTCTTCTGGGTATTCACATACCATCATTTTTTTTATCATTCATATTCATAAGCTCTAAATAGCAGATACTTTGAACCTAGGAGATAGGTTGGAAAAGTAATCAGTTTGTATGATTAATCTGATTTCTGCTTTTTTCTCTAGTTGAAGAAAGTAAAGAGTAAAATTCTTAGGCTGAAACAAAGTTTCAGGCCAGAAATGTATGTATATATTTATATATGTATTTTTCCAGAGCTTGTTTTAAGGAAAATCAATAATACCAGAATGCCTGGATTTTTTTATACTTATAAGAAGATTATGTAGAAATATCCTCAANCCAGAAATGTATGTATATATTTATATATGTATTTTTCCAGAGCTTGTTTTAAGGAAAATCAATAATACCAGAATGCCTGGATTTTTTTATACTTATAAGAAGATTATGTAGAAATATCCTCAAATTATAACCTTTTGACAAATACTCATACAATCAAAAGAATTCTCTGTATTCCTTATTACGGCATTTGATGACCTCTATTCAGCTTCTGCAGAAGTTTACGTTGTATTGAAGGGAAAAAATAGGAATAACCATGGTCCGTTGGTTTCCCGAACACACAACAACTGTGTGTTATACAGGCAGATGATAATCACAATGTGGGCCTCTGAGGACAACATAAAGAAGGGTTTCTGTGCTGGCAATGTGAGAACAGAGAGTGGAGAGGTAAACAGTGGAAACAAGAGAGCTGAAAAAAATAAGGCCACTCAGCCTCGTGTAATCACTCTTGCTGTATAGCTGTGCCACTTCCAGACCAAATGCAGATCTTTTCAGGCTTTGCCATATGGTTTAATAAAAACAGGAAATTTCTCCAGCGTTCTGCAGTATAGTCATCTACTGAAATAGATGTTTATCTGGCAGTTTCACTCTCCCATTTCTTTACAAGAGACATATTCTTAGTGCTTCTTTCATTACAGTTTCAGGAAATTTCTTTATTTCTGTGTGATGGCTCTCTCGACTCGGTGATGGCAGGTTATTGCCCTGCACGTCCACTGCAGGTAAACATGAGTCCCATCCTGGACATGGCTTGACTTCATTTCCTAAAGTGTACTTTATACAGGCTGATCCCTTGGGTGAAGGATAACACAAAAATTCTATAAAACTGAATTAAAAGGTTTGCTCAGGGAAAGCAAGAACAGAATGTAGAGTGAAATTTTATAAAGTATTAACTGTAAAAGATTGGGTTTGATTGATGAGATGTTGATTCATTTATTCAAAGATATTTCTGAATGCCCTCCATATCCCAAGCACTGTATTAAGCTTAGTTTTAAGTTGGCAAATTAAAAAATAAAACATGACTACTGCCCTGGGAGCTCAAAATCTAATCTGGTAGGAGGTCAATAGACAAATGAACAAATAAAAATTTTAATTTCATACTATAATACAATTATACATGACAAGTGCCATGATAGAGAATAATTCGGTTGAGTCCTATTAATCAATTGAAATTTTAGAAGGTCTCTCAGAGAGAATTTATCTAAATTGAGACTCGGCAATATGACCAGTCCACCCTATAAAAATTCTGTGATAGCAATCTATGGAAAGGAAGTATCATGAGCCTTCTGTGGAAAGGAAGTAACAGGAGCAGAAGCGAGCTGAACAAAGCTGAACATAATTGAAAAGTGGAAAGGGAGCTGATGTGCTGGCAGGGAGGCAGAACTGAAGTCGGAAAATAATCAGTTTGGATTATTTCGGGCCTTTTAAGTCACAGTAAGGTGTTGCGAATATATATAATTAATGGAATGTATATAATAATGGCCGTGAGTTTGAACATGCTCCGGGACATAGTGAAGGGCAGGGAAGTCTGACATGCTGCAGTCCATGGGGTCGTTAAAGAGTCGGACGCAACTTAGCGACTGAACAACAACAACATAATTAGTGGGTCAGTACTTCAGTTCTGTTTCTTTACTAATTGGTATTCAATTTATTATGCATTATTGCATAGACACAATTCTGAATAAAATATTAATCTATTTTGTATACATTAGTATGTATCTACTTTCATTCTGAAAACAAGTTATCTCCCATCACTCGGTGGAAAAGTACAGGTATTGTGTGATAGGCTAATGTGCCGAAGAAGATGATAATGACTTTGAAATGACATGGACTAAGGTCAAGTGACAGAAGCACATTTAGAACTCAGTTCATGTTTAATCCTTAATATGATTTTGTTAAACGTCAGTGAATTGAAAAATAAATCCTGGCTACATTGATGTATCATAATAAAAGGTAACAAAACATATTCTGTGACAAGCAGGATTCAGAAATGGATAAGTAATGGAGGTGGAACAGTTTCCCAGTTTGAATGTCTGTATTTCCTAAAGAAGAAGTAAATGAGTAGAAACTTAAAATTTCATGAAATATTGTAACCTATATATGTGTTGAGAATGTTAGAATTCAAGAGCTGGGCCAAAACTGTCCCCATTTATGTGAAGCATTTTCTTTACTACAGTAGTTGGGAAAGGCATGAAGGGCAGGTCAATATTGGGGCTAGAGCTGTCATCTAAAGTGTTTTTCTATGATGATCTGTCTGCCCTACTTTCAGCCTCAAAATGTATTTCTCTCTTTACTGGTTATCCCTTTATGGATTCCAGTCTTTAAGGCTCTTTCCTGTTTTAGTTCTTTTTTTGGCAGTGCTGTCTAATAAATCCCCTTCACAGAGTAATTCACTCTTTTTAAAATAATTGCTAGAATAACTGCAATGCAGGGCATGTAATAAGATACTGTGCTTCCTCTCCAAATGGTGAAACTGGATCAGTAGATTTTGGGGGGCTCCAAAAGCACTGCAGATGGTGACTGCAGCCATGAAATTAAAAGACGCTTACTCCTTGGAAGGAAAGTTATGACCAACCTAGATAGCATATTCAAAAGCAGAGACATTACTTTGCCAACAAAGGTCTGTCTAGTCAAGGCTATGGTTTTTCCAGTGGTCATGTATGGATGTAAGAATTGGACTGTGAAGAAGGCTGAGTGCCGAAGAATTGGTGCTTTTGAACTGTGGTGTTGGAGAAGACTCTTGAGAGTCCCTTGGACTGCAAGGAGATCCAACCAGTCCGTTCTGAAGGAGATCAGCCCTGGGATTTCTTTGGAAGGAATGATGCTGAAGCTGAAACTCCAGTACTTTGGCCACCTCATGCGAAGAATTGACTCATTGGAAAAGACTCTAATGCTGGGAGGGATTGGGGGCAGGAGGAGAAGGGGACGACCAAGGATGAGATGGCTGGATGACATCACTGACTCGAGGGACGTGAGTCTGAGGGAACTCCGGGAGATGGTGATGGACAGGGAGGCCTGGCGTGCTGCGATTCATGGGGTCGCAGAGTCGGACACGACTGAGTGACTGAACTGACTGAACTGAGAAAGAAATATTTAACGTTAGTAACTACAATGTAGGAAAAAAGTTGCAGTTGGTGATGGAGAAATTTAAAACATCTGAGGAGGCAATTAAGAGAAAGTGACAACATTTAGTTGGGAGAGAGGATGAACACATTTGTGGAGGTGACAGAATTGGAAGTGAAAAATTGCAGAGTGGGCATTACTGCGCAGGTCCGGAAATGGGTCCAGGTGTCGGGATGCGGCAAGCAGAGGAGAGGAATGCACGTGCTCAACCTAGGAGCAGCATGGTGCCTCCAGCTGATGGTTTGTTTACAGACCAGTGTTCCTCAGCTTGCTCACTTGTTCATCTTAACTTGGCACCAAATGGTTATTGGTTACTATCAGAAATAAACCTACCTAGTAAGATAAAAGTGTGTATTCAGATAAGGCTCATCTGTGTTTGTTTTACTGTGGGAGCCAGGTTCCCTGCGATTCCCTTGTGTAGTTACTCCACGTTGCACCAAGGTTAGTCTCTGGGACAAATATAATGCAGAAGAGAGGATGGAAAGCAGCTTATGAGATGAGGTTATGAGATATGCTGCTTCTGGTCTGGTTGTTTTCTTGCTCCCTCTTTGGTTGCTCACTCAAGGAAATGCCAGCTGCCCATGTGATGAGTATCCCTGTGGAGGGGCCTGCTAGTGAGGACCTGAGGCCTCCAGCCAGCAGGAGATGCTGACACCCCAGTGAAGCCTTCAGTTGGCCTGGTTGCCATCTTGATGGTGATCCCTGGGAGACCTTGAGCCTGAACTACCCTCTGAAGGTCTTCTGGTCGCAGAGACTGTTAGTGAGTGGTATTGTTTTAAGCTGCTGAGTTTGGGGGTCATTTTGTTAAGCATCATCAACAGATAACTAATACATTTCCCAATACCTTGAATAGTGTCTGACATGTATGTATATATGAAAGATTCTCAGTAAAGGTTTAATATGTATAATATAGAAATAAATCGAATATTCACTAGGTTTTTGTACTAGAGACTTTTTTAAAATTCTAGTTCTAAATATGTAATTTTTATATAGAGCTCAAATTATATTTAAAGAATTTTTAAAAGTATATAATTTGCAACTATTCAGTGTACTGTTGACTTTTTTCCTCCTGAAATTAGTCTTTGACATTCAAATATCAATGTTGGCTGCAGGTTAAAATTTAATTTTCAGCAGTTGGCTCAATTCCATATAAAAGGCTATGATTCTATTTTTGTTTATTACATATGATTTTTATTTTACTCTCCTGCAGCAAATTAGAAAAAAAGTTCACTAAAATGTTGATTCTTAAATGCAAAATTTGTAGATAAACATGTAAACATAATCAGGAAACTTAATTTTTAAAAATTTACCTTTGTGTTTTGTTACCTTTAAAAGCTGTTTGTCATGAGGATACATGATTTAAGAACTTAACATTTGTACAGGATCACAGTGAAGTGAGTCATGAGGTATTATTCTGCATACATATTGATCAATCCTTTAATTTTTAAAAAGGCATTACTTTCTTAAAGAAGTTTAAGAGTCACAGCAAAACTGAGGGGAAGTTATAGAGATTTCCCATATACCTCTGCCCTCACACATGCATGAAGTGAAGTGAAGTCACTCAGTTGTGTCCAACTCTTTGTGACCCTATGGACNCTGAGGGGAAGTTATAGAGATTTCCCATATACCTCTGCCCTCACACATGCATGAAGTGAAGTGAAGTCACTCAGTTGTGTCCAACTCTTTGTGACCCTATGGACTGTAGCCTACCAGGCTCCTCAGTCTGTGGAATTTTCCAGGCAAGAGTACTGAAGTGGGTTGCCAAATAGCCTTCACCACTATCAACATCCCCCCATTAGGTGCTGTATTTATTTTAATTGATGAGTCTGTACTGACACATCATAATTATCAAAATATGTAATTGACATGGTTTGTACTTGGTGTTGTACAGTCTATGGATTTGAATAAGTGTATTATAAAGACATGTTTCTATCATTACGGTATCATACACAGTATTGTCATTGCCCTGATAATTCTCTGTGGTCTGCCTATTTATTTCCAGCACCACACCCCAACCCCTAACAAATCCACATGCCATTGCAGAAAACTTGGGCTCGATCCCTGGGTTGAGAAGATCACCTGGAGAAGGAAACGGCAGTCCAGTATTCTTGCTTGGGAAGTTCCATGGACAGAGGAGCCTGGTGGGCTGCGTGTAGTCCATGGGCTCACGAGAGTCAGACGTGACTTAGTGACTAACAACCACCACCACCTCCAATCCCTACAACCAGTGATGTCTCTTCTGTTTCCAGAGTTTTGTCTTGGCAAGATGCCTTGTACTTGGAATCATACAGCATGTGGCATCTTCAGACTGGCTTCTTTCACTTGGAAGTATGCATTTAAGACCTTGACAGCTCATATTTTGCTTAGTGCTGAGCAACAGTCCATTGTCTGGATATGCCACAGTTTGTATATCCACACCCACTGAAGGATGTCCATCCACCACNTTGGAATCATACAGCATGTGGCATCTTCAGACTGGCTTCTTTCACTTGGAAGTATGCATTTAAGACCTTGACAGCTCATATTTTGCTTAGTGCTGAGCAACAGTCCATTGTCTGGATATGCCACAGTTTGTATATCCACACCCACTGAAGGATGTCCATCCACCACAGACCATCCAGCACAGCAGTCCTGGGGCTGAGGTTGTGGGCGGGGAGTTAGGTGGAAATGGCTTAATCGGTGGCTCCTTCTTGGTGGGAGCAGGAAGTGTGTGTTGAGAGCACAGCTGGGAAGCAGAGCACAGGAGTCCAAGTTGTGTGTGTTTTATCATCTCGACACAAGCAGCCACCGGAAGGTCTCTTGAGCAGTGATGTGGTCATGGCAGAACCACTCTTTGAAAATTCAGCTGAGCAGGAGATTGAAGGAGAAAAAATGTTACTGAAGTGTTAATCTAATAGAGGAGGCAACAGGTGCCTAACCCAGGCAGCAGGAATAAGAAGAAGGAGACGACAATACTAAAGAATGGGGTAGAAGTTCTATTCTAATTCCCTCCTTGAGATGCTCTGCAGTGTGAAAATCCAGTCATCTGTGTTCCTTTGCTATTTGGCCTCCAAAAGGAACTTCCTGTCACTCTCCAAGTGGAAGGCATGTTAGGTTGGCTGTTGGTGTCCTGCCGCTGGTCTGGTGGACCCTTCCCAGCACCTGATCCCTGCTCGTCTTAGGGAGAGTATAGCATACACAGAAGGACTCCTCTGGCGGCTCAGATGGTGAAGAGTCTGTCTACAGTGTGGGAGACCCAGGTTAGACACCTGGGTCGGGAAGATCCTCTGGAGAAGGAAATGGCAACCCACTCCACTTTTGCCTGGAAAAATCCATGGACGGAGGAGCCTGGTAGGCTGCAGTCCATGGGGTGGTAAAGAGTCGGCATACATACATACAGCATGTAGCATCTTCAGATTGGCTTCTTTCACCTGGAAGTATGCATTTAAGACTCTTGACAGCTCATATTTTGTTTAGTGCTGAACAACAGTCCATTGTCTGGATATGCCACAGTTTGTATATCCACACCCACTGAAGGATGTCCATCCACCACAGACCATCCAGCACAGCAGTCCTGGGGCTGAGGTTGTGGGCGGGGAGTTAGGTGGAAATGGCTTAATCGGTGGCTCCTTCTTGGTGGGAGCAGGAAGTGTGTGTTGAGAGCACAGCTGGGAAGCAGAGCACAGGAGTCCAAGTTGTGTGTGTTTTATCATCTCGACACAAGCAGCCACCGGAAGGTCTCTTGAGCAGTGATGTGGTCATGGCAGAACCACTCTTTGAAAATTCAGCTGAGCAGGAGATTGAAGGAGAAAAAATGTTACTGAAGTGTTAATCTAATAGAGGAGGCAACAGGTGCCTAACCCAGGCAGCAGGAATAAGAAGAAGGAGACGACAATACTAAAGAATGGGGTAGAAGTTCTATTCTAATTCCCTCCTTGAGATGCTCTGCAGTGTGAAAATCCAGTCATCTGTGTTCCTTTGCTATTTGGCCTCCAAAAGGAACTTCCTGTCACTCTCCAAGTGGAAGGCATGTTAGGTTGGCTGTTGGTGTCCTGCCGCTGGTCTGGTGGACCCTTCCCAGCACCTGATCCCTGCTCGTCTTAGGGAGAGTATAGCATACACAGAAGGACTCCTCTGGCGGCTCAGATGGTGAAGAGTCTGTCTACAGTGTGGGAGACCCAGGTTAGACACCTGGGTCGGGAAGATCCTCTGGAGAAGGAAATGGCAACCCACTCCACTTTTGCCTGGAAAAATCCATGGACGGAGGAGCCTGGTAGGCTGCAGTCCATGGGGTGGTAAAGAGTCGGCATACATACATACAGCATGTAGCATCTTCAGATTGGCTTCTTTCACCTGGAAGTATGCATTTAAGACTCTTGACAGCTCATATTTTGTTTAGTGCTGAACAACAGTCCATTGTCTGGATATGCCACAGTTTGTATATCCACACCCACTGAAGGATGTCCATCCACCACAGACCATTCAGCACAGCAGTCCTGGGGCTGAGGTGAAAATGCTATCTGAAGATGCTACATACTGACTGAGCGACTAAACTTTCTTTCTTTTTAGCATACACAGAGAGGGGCACTCAAGTTCTGCTCAGACCACATGGGCTCAGATCCTTGCTTTCTCCCCTGTACCCGGGACTTCACTGCTGATCCTCCCTGAGCCCTGCGTTCAAGTGCACATGAGGTTGTCGGGGCTGTGAGTGCAGTGTGGCCTCCATGGAGATGAAAGGATTTTGTTTTAAGCCCTGAGTGATGTCTGACCCACAGAAAGTACTTGTGCTCACTCACCAGTGTGCAGATAATTCTCAAGGCACACAGTTCCTCCACTCTGATCACTTCACATTCAGTGAACAGACCCCGGAGCGTGCATCCTGCTTCATAGGGTCTGCCTTTTTGTATCATGTGCTTAAATATTGGCTCAGAATCATTTTCATAATGGGACCTATTAAGCTTATTTTCTTAAGAACAAAATTGGTACGCATTTCCCCTTTTCTGTGAACAAAATAAAAGATTCACTGTAGAACTTTCTTTTGAATAAAAGGAAAATTTCCACACAATGGAACTATAAATTTAAGTGAAATACACTCTGGAATTTACAATAGATGGCAGACCATGTTCGTAGTCTTTCTGAAGGTGTAAAATTGTAGTTAATTGCTTTGTTCTCAATTTTAAAGAGCAAAGAGTTCATAAATAATGTGCTCAAGTAGCAGTTTGCAAAGGCTCTAAAACCTCTCAACGTGGTTCTCATTGCCAAAGATGTAATTCTTCTGAATGTTGATTATTCCCATGAATTTTAAAATATTTAAAAATACCCTACAGAGACTAAACAGATGAAAATTATCTCTGAATTTCCTTTGAATAGAGTTGTGTGTGTCAACGAGAAGCCCACTATCTTTGGTTTCCTATGACACATGCATCTTTTATCTAGATAGAATATTTCTTAAAAATATAATATAGGGTTTTACAGTGAGATGTAAGTAATGAAATTACTGCTTCCTAAGTACATAATGATAAGTTAATTTTCAGAAATTTTAGGTTACACATTATAGGCGTGTGTGTGTGTGCGTGCATGTGTATATGTGTATATACGTACATATATATATATATGTGGGCTTCCCAGGTGGCTCAGTGGTAAAGAATCTGCCTGCCAATGCAGGAGAAGCAAAGATGATCAAATTGGGATCCCTGACAGGGATCAAACTGGAGATTGGGAAGATCTGGAGGACAATGTAGCCCACTTCAATGTTCTTGGCTGGAAAATTCCATGGACACAGGAGCCTGGCGGGCTACAGTCCATAGGGTCACAAAGATTCAGACATGACTGAAGTGATTTAGCACACACAAGCACCTTAGCATACACACTCAGGGGTCTGTGTGTATGCCTATATATATGCTACTGTTGCTAAGTCACTTCAGTCGTGTCCGACTCTGTGTGATCCCATAGACGGCAGCCCACCAGGCTCCCCCATTCTTTTGTGGGATTTATTCTTCTTGGGATAGATCGGGATATGAGCAACATTTTGTTTCAATAGAGACCTTCTGGAGCTTTTAACCAGTTATAAAGTGTGTCTCTCTAAGCCTGGACACAGTCCTCCAATAGAATGACAGAGGCTTTTAAGTCTTGAAAGAAAGGAAAAGAGAAGACCAGTGGCAAACTGTCATTTCATCATCTTGTGGGGCAAATATTATATATCTGGGAAAAAGATTTTTAAAAAGTTTGTAATTTAGAAGTGTCTAAAGGCGTTTTGTTAGGTCAACTGTGTACCAGGAATTTAAAAGGAAAGGCCTATAGACCTTTAAATGCTCCCCAGATACGGTGAGCTTAATCTATTGCAAATTATACTTCCCACTCCTTGATCTGGGAGAAAGGTTTCTGTCTTGCTTTCAGTATTTAAAATCTGAAATAATATAGACCCAGCTACCTAGGGGTGTGCTTCTTGGCCTGGTGCTTTGTCAGCCCAATTGAGATGGGCAGGCTGGAAAGCAGCAAGTTCCCCAGCATAACTCATGGGAGCAAGAGGCAGCTTTTTCTGTGTTTTTTTTTTCCAGAGGCTGGCTGGAGCCAGACTTGCCTTGAGTTTCCGCCAAGGCACATCACTAAATAAGAGGGAGGTAAAATAAGGATAAGATTTAACTGCTTCTTTCCAGGGAAGCTTGGAGACAGTCTTACTTCCTTTTTTAAAGTTGGAGGCAATTTTATTTGTTTGGGCAAATCTTATGGGAAATGAATAAGTATCAGATGACATGCTTCAGTAGGCTGAAAATAGATCACAGTACACGATTTCTTTTTTATTTATCAACCATATGTATTTATTCCAGGTTTCCTTTTCACAGCCTCCCAGATTGGGAGAATCAGAGATAGTAATAGCTGGCAGGAACAGATCTTTTTTAGTTTGTTTGTTTGGGAGGTTACCTCCAAAATTTTTATTTTGAAAAATTTCAAACCTACAGAATAGTTGAAAGCATAATGTGAACATTTTGTACATTTGTTTTCCCTTTCTCTCTCTCTCTCTTTTTTTTTTTTTTTGGCCTAAAGTTGAAAAGTTAGGTTCATGTAGAATCATGAGAGTTCATCTCTAACTAGTTTAGCATATATTTTCTTAGAACAAAACACCCTATCATGGTCATATCCAAGAAATTTAGCATTGATATGATGGCATATTGTAACATACAGTCCATAGGCAAATTTCCCCCAATTGTTCCAATAATGTCCTTTATGGCTACTTTTTGTCATTGAATTCAAAGTCCAAAAAAGGATCACATATTATATTTCATTATCTTGTCTCTTTGGTCCCCATTCACTTAGTACAATTCCCTTTGCCTAATTTGTTAATTGTGATATCAATATTTTTTGAAGATTCCAAGACAGGTGCCCTATAGAAAGCCCTACAATTTGGATGTACCTGAGAAAGTCCCACCAACAGTATTGTGTATGTGTGTATATGTATGTATATATGTGTGCATACTCAGTAATTAAGCATGTCTGGCTTTTTGTGACCCCATGAACTGTAGCCCACCAGATGTGTATAAGAGACAGCCCATAGACAGCAGCCCACCAGGCTCTGCCATCCCTGGGATTCTCCAGGCAAGAATACTGGAGTGGGTTTCCATTTCCCTCTCCAATGCATGAAAGAGAAAAGTGAAAGTGAAGTCGCTCAGTCTGTCCGACTGGTAGCGACCCCATGGACTGCAGCCCACCAGGCTCCTCCGTCCATTGGATTTTCCAGGCAAGAGTACTGGGGTGGGGTGCCATTGCCTTCCCCGATGCCTATATATATATATATACATATACACATATACGTGGAAAGAACAGAAGGGAAGGAGACTGCTTTCTTCACATCTGGGAGCTGTTTGTTGATTGAAAATACCAACCATTAAGTGAAAGTATAATCTGTTCAATATCCTAAGTTTTTTCTGGATTAAAAATTTTACCAAATATTTAAAAATGCTTACCTGTATCTTTAAAACTATATATACCAGGCTTAAACAGGCAATAAATATGTATCGTTTTTGATGCCTTCCCACCAAAACCCGCCGGAAGTATTCCCATGAAAATTGCAGCTACCTGGGGTAATCGAGTTCTTCAGGACACCCCAGAGCCACACAATTAATGGAGGTTTTCAAGGCTCTGACTCCTCTGGCTGTGTGGAGTGTCAGTCATGTCTGACTCTTTGTGACCCCATGGACTGTAACCCACCAAGCTCTTCTGTCCATGGAATTCTTCAGGCAAGAATACTGGAGTGGTTGCCGTTTCCTTCTCCAGAACTGGCTGTGTGGTATCATCATCTTTGTTGTTGTTGTTTAGGCAGGTTTTATATATGAAGAGTTTACACGTTTAACAGGGTGATCAGAATCCTTGTTTTAGTGATCACATGTTCAGCAGATAATAGTAACAGTAAATAAATATATAAACAAAACACTCAAATGAGGCATTAATAGAACAGTTGTTTTACTAACTTATCATCCTTGAGCTTTGAGTCCATAGACAGGGCAGTAATTAAGGTTTGTTTCACTTAAGTTACTGAGAGTCCCATTTTCCTCTGGATTCTTCAAATCCCATAATCTCCCACCCAAGCAATTGGAAATCAGCCTTTGAAAACACAATGCAGAGAAAAGAAACAATAAATTGCTTAATTTGTCTCTGAAGTTTAATGTAACTTAGTGCTTTGTCTTTGGGAAATTACACAGGGAAAAATCTATTTTAAGTAACACTCAAATGTTAAATTATTAAATTGCATGTCATGAGAACCACTGGGATTTTGCCCTGGGAAGTAGGCAGTATTCAGGTTCTGAATACAGTGTTTGAGTTCCAGCTTGGCCACTAAGAAATTTACCTGGTTTGCACTTTCTTCATTTAATTAGTGACTGAAATGCATGAGAAAATCATTTGTGAATTTAAAATGCTCTGCAAAGCTTAATCAATGTTATTCTTCCATTTTTTTTCAATTTTAAACTCTTTGAGGAACTGTCCTTTAAGCTTAAAGTGTGATCCATTATCTTTTGAGATTTAAGGATCATGTCAGTACTAGAATTATTAATAATGCCATTGGTGTAGATGTAAAGATTAACATTTCCATCAGAGCAGGCATGTCTGCAAGTCCAGCATGCGTCACCACTGTTTGATGAGACTCTTTCCAGAAACCAGGCTTAGCGACTGCTGGTCGTCTTTTTCACTCCTCTAATTCCTTTTTTGTTTTGACTTAAGATAAATAACCACTTGGAGGATATACTGTACACAGGAAAATCAAAAGGTGCCTGTACTCAGTGATCCTGAAAATCTTTAGGAAAGAAAGTTCTTTGTAACAGAGTATCTTACCCTTCCTCCAGAGCCACTGTTTGTAGTGGTTGCCTGACAATTAATTTTATAGAATAAAACCCTGTTGTATGCTCTTTCCTTGGCCTTGTGTCATTTCACTGACATTGTTACCTCCAAAATAATTGGGCATTCTGCTGTTTGTACTTTCAGGGAATGAATGGCTGAGATGAGAGCCATACTCTTTTCTGATTTTCATTAGATTCTCAGGCAAAAACCTTTATCTTATTCCAGTCTCATATTTTTATTGCTCCTGTCATCCCAAACCAAAACAGTTACTTAAATGAAAACTCTGTCCTTTAAAGGTTAGAATCCTTCTCAATATATATATCCTATCTAAAACTAGCTCATTTCCTTAAGTCATAGTGTGTGTGTGTGTGTGTGTGTGTGTGTGTGTTATAAACATTTAGGATCTAGCAGGAGGAAAGAAGGATCGTGAAATAAATACTTCTCAGATTTCCCTAAAACCAGAGAAGCTGTTTTACTGGCTAATTTACACAGATAGCCCTGGTCTGGCTCTATCTGTGCCCCAGAGAAGGGATGCAGCTACCGCAGCCTAGAGATTACGGTACAGTCTTTCTAAAGAAGGAGACCTGGGACACACTGTGGTGTGCAGCTTAAAGGATGGGATTTCCCCCACACTCGAATAAGGTGTGAATAGTTTGACTTTTCCTCCTAGTCCGTAAAACCTCATGTTGAAACACTTGAGGACATGGAAAAGTTGTATCCTCTCAAATTAAGTAGAATTTAATACACATTTCACACATACCTTCTCATCTATAACTGTTAAAAAAAATTAAACAGAATTTATCTTTCATTTTACCTGCAGGGCTCACCTACTCTGACCACAGATTTATTCTGACTCAAAACATCATGGTAGTTCAGTGTGTGTGTGTGTATGTATGTATGTGTGTCTGTCTGTCTATCTCTCTGTCTCTCTATCCTCATCACCATCTCTGACTTTCAGAAGTTGGAAGCACATACGACACATGTAATCAGATAATCTCTAAGAGGCCTGGACAGGTATTGGCACATGGCACAGCTGGCCCCCTGAGCTGCTTCTCTGCAGTTCCATTCTCTAAGGTTGTTATGGGTTTCCTTTATCAGTTGGGATGATTTGGGTAAGACTGTATCCTCACCGTAATGCCCAGTGTCGTGAGAAGGTTGTTTTTTCTGCCGTAACGATTGCTCGTCTTCAGGCTGGATGGTACCACCCTCACTGACATCTTCAGGGACCTAGGAGCTTCCGTGTCTCTCCTCTGTCTTCTGCTTTTCCACACAGCCTCCCTTCATATGTTACATGATGGCTACAGGGGCTCTAGGTATCATGTAGAAAAGATGGCATTGATGAAAGAAGAAAGGAATATCTTCCCCTGAATCTTCAATTTAGGTTGAAATGACTTTTGCCAAAGGCAGCCCTGCCTGTGCAGCCTTTGCCCGTGGCATCTTTCACTGCCTCCCAGGATGCCTGAGAGACAGCATTTTGCCTGCATCATCTCTGCGTCTGCCATCCCATCTAAGCAGAGGGGTTTTCCAGCATTTCCAGTAATTATTACCTTTCACTGTGGCAGGATCTGCCTGCCTGGACATTAAAAATTGACTCCACAGAAACAAATATACTTTCTTAGTATTCTGGCAACAGGGTTGGTGTAGATATGGTAGAATTTATTTTTCCCATAAACTCTGTTATAGTACTTTCTAACTTGAGAGAGAAATTGCAAATACATGGTTCTAATAATTATAAGCAACGATCTTTGTGTTGCAGGCGTGGTTGACTGACGGATGCTAAAACTAGGGAGACCCTTTGATACTGAGATGGAGCTCTTTCAGGTGGTTTACATGTTTTACCTGGTTTGAGTGGTTTATGACACCCTCTGCCCAAGTCTCCAGACTCATCCCTCCCTGTTTCCTCTTCCTCTCAATGCTGCAGACCCTGCAGTATGTCTGTTACATTGTTAGCTGCTCAGCACTCTCCTGTGTGTATGATTTCGGCTCCAAATGGACCATGTTTTCCCCATCTCATTAGCTTCTGTGACTCCTCGAATCTCAGAATCTCAGCTGCCTCTGGGAAGCTTTCCCCAGTTCCTGTAAGTGAGCTCCCTCTGCATGACCTAACCCAGTACTCGTCATTCTGTGGCAGAACTTCTTGCTTGATAACCTCTGTTCCCCAGCTCTTAAAGTGCCTGAAGGCAAGGATCTAATGTGTGTCGGGCACGTAGCAGACAGAGAAGGGATAAAGAAGGAAATGATTCTATCCTTTGTCTTGTGTTTTTTAGGATACTTCTTACCGCACACCATTTTCACTTTTAGTCCCTCTTTTACCATTCTCTGATAAGTGTCTTTTAGTCTGTCATACCAAGATATTTGTATTTTTGCTAGTTACTCTTGAGGACCAAAAGTCCTTAAGTAACATCTAAGGGGCTTCCCAGGTGTCTCAGTGGTTAAGAATCCACCTGCCAATGCAGGAGACGTGGGTTTGATCCCATGTTGGAAAGATCCCCTGGAGCAGGAAATGGCAACTCACTCCAGTATTCTTGCTTGGGAAATTCCATGGACAGGGGAGCCTGGCGGGCTTCAGTCCATGGGGTTGTAAAAAGAGTCAGACATAACTTAGCGACTAAACAACAACATCTAGATTAATATGTTGAGAAGTTCTAGGGCTTGAGAAATTGCGTACTAAGGTGGGAATCATGACAAGTCTACTCCAAATATGTCCCCCAGATGGTTCCCTACTGGTAAGGTCACACCTGACACTTCATTTTTTCCAAAGTAAAAATTAAGAACTAGAAGTAAATATATTTGAATGGCTCCATGCTATCAATTAATATCTTAATTCCTTCAGTTCATTTAATAATTGTATGCTTAGAATCTCTTTGTGCTAAGCTGTATGGAATTTGGAATATGAGATGAAACAGAAAACAAAAAACCTTCAGACTTGGACCTTGGCCTTAAGATGCTAACAAGCCACTGGGATGATAAATACACAAAACGAAATTCCAATACAGCCATATAATTGCTACAGTGGATCACCACAAGATGCACAGGGGAAGCAGATGGTAGGAACGTCTGTTAGGAGTCCAGGAGGAGGGAAGTTTTAATTCCATGCATATTAAATTACAAAACTATCAATTGGTTAAACTGGTATTGGAGGTCATCTGGTTTATCCTTCCTACATCAAATTCACACATTTCTTAATTAATGAAAAAAATATGTCTGGAGAGATTTTTTATCTTGCCTAAGATTGCCAAACAGTGTCAGAATCATAATTACAACCAAGATCACATCCCAAGAAATCCAGCTTTAAAAAAAATTTAAAAAGCTTTCAGTATCTTTAATTTGCCTTGGGAATCATTTCTTTGCCAACTGCCAAACTTTAAAAATCTTCCATTTGCATTCATGGGGAAAAAAAAAATCCAGGGGTGTTTGTGCAGTCAAGGACGATTTACTCTTCCTTTCTACAAGTCAGTTAATAGACCAGAGAAACTGGCCTTAAGCACTGTGCAGAAAGAAAATGTTAGGATGCAACTCAGTGTGCCAGAGATGCCTAGAAGTCTCGGAAGAGGGTTGTGGGTAGTTCTCTTATGCTTGTCAGCGTAATTGATATCCATATAATCAGGAGGCTGGTTAGAAATTTTTTTCATGATTATTCATTATATATATATGTATATATAATATATCTGATGTGTTATGTATTTTATATATATTTGCATATTATATATATACTCTGTAATANTCTTATGCTTGTCAGCGTAATTGATATCCATATAATCAGGAGGCTGGTTAGAAATTTTTTTCATGATTATTCATTATATATATATGTATATATAATATATCTGATGTGTTATGTATTTTATATATATTTGCATATTATATATATACTCTGTAATATATAATACGATGTTTTTCTTTTTTTTTTTTTCTTAATTAAAATGTGGCTTTTAATCCAAATCCTTTTTTGGTTTATGAAAGTATAACATCTGGAGGAAACAGACTGAACAAGGAAAAGACGCCTAGCGGGAGAAGTGGCAACTGGATCATGAGGTGAAGCAGGCACGGCTGGTCTTGCACGACGGCCGCGTTCTGGACGTGGCACGGAGGGCTTACAGGGGAGACCTTCCCTCCTTCATCTCTGCTCTCTAGCAGGCGCTGTTAGGGCTGCAGGCCTTGGGTGGGCAGGTTTTGCCCTTTCTCTCTAACACGGTGCTTGGGGATAGAGACCCTGCCCCCTGGCTTAGTTTGGGTGCATCTGAGAGTTATCCATTATGCCGACTTAGTGAAACAGGCTGATAATAGTATGGGTCCCGGTGAAGGCTATTTAATGCCTGCTCGCCTCCTGCTCTGTTGTTTGTTGTCGCCTTAGTGACTTGGCTGAATGAATTTGGGGAGGTCTCTTCTCCCCCTCCCCTGTCCCTCACAGTCTGCATAGTCTCATTTCCCTGCTCAAATTCTGTTCCTCTCTTGTTCCTGAACTTGGCTACCTAGGGTGGTCCTGGGTAGAGGAAGCCAGTGATTGCTCAGGGTTGTGCTGAAGTCCTCTTTGCCAGATAGATGTTTTCCCTTGTGTCACTGGATGTGTCTGTGCCATAGAGGATGCTGTCACAGTTCCGGGTGTTTACATTTTTCAGTGTATCTTGAGCTAGAGTGTTCATTTGGAAGGTCCCTCGGTGATTGCTGCTGAGAGGATGCAGGTTTGGCCGTATCCAGACTTACAGGGACAAGCATCATTTAATTCAGAAACCTGCTTTATAGAGGTTTGCTGTGGGTCAGGGACTCATTTGCTCACTGTTGAGTCAACATTTGTCTTGCATTTGTGTTTAAGCTCATTGTACTGATAAGGTCTTGCCCTGTGTTAACAGAGTATTTCTCCTTTTACTGTGTGCTCTCAGGACAATTTCCAGAAAGTCACAATGGTGTTTAAAATTAATTCTCAAGAGAGAAATGATTGTTTTGCTAGGGGGGAGGGTTTCCTAAGTTCCGATTCTACCTTTGCTTGTAGGAATTTTTGAGGATTGAATGAAATCACTTATGAGAAAATCTTAGCAATGCTGTACGCATAGCCAAGTTCAGAAAAGTGTTGTTTTCTATCTACTAAAGAATTGGATATTGTGGCTTTTAAGTTATGGTGATTATGACTGCAATGAGTGAAAACTATATTGCAGAACTTATATATCAGTACATTTATATTCAATATATATTTAGATAACTACATATATCAATTATGTATGTTAGTATTATTTGTACCTACATAGTTTTTCTCCCTAGAACAGCATTATAGTTTTTATTGTTTTTGTACAGTCTACATTATCATTCTTTGTTATACTCCTCTCATGCCATCCTAAAGGACCAACTCAGTAAGGCTGTACAAAATATATATGGCCTGTATATAGTTAAAATGGGTTTCCTAGGTGGTGCAACGGTAAAGAATTTACCTGCCAATGCAGGAGACACAGGAGACTTGAGTTGAATCCTTGGGTTGGGAAGATCCCATGGAGCAAGAAATGACAACTCACTCCAGTATCCTTGCCTGGAAAATTCTGTGGACAAAGGAGCCTGGCAGGCTACAGTACATGGGATTGTAAGGAGTCCTACATAACTGAGCAACTGAGCACACACACATAATTAAAATATAAAGTAAAACATTTGTTAGGGGGAAGGGTCCATTTAATTACTACTGTTCGGAATATATTTATGCCTCTGATTAATTATGAGTAAGATTGGATCTGATGGAGGTGGTCTGGATTTACCTGCCATTCTGCTGTCATCTACTACAGAAATTCTGCCCTGTTGTTGGCAGAGTTTACAAAACTCAAATAATGAAGATTATTTCTGAAAATGAGCTCATCAAGTTATTTTGCTTGACTCCTTTATCTTATAGCTCCTGGATTTATCACTGTTAAAATTCCAGTCAGTTCAGTTGCTCAGTCGTGTCTGACTCTTTGCAGCCCCGTAGACTGCAGCACACCAATCTTCCCTGTCCATCACCAACTCCTAGAGCTTCCTCAAACTCAAGTCTATAGAGTCGGTGAGGCCATCCAACCATCTCATCCTCTGTCATTCCCTTCTCTTCCTGCCTTCAATCTTTCCCAGCATCAGGGTCTTTTCTAGTGAGTCAGTTTTTCGCATCAGGTGGCCAAAGCATTGGCATTTCAGCCTTAGCCTCAGTCCTTCCAGTGAATATTCAGGACTGATTTCCTTTAGGATGGACTGGTTGGATCTGCTTACAGTTCAAAGGACTTTCAAGTCTTCTCCAACACCACAGTTCAAAAGCATCAATTCTTAAGTGCTCAGCTCTTTTTATAGTCCAGCTCTCACATCCATACATGACTACTGGGAAAACCATAGCTTTGACTAGATGGACCTTTGTTGACAAAGTAATGTCTCTGATTTTTAATATGCTGTCTAGGTTGGTCATAGCTTTTCTTCTAAAGAGCATGTGTCTTTTAATTTCATGGCTGCAGTTACCATCTGCAGTGATTTTAGAGCCCCCCAAATTAAAATCTAATGCTGTTTCCATTGTTTCCCCATCTATTTGCCATGAAGTGATGGGACCACATGCCATGATCTTATTTTTCTGAATGTTGAGCTTTAAGCCAACTTTTTCATCTGCATATGGTGTCATCTGCATATCTGAGGTTATTGATATTTCTCCCAGTAATCTTGATTCCAGCCTGTGCTTCATCCAGCCCAGTATTTTGCATGATGTACTCTGCAAATAGGTTAAATAAGTAAGGTGACAATATACAGCCTTGACATACTCCTTTCCCAATTTGGAACCAGTCCATTGTTTCGTGTCCAGTTCTAACAGTTACTTCTTGACCTGCATACAGATTTCTTAGGAGGCAGCTCAGGTGGTCTGGTATTCCCATCTCTTTTAGAATTTTCCTCAGTTTGTTGTGGTCCACACAGTCAAAGGCTTTGGCATAGTCAATAAAGCAGAAATAGATGTTTTTCTGTAACTTTCTTGATTTTTCAATGATCCAGTAGATGTTGGCAATTTGGTCTCTGTTTCCTCTGCCTTTTCTAAATCCAACTTGAACATTCTGAAGTTCACAGTTCACGTACTGTTGAAACCTGGCTTGGAGAATTTTGAGCATGACTTTGCTAGCTGGTGAGATGAGTGCAATTGTGCGGTAGTTTTAGCATTCTTTTGCAGTGCCTTTCTTTGATATTTGAATAAAAACGGATCTTTTCCAGTCCTGTGGCCACTGCTGAGTTTTCCAAATTTGCTGGCATATTGAGTACAGCCCTTCATAGCATCATCTTGTAGGATTTGAAATAGCTCAACTGGAATTCCATCCCCTCCACTAGCTTTGTTCACAGTAATGCTTCTAAGGCCCACGTGACTTTACATTCCAGGATGTCTGGCTCTAGGTGAGTGATCACACCATCATGATTATCTGGATCGTGAAGATCTTTTTATAGTTCTTCTGTGTGTTCTTGCCACCTCTTCTTAGTATCTTCTGCTTCTGTCAGGTTCATACCTTTTCTGTCCTTTATTGTGCTCATCTTTGCATGAAATGTTCCCTTGGTATCTCTAATTTTCTTGAAGAGGTATCTAGTCTTTCCCAGTCTATTGTTTTCTTCTATTTTTGTGCATTGGTTAGTGAGGAAGGCTTTCTTATCTCTCCTTGCTATTCTTTGGTACTCTGCATTCAAATGGGTATATCTTTCCTTTTCTCCTTTGCCTTTAGCTTCTCTTCTTTTTTCAGCTATTTGTAAGGCTTCCTCAGACAACTATTTTTCCCTTTTGCATTTCTTTTTCTTAGGGATGATCTTGATCACTTCCTCCTGTACAATGTCTCAAATGAGCTCCATCCATAGTTATTCAGGCACTCTCTCTATCAGGTCTAATCTCTGGAATCTATTTCTCACTTCCACTGTAAGGGATTTTATTTAGGTCATACCTGAATGGTCCAGTAGTTTTCCCTACTTTCTTCAATTTCAGTCTGAATTTGGCAAAAAGGAGTGCATGATCTGAACCACAGTCAGCTCCCAGTCCTGTTTTAGCTGACTGTTTAGAGCTTCTCTATCTTTGGCTACAAAGAATATAATCAATCTGATTTTGGTGATGTCCATGTGTAGAGTCTTCTCTTGTGTTGTTGGAAGAGGGTGTTTGCTATGACCAGTGCGTTCTCTTGGCAAAACTCTATTAGCCTTTGACCTGCTTTATTTTGTACTCCAAGGCCAAATTTGCCTGTTACTCAAGGTATCTCTTGACTTCCTGCTTTTGCATTCCAGTTCCCTAGTGTGAAAAGGACATATTTTGGGGGGGTGTTAGTTCTAGAAGGTCTTGTAGTTCTTCATAGAACTGTTCCACTTCAGCTCTTCAGTATTACTGGTCAGGGCATAGACTTGGCTTACTGTGATATTGAATGTTTTGCCTTGGAAATGAACAGAGATCATTCTGTCATTTTTGAGACTGTATCCAAATACTGCATTTTGGACTCTTTTGTTAACTGCATGGGCTTCTCCATTTCTTCTAAGAAATTATTGCCCACAGTAGTATATGCAATGGTCATCTAAGTTAAATTCACCCATTCCAGTCCATTTTAGTTCACCAATTCCTAAAAGGTTGATGTCTACTCTTATCATCTCCTGTTTGACCACTTCTAGTTTACCTTCCAATAGGACAACCTGATTGAATTTTGCTTTGCATTTCCTCTGTCTTAAATGGTGGTGGTTGTTGTTGTTGTTGTTTCCCCCAGTAACTAAGTCATGTCCAACTCTTTGAGACCCCATGGACTGTAGTCTCCTCTGTCCATGGAATTCTCCAGGCAAGAATATTAGAGTGGGTTGCCATTTCCTTCTCCAGGGGATCNCTCTGTCTTAAATGGTGGTGGTTGTTGTTGTTGTTGTTTCCCCCAGTAACTAAGTCATGTCCAACTCTTTGAGACCCCATGGACTGTAGTCTCCTCTGTCCATGGAATTCTCCAGGCAAGAATATTAGAGTGGGTTGCCATTTCCTTCTCCAGGGGATCTTCCCAACCCAGGGATTGAACCCGCATCTCCTGCGTTGGCAAGCAGATTCTTTACCACTGAACCACCAGGGAAGTTACTTTATTTGAATAAAAGTGAGACAACACTGATTTCTTAAGTCTTTGAAAACCTCTCACAAAGACATCCCTGAGTATAGCATGGGGATTTTACCATGCTACTGTTACCACTTCAGTATCAACATGCATGAAGGTAAAATATCAATTTGGCAAAGGATTTGGGTCGAAAAAATATTCCTGGACAGGCTTCATTCAGCCAAATTCAGACATACTGTCATCCCTACAAGGTCCACCTCCTTTTATCCATTACTCATTACATACACGCATTCCTGTCTCGCTTCAGAGAATTTCACCAAGATACAGAAGAAGCGACATAGGAAGAAGTAGGAAAATATCCACTGATGAGGTTTGTGGAGAGAAGGCAGAATGTCAGTTAACAAGACAGAGTCATCCTTGTAGGCTCAGTAGTTTTCACGTCCTTCCCACAGAACGAGAAGAGCACGTGCTTCAGCGGGGTCTTTTGAGGATGCAAAGGGAAACACTGATGAAAGTAACAAACCACAGTGTACAGAATACTCCAGAAGGGATGCGGCTCATGTCTCAATGGCAGCGCATAAAAATGTCATGTCACTCACACAGTGCTCTGAGATTGTTTGTGTTGTACATTTTGGGGAGCCTTGTCATGTTCTCAAATAAGGTAGCTTCTTTCAGGAAGATCAGAGATTTCTTGCATAGCAACAAGAGCTAATGCTGCTGAAGTGACTTGAATGAAAGGGTTTTGATGTGTAAAAACAGCCTTTCCTCCTTACTCCAAAAAATATATATGTGTAAAGAAAAAAGAGTGCCTCGGGCTTGTCAGCATTCAAAGTTGACTAGAGGAATCGTTTTTAGTCTTTTGATCTGGTATATATATATGTAGTTATATATGATAGTGCTTTGTGGGTGTGTGTATATCCATGCATGCTGTACTCAGTCATGTCTGACTCTCTGTGACCCTATAGAGTGTGGCCCACCAGGCTCCTCTGCCCGTGGGATTTCCCTGGCAATAATACTGGAGTGGGTTGCCATTTCCTTCTCTAGGGGATCTTCCTGACCAGGGATCGAACCCACACTTCCTCTGTCTCCTGCATTGCAGATATATTCTTTACCTGCTGAGCTATCAGAGAAGACCCTGTGTATATATGTGATATCATATATGTCATATAGATGATGAGAAGATTGTTGTTGTTCAGTCACCCTGTTGTATCTGAGTCTTTCGACCCCATGGACTGCAGCACACCAGGCTTCCCTGTTCTTCACCATCTCCTGGAGCTTGCTCAGACTCATGTCTATTGAGTCACTGATGCCATCCTACCAACATATCCTCTGTCCCCTTCTCCTCCTGCCCTCAATCTTTCCCAACATCAGGATCTTTTCTAATGAGTCGACACTTTGCATCAGGTCACCAAATTATTGGAGCTTCAGCCTTAGCCTCAGTCCTTCTAATGAATATTCATGACTGATTTCCTTTAGGATTGACTGGTTTGATCTCCTTGGAGTCTAAGGGATCCTAAGAGTCTTCTCCAACACCACAGCTCAAAAGCATTAATTCTTTGGCATTCAGCCATCTTTATGGTGCAACTCTTTCTTCCATACATGACTACTGGGAAAACCATAGCTTCGACTAAATGGACCTTTGTTGGCAAAGTAATGTCTCTGCTTTTTAATAGACTGTCTAGGTTTGCCACAGCTTTTCTTCAAAGGAGCAAGTGTCTTTTAATTTCAATTACATTAAATGAACACTGAATCATATGCTATGATTTTTCTTGAAGAATGAAAATTTTGCTTCCTCCCAACCATTGTGCTTAAAAAATAGAACAAGTAGGATAGCAGGACAGTAAAACTAAGAATCTATGAAAATTATAACCAGAAAGAAAAAGAAGTATAAGTAAGTACTTCCCAGGTAGCCTAGTGGTAAAGAACCTGCCTGCTAATGCAGGAGACTCAAGAAACTTGGATTTGATCCCCTGTGTCAGGAAGATCCCCTGGAGAAGGGCACAGCAACCCTCCAGTATTCTTACCTGGAGAATCCCGTGGACAGAGGAGCCAGGAGGGCTATAGTACATAGGTTCACGAGGAGCTGGACACTACTGAAGCAGCTCAGCAAACACACACACACCAAAATAAGCAGCACCAGCAAAAATCCTGCAAGGTTTTATAAGAAATTGTTTTACATGTTGAACAAACTCTGATCTTAAATTTACAAATAGAAGCAACTCAGTAAAACAGCAGTGCAGAGGTGGTCCTAAGATGGTGGAGGAATAGGATGGGGAGACCACTTTCTCCCCCACAGATTCATCAAAAGAACATTTAAATGATGAGTAAATTCCACAAAACAACTTCTGAATGCTGGCAGAGGACATCAGGCACCCAGAGAAGCGGCCCATTGTCTTCGAAAAGAGGTAGGAAATAATATAAAAGACAGACAAAAGAGACAAAAGAGGTAGGGATGGAGCTCTGTCCCGGAAAGAGAGTCTTAAAAAGAGAGAAGTTTCCAAACACCAGGAAACACTCTTACTGCCGAGTCTGTGGTGAGCCTTGGAAGCACAGAGGGCAACATAACAGGGAGGAAAAATAAGTAAATAATTAAACCCCACAGATTACGAGCCCAGTGGTAACTCCCCCAGCAGAGAAGCAGCGCAGATGCCTGCATCCACCGCTAGCAAGCAGGGGCTGGGCAAGGAGGCGCGGGCTGCATTGCTTAGAGTAAGGATCGGGCCTGAATGCCCTGAGGGTAATCAGAGTGAACTAACTTGGGCTAGCAAACCAGACTGTGGGATAGCTACCACGCAAAAAGCCCTAAGACACCGCCAGGACCGCACATAGAACAAAGGACTGAACAGAATTAGCTGGCTGCAGACCATCCCCCTCCAGTGACGAGCAGCCACAGCTGGAATGGGGCAATCACAGCCCTAGAGAGACATTATCTACCAAACTGCAAGCAGGCTTCTTTGCTAACTAAGACTTTTTGGGGTTCTGGACAGTCGTCATCCGCCTGAGAAGGTGCGCCGGTCTTAACACCCAGAAAACGGAGCACCAGGGACGGGAGAGACAATAAGTCACAGCAACCGCGCTCACCAAACACCTCATCATCTGAGCTGCTCGGACCTGGGAAGGCCACAAAACGCAGGCCCAACAGAGTCTGCGCCTCTGAGGACTACTTGAGTGCCTGAACCTGAGTGGCTTAGACCTGGGAGGTGCATGCAGCCCAGGGCCGGCCTCGGACAGTTCCCGGTGGAGCAACCTAAAGCCTGAGCATTGTGGGCAGGGAGGGCACATGTGCCATGAGTGATCGCAGATCCAGTGTGGCTGAGACACTGCGAGTACACACCAGTGTTATTTGTTTGCAGCGTCCCACAGTACAACTGAACAAGTGAGCCTAAAAAAAGTGTCCACTACCGCCCGCCTTGTGTCAGGCTGGAAATCAAACACTGAAGAGACCAGCAAACAGAAGAAGCTAAAACAGAGGGAACTGCCTTGGAAGTGACAGGTGCAATNGTACACACCAGTGTTATTTGTTTGCAGCGTCCCACAGTACAACTGAACAAGTGAGCCTAAAAAAAGTGTCCACTACCGCCCGCCTTGTGTCAGGCTGGAAATCAAACACTGAAGAGACCAGCAAACAGAAGAAGCTAAAACAGAGGGAACTGCCTTGGAAGTGACAGGTGCAATATATTAAAACCCTGTAGTTAGTACCAACTACATAGGAAGGGGCCTATAGATCTTGACAAATATAAACCAATAAAGTAATTAACCTCCAGTTAAAATAAATAAATTTGTATTAAAAATATATATATATATAAGCCGGACCAAGGAACTATCTGAAAATGAACTAACCCCACACTGCCCACAACAACACCAGAGAAAGTCCTAGATATATTTTTACTATTTTTATGATCATTTTTTTAACTTAAAAAAATTTTTAAGTCCTCTATTACTCCTTTAATTTTCATTTCTATAACCTACTATTACTTTTCAAAAAAAGACCCTATTTTTTAAAGCAAACTTCATATATATTTTTTTAAATAATTTTTCTGACTTTTTTTTTCTTCTTCTTTTCTTTAATATTGTATTTTTGAAAATCCAACTTCTACTCTAGATTTTTAATCTTTGCTTTTTGGTATTTGTTATCAATTTTGTACCTTTAAGAACCCAATCTTCAGTAACCATTTTTACTTGGGAGTGAAATTACTGGCTTGACTGCTCTCTTCTCCTTTGGACTCTCCTTTTTCTCCACCAGGTCGCCTCTGTCTCCTCCCTCCCCCTTCCCTTTCTACCCAACTCTGTGAATCTCTGTGTGTTCCAGACGGTGGAGAACACTTAGGGAACTGATTACTGGCTGGATCTGTCTCTCTTCTTTTCATTCCCCCCTTTTATCCTCCTGGCCACCTCTGTTTCCTTCCTCCCTCTTCTCTTCTCTGTATAACTCTGTGAACATCTCTGAGCAGTCCAGACAGTGGAGCGCACATAAGGAAGTGATTACTGGCTAGCTTGCTCTCTCCTCTGTTGATTCCACCTCATCTCATTCGGGTCACCTCTAACTCCCCCCTCCCTCTTCTCTTCCCCATGTAACTCTGTGAACCTCTCTGAGTGTTCACTGTGGAGAAACATTTCCTCTTTAACCTAGATGTTTTACCAGTGGTGCTGTATAGAAGGAGAAGTCTTGAGACTACTGTAAAAATAATACTGAAATCCAGAAACAGGAGGCTTAAGTCCAAATCCTGAGAACATCAGAGAACTCCTGACTCCAGGGAACATTAATCAATAGGAGCTCATCAAATGCCTCCATACCTACACTGAAACCAAGTACCACCCAAGGGCCAACAAGTTCCAGAGCAAGACATACCATGCAAATTATCCAGCAACACTGGAACACAGCCCTGAGCTTCAATATACCTGCTGCCAAAGTTACTCCAAAACCATTGACATCTCGTAACTCATTACTGGACACTTCATTGCACTCCAGAGAAAAGAAATCCAGCTCCACCCACCAGAACACCAACACAGGCTTCCCTAACCAAGAAACCTTGACAAGCCACCTGTACAACCCCACTCAAAGCAAGGAAGCTCCACAATAAAGAGAATTCCACAAACTGCCAGAATACAGAAAGGACACCCCAAACGCAGCAATATAAACAAGATGAAGAGATGGAGGAATAGCCAGCAGGTAAAGGAACAGGAGAAATGCCCACCAAACCAAACAAAAGAGGAAGAGATAGGGAATCTACCTGATAAAGAATTCCAAATAATGATAGTGAAAATGATCCAAAATCTTGAAATAAAAATGGAATCACAGATAAATAGCCTAGAGACAAGGATTGAGAAGATGCAAGAAAGGTTTAACAAGGACCTAGAAGAAATAAAAAATAGTCAATATATAATGAATAATGCAATAAATGAGATCAAAAAACACTCTGGAGGCAACAAATAGTAGAATAATGGAGGCAGAAGATAGGATTAGTGAATTAGAAGATAGAGTGGTAGAAATAAATGAATCAGAGAGGAAAAAAGAAAAATGCATGAGGTGGCCAAAGTACTGGAGTTTCAGCTTTAGCATCATTCCTTCCAAAGCAATCCCAGGGTTGATCTCCTTCAGAATGGACTGGTTGGATCTCCTTACAGTCCAGGGGACTCTCAAGAGTCTTCTCCAACACCACAGTTCAAAAGCATCAATTCTTTGGCGCTCAGCCTTCTTCACAGTTCAACTCTCACATCCATACATAACTACTGGAAAAACCATAGCCTTGACTAGACGGACCTTAGTCAGCAAAGTAATGTCTCTGCTTTTGAATATGCTTTCTAGATTGTTCATAACTTTTCTTCCAAGGAGTAAGCGTCTTTTAATTTCATGGCTGCAATCACCGTCTGCATTAGCCTCCAATTAAAAAAAGAAAAGAAAAGGGCTTCCCTGGTGGCACAGAGGTTAAAGCGTCTGCCTGCAATGTGGGAGACCTGGGTTCGATCCCTGGATCGGGAAGATCCCCTGGAGAAGGAAATGGCAACCCACTCCAGTGTTCTTGCCTGGAGAATCCCATGGACGGAGGAACTTGGTGGGCTATAGTCCTCGGGTCGCAAAGAGTCGGACACGATTGAGCGACTTCACTTTCACTTTCTTTCACTTAAAAAAATAATAATAAAGTGAAATAATAATAAAACAAAAAAACAAGTAATGGGAAATGTTTTCAGGTTATATTTAACAGTTTATATTTAAATGGCAACCCACTCCAGTGTTCTTGCTTGGGGAATCCCAGGGATGGGGGAGCCTGGTGGGCTGCCATCTATGGGGTCGCACAGAGTCGGACACGACTGACGCGACTTAGCAGCAGTAGCAGCTTAGCAGCAGTTTAGGCAAAACACAATATAATTAAACCAATAAAATATTGATGGCTGATTCATGTTTCAGTTTAACAGAAAACAGCACAATTCTGTAAAGCAATTGTCCTTCAATAAAAAATAAATTAAAAAAGAGCAGTGCAGCTTTAATATTTAACATCCATGAATACCTGTATATACCTGTGAGTGTGAGTCTGAGTGGGTTTGTTTGTGTGTGTTGAAGTGTGCATTTATGTAAGATGTGGTGGTCACCCACCATCCTGCCATGTGAGTCAGATGAGCTTCAGTGGGAAAGTGGGGGAACCCATGAGGATTGAAATTCTCTATTTTCATGTGGTTTTCAGGATAAAGACAGGGCTTTGACCTGGAAATCTAGAGAATTCGGTCAGGAGGCTCCTTGTAGATGATATGAGAAGCCAGTCTCCACCTTGCTTTTCCCCTTAAGAGCTTTGCACTGCTCTTAGGGAGGAAGGCATTTCTTGGGAGGAAGGAGAACAGCACCGCAGGACCACGCTGCTCTGGGCCCCTGGTTCCTAGTTGTAGTGGCTCTTTCTGCTGGGGGCTAAATTCACGAAGAGTGAAAACAAAGGAAAGTCATATTTTTTTCTTGTTGAACATTCAGTGAAGAATATCAAGGAGCTTTTCCTATGTACTGAAATTAACCGGGTCTTCAGACTCGTCGTCCAGGCGTGTCAGAGCTGCCGGGCAAGATCCGTCCACCCCTGGTACATGTGCTGTCTCAGGCTGGGACCCGCAGTTTTTCACACCTCGCCCCCTAGTGGTGCTTTTGCTAATAGCACTTCATTTGCCTCCTGTCTCCTTGAGATCATGAAAGGCTGTTTATGAAGCATAGGGATTGGGGTTTATTTCCTTCTTCAATATTTATCAGTATTAATGAGCATTGTGCATGTTTATTGGATCATTGCTTACTTAAGTTGAAAGAGATTAAAAGTGATGCTGTTCCTTGGCATCAAAGTGGTTTAGACCCTAAAGAGAAAGTGATCTGCTGGATCAGTGTAATGAGATAACTTAGTGAGAAAGTGATCAACTTCAGTCATATTCTTACCAATATAAAGAAATAAGGTAGTTAGAAAATAAATCTACTTTATTGGGATACAGCTGTTTTCAATACATTTTTATTCATACATAGTTTTATTTCTTTATAAAAACATATACTTTCTATATTTTAAACAATATGAAACTGCATTATCCAAGCTGGCAGATATTAGACAGACACAGACACTTTTGAGCACTTGAAATGTGGTTTATCCAAACTGAGATGCTAAGTGTAAAATATACAATGGATTTCAAGAATTTTGCATAAAAATCATGTACAGTATTTCTAACACTTTTTATAGATTGCATGTTGAGATAAGACTTTTGGCGTATTCAGTTAAATAATTTCACCTGTTTTTGTTTCATGTAACGATTACAAATTTGAAACCATACATGTGTTACTTCTATG
Source organism: Oreotragus oreotragus (assembly GCA_006410675.1). NCBI lineage: Eukaryota > Metazoa > Chordata > Mammalia > Artiodactyla > Bovidae > Oreotragus > Oreotragus oreotragus. Next base: position 129,644 of record SJYX01000554.1, on the reverse strand, counting down.
TGGCACATGTTATAGTTTTCTTGGAGGGAAATCGTTTTGAAGAATAAAATAAGTAATTATAAAATAAAGAGAAAATGGTCAAGTTAAAAGTAAAAGATACCACTTTCTCTCCCACCAACCCCAGGCCCTCTCCTGAGAGTGAAGACATTTCTTTTGTGTTAAAAATATACACATGCATACAAATATTTTCTAACACAAAATGGAAGCAAAATACACATGGTATTTTGCAACTTGCCTGTTTCATTTCAGAATATGTACTGAAATCTTGTCATAATTATGAAAAAGAGAGAGTGAAAGTGTTTGTTGCTCAGTTGTCTCTGACTCTTTGCGGCCTCATGGACTGTAGTCAGCCAAGCTCCTCTGTCCATGGGGATTCTCCAGGCAGAAATACTGGACTCGGTTGCTATCCCTTTCTCCAAGGGATCTTCCCATCCCAGGGACCAAACCCAGATCTCTTGCATTGCAGGTGGATTCTTTACTATCTGAGGCAACAGGGAAGCCCACCTTTTTAAACTTTTTTTTTTTTTCACTTGATTATGTGACAAAACCAGAGGCCTGGCCTGGCCCCACAGTCATCTTCCTCTGTTGTGGTCCCAAAATATCCCGTCATCTTCCCCTCCAGAGCAGTCATGTCTGTGGTGCCTTTGATTAGCCCAGGCTGTATGTGGAGACGGTTCCCTGTGAATTTTCCTCTTCTGCTCTGAGTACAGCTCAAGGAGCTTTTGTGTTTAGAGTCTCTGCTTCTTTAGGCCCCTAGAGTAATGAAACTGAACACATCTTCACGTAGAAACCATTGGGGAAGTAGTTCCAAATGTCAAGCGTCTAGCCAGTGGTTATATCAGTCAACCACATAACTGCTGATTTAAGCAGATTTGTACTTAAATATCTACCAGCATCCTTAAAGAGAGTCTTTGGATTCAGAAAAATCAGGTAGAAATGAGAGTGAGGTGGAGGGCTTTTACTGAAAATAGCAAGGTTATGGGTAAGTTTGCTAACCAAACATTGAGATACACCATGTCTCTTCTCAGGCTTGGCTCCCAGTATTTTGGATCCAGATGTGTAGCCTCAAAGCAGAGAGATTAGAAGATTCCTCTCAGAAATTGTGTTTAATTTTTTAAGAATAGGGTTCTTACTTGAAGTAAAAAGCTACCATGAGCTTAAGAATGAATAAGTCTACCACATCCAAATTCAGGTGAATCCTGATTCAGGACCGAGCATGTTAAATTGAAATCATTCCACTGTGGTGCTTACTTCCATAGATGAAAAAAAAAAAAAAAAAAAAAGTCCTTTACCCTAAAGAGGTAAACTATATCATTTTATGAAAATGTTACAATTTTATCAGCTTTTCTCCCCATGGAGAAGATTTCTATGAGCAGGCTCTTCTTTGTCTATGACACAGGTTGGAGATTTGAGTTGGTGACTTACTTGACTCATATTATTTTAATTGAATGCAGGTTTTCTCTTGGATTAAGTATGTTAGAATGCTTGCTTTGGTCCCCAAGGCAAATATTCAAGGACATTAAGTAATAAAACTTAATATAGGAGCAATTAAAATATGGAATATAATTTATGAAATATTAGAAACCAAGTTGAATGTTTATTATTGCAAACGTTAATAAAAAGTTAATTGTGCCCTTTAGCAATTAATTTATGCACAATTATCTCAAAGTGTTACCAGGCCTTCTGAACTAATTATAATTAGAGCGAGGTATTAAAAAGAAAACTCCAAAGTATCTACAAAATAGCTCCATAAGTCTGTATGCCTAGCTGATGTGGAAGCCCTCAGCTATGTAAGTAATATTAAATGAGTTAAGACTATTCTCCAATTACTCTGTAGGAGCTGATCATTTAAAATTAGTGTGCTGGGGTTGGGTACATTTAAAGAGCTTTAAAAGCATCAAGAGGCATTCAAAACAATTACTGTCTGTTGTACCTTTTATTTAATCACAAGCTCATTCTTGTATGTTAGAACTCCTGCATTTAGTTCAGTAGGTATTAAATTCACGCGCTGGAAGAATGTAAATCTATGTAATATCACCTTCTTTGCTGCAGTTCTTTTTCTTCAGGATTACACACCTTAAAAATTAGGCAGCTGCTGTCATTTGAATTTATTATATTACAAGTAATAATACCATTCATTGAGAACCTACTGGGTGTCATATATTTTACATATAGCATTAGATTACTCTCATGAGGTCCTTGGATAGTGCTAGGCTTTACTCCAAACATCACACACAGACATTCCCCCCACCACCCCGCAATATATATGCTGTGTGTATGTGTGTGTATATATATATATACACACTGTATGTGTGTGTATATATATATATACACACACATTTCCCACCCACCCCCCAGGCTCCAAAATGACTGAAGATGGTGATTGCAGCCATGAAGTTAAAAGACGTGTACTCCTTGAAAGAAAAGCTATGACCAACCTAGATAGCATATTAAAAAGCAGAGACATTACTTTGTCAACAAAGATCCATCTAGTCAAGGCTATGGTTTTTCCAGTGGTCATGTATGGATGTGAGAGTTGGACTATAAAGAAAGCTGAGGGCCGAAGAATTGATGCTTATGAACTGTGGTGTTGGAGAAGACTCTTGAGGATCCCTTGGACTGCAAGGAGATCCAACTAGGCCATCCTAAAGGAGATCAGTCCTGGGTGTTCATTGGAAGGACTGATGTTGAAGCTGAAACTTCAATACTTTGGCTACCTGATGCAAAGAGCTGACTTATTTGAAAAGACCCTCATGCTGGGACAGATTGAGGGTGAGAGGAGAAGGGGACAACAAAGGATGAGATGGCTGGATGGCATCACCGACTCAATGGTCATGGGTTTGGGTGGACTCCAGGAGTTGGTGATGGACAGGGAGGCCTGGCGTGTTGCGGTTCATGGGGTCGCAAGGAGTTGGACATGACTGAGTGACTGAACTGACTGATATATATATAACATATTTATACTTCTATTCAAGGAGATCAACCCAGTCGATCCTAAAGGAAATCAACCTTGAATATTCATTGGTAGGATAGATGCTGAAGCTCCAATACTTTGGCCACCTGATGCAAAGAGCCAACTCATTGGAAAAGACCCTGATGCTGGGAAAGATTGAGGGCAGGAGGAAGAGGGGGCAACAGAGGATGAGATGGTCAGATGGTATCACCAACTCAATGGACGTGAGTTTGAGCAGACTCTGGGAGATAGTGAAGGACAGGGAAGCCAGGCGTGCTGTAGTCCATGGAGTCACAAAAAGTAGGATATGGCTTAGACTGAACAACAACATTATGTATTTATATATTATATGCATTATATTATATTGTATATATTATACATTTCATTATATATTGTATAGTATACATTATATATTTAATATATTTGGTACTCTAAGTTTGATACTCTCTCTATATATATACAGATATATATTCACTTACTTTTCATAAAAATCGTAGCTACTGTTATTATTTTGATAAAACTGTGGCCCAGGGAACTTAAATGCCTTGCCTAATATTGTAACATTACAAAGTATTAGAGCAAGAATTTGGAGCCAGAGAGCACAGCTCCATCAATGGTGTTCCTTAACCACCAGTCCATATTGACTGTTGGGAGTTACATATTTTTAGATTTGACACTAGCTCTGTTTCTTCCCAGAGTTGTGACCTTGGACAGATTATTTAACTCCATTGTAAAATGGAGGCTAATGGCTGGACCATCTGATAGGGATGTCAGCAGCATCCGCTGAGAGAATCTGTGCATATGAGGGAGCGCAGCTGCTGGCATGTCATCCTTTTGTCCAGGAAATGCAGGCTTTTGTTATCATCATCTTCTGTTGCAGTTTTCTGGGTCAGATGTTACTATCCAAATTTACTAACAGAAGAGCAAGCTGAGGCTCACAAAGTTAAGTGTATTGCCAAAGGCTCATTGAAGAGCAAACCTTCTAACTAAAATGTATCTAATTCCCAAAGTTTACAGTCTATCCATTGTAACAGAGCCATGATAGCAGGCCTAAAACTGACCACTAACTTTTCAAAATGGTTACATTTGATCATACTTGTTGAGGATGAATGTGTATGGTGTTTACTGACTTGAAGACAAATTACTTTTGCTGCTGCTTCTCTGACCAACTGATGTTTAGCCCCCTGGCTTTCCTATTTAAGAAGCCAGTGAAAGTAGTCAAGAAATTCCAGTTAAGTGAACACTGATTTTTATCCCCAGGATAGCTGTGCTGGAATTGGGATGGAGCAGCAGAAGATGGGCATGAGGGCTGAAAGAGGACAAAGCCCTTCTCTCCCCACCTCACTGCGCCCCAGGATTCAAATCTTTTTCTTGACTCTCTATGGAGACATTTTTATTTTCTGATAAAATAGCCAAAATGTTTACTTACTGCCTGGAATGCTTACTTTTGCGCTACCTAAGTTGGTTTTCTGAGGTAGCTTTGAACTGATTTTGTTCCACTTCAATGTTGTATCCCTTTCCAGATTATTGAGTAGAAATGTACAGTTTCCTTTAGAGTCACTTTTTTCTTAGTTCCTTCAAAGTTATCTTGGTGATTGACATAGTTGCCTTTCTCTAGAAAAATGTTTCAGTGGTAGATGTTTTAGTAAATTTTAATATTTGATCTTATTTCAGGCTTGCAAAAAATTATAAAAATGATTCAAGAAACTGCTGTAGCCAAACTCCCTAAATTGTTAACATTTTGTTCCATTTTCCTTATCTCCCCTGCTCCATCTCCCTCTGTGTATGTGTGTTTCATGTGTGTGTTTTGTCACTGCATGCACAGAGGCAAAACAACATAGTTTTCCCCTCANTGAAGTTAAAAGACGTGTACTCCTTGAAAGAAAAGCTATGACCAACCTAGATAGCATATTAAAAAGCAGAGACATTACTTTGTCAACAAAGATCCATCTAGTCAAGGCTATGGTTTTTCCAGTGGTCATGTATGGATGTGAGAGTTGGACTATAAAGAAAGCTGAGGGCCGAAGAATTGATGCTTATGAACTGTGGTGTTGGAGAAGACTCTTGAGGATCCCTTGGACTGCAAGGAGATCCAACTAGGCCATCCTAAAGGAGATCAGTCCTGGGTGTTCATTGGAAGGACTGATGTTGAAGCTGAAACTTCAATACTTTGGCTACCTGATGCAAAGAGCTGACTTATTTGAAAAGACCCTCATGCTGGGACAGATTGAGGGTGAGAGGAGAAGGGGACAACAAAGGATGAGATGGCTGGATGGCATCACCGACTCAATGGTCATGGGTTTGGGTGGACTCCAGGAGTTGGTGATGGACAGGGAGGCCTGGCGTGTTGCGGTTCATGGGGTCGCAAGGAGTTGGACATGACTGAGTGACTGAACTGACTGATATATATATAACATATTTATACTTCTATTCAAGGAGATCAACCCAGTCGATCCTAAAGGAAATCAACCTTGAATATTCATTGGTAGGATAGATGCTGAAGCTCCAATACTTTGGCCACCTGATGCAAAGAGCCAACTCATTGGAAAAGACCCTGATGCTGGGAAAGATTGAGGGCAGGAGGAAGAGGGGGCAACAGAGGATGAGATGGTCAGATGGTATCACCAACTCAATGGACGTGAGTTTGAGCAGACTCTGGGAGATAGTGAAGGACAGGGAAGCCAGGCGTGCTGTAGTCCATGGAGTCACAAAAAGTAGGATATGGCTTAGACTGAACAACAACATTATGTATTTATATATTATATGCATTATATTATATTGTATATATTATACATTTCATTATATATTGTATAGTATACATTATATATTTAATATATTTGGTACTCTAAGTTTGATACTCTCTCTATATATATACAGATATATATTCACTTACTTTTCATAAAAATCGTAGCTACTGTTATTATTTTGATAAAACTGTGGCCCAGGGAACTTAAATGCCTTGCCTAATATTGTAACATTACAAAGTATTAGAGCAAGAATTTGGAGCCAGAGAGCACAGCTCCATCAATGGTGTTCCTTAACCACCAGTCCATATTGACTGTTGGGAGTTACATATTTTTAGATTTGACACTAGCTCTGTTTCTTCCCAGAGTTGTGACCTTGGACAGATTATTTAACTCCATTGTAAAATGGAGGCTAATGGCTGGACCATCTGATAGGGATGTCAGCAGCATCCGCTGAGAGAATCTGTGCATATGAGGGAGCGCAGCTGCTGGCATGTCATCCTTTTGTCCAGGAAATGCAGGCTTTTGTTATCATCATCTTCTGTTGCAGTTTTCTGGGTCAGATGTTACTATCCAAATTTACTAACAGAAGAGCAAGCTGAGGCTCACAAAGTTAAGTGTATTGCCAAAGGCTCATTGAAGAGCAAACCTTCTAACTAAAATGTATCTAATTCCCAAAGTTTACAGTCTATCCATTGTAACAGAGCCATGATAGCAGGCCTAAAACTGACCACTAACTTTTCAAAATGGTTACATTTGATCATACTTGTTGAGGATGAATGTGTATGGTGTTTACTGACTTGAAGACAAATTACTTTTGCTGCTGCTTCTCTGACCAACTGATGTTTAGCCCCCTGGCTTTCCTATTTAAGAAGCCAGTGAAAGTAGTCAAGAAATTCCAGTTAAGTGAACACTGATTTTTATCCCCAGGATAGCTGTGCTGGAATTGGGATGGAGCAGCAGAAGATGGGCATGAGGGCTGAAAGAGGACAAAGCCCTTCTCTCCCCACCTCACTGCGCCCCAGGATTCAAATCTTTTTCTTGACTCTCTATGGAGACATTTTTATTTTCTGATAAAATAGCCAAAATGTTTACTTACTGCCTGGAATGCTTACTTTTGCGCTACCTAAGTTGGTTTTCTGAGGTAGCTTTGAACTGATTTTGTTCCACTTCAATGTTGTATCCCTTTCCAGATTATTGAGTAGAAATGTACAGTTTCCTTTAGAGTCACTTTTTTCTTAGTTCCTTCAAAGTTATCTTGGTGATTGACATAGTTGCCTTTCTCTAGAAAAATGTTTCAGTGGTAGATGTTTTAGTAAATTTTAATATTTGATCTTATTTCAGGCTTGCAAAAAATTATAAAAATGATTCAAGAAACTGCTGTAGCCAAACTCCCTAAATTGTTAACATTTTGTTCCATTTTCCTTATCTCCCCTGCTCCATCTCCCTCTGTGTATGTGTGTTTCATGTGTGTGTTTTGTCACTGCATGCACAGAGGCAAAACAACATAGTTTTCCCCTCATTTGACTATTTAGGAGTTTATTTATAAATACTACGATAAATTAGCACAATATGTAGGCACATTGGGTCAGTTATCGGAAATAAACCATATGCAATAGTGAACTAATGAAGAATATAAATTTACTCAACACTAACACACTATTCAAGGTCACTACATACAAATAAACATGCAATCTGTTTAATGCCAGTATGAAGTGGTATTAAATGCAATTGAAAGACATTGTCCAATTGGTTTAGGAATTTTGGCAGGTCAGAATTTTGGTGTATTCGTATATTTTCAGTCCACAGATGGACTGAAAAAAGTAAGACAGGGAAGAGTGGACAGACGTGAGATGAAATCTCCAGGACTGGCCAGAGTCTAAAGCTGACAGATTTGAGAAGAACTGAATTGCTTTGGTTTAACATACTTACATTTTCTGTTAGATTGTTTTTAGTTGCTCATTTGTATGTGTGTTTAAGGTTCTAGAACACAGTGTCTTTGTTTTTATTCGGTGGCCCTGCAGTGCCTGTACAGATTATAGAATCAGGCCACTCTCAGAACATAAAGGATATTAAGTCACTTTATCAGCATCCTTGGTTTACAGATGAAAAAAAAAATTGAGACTTAGGTGTAATTAGTTGTAGAGTGCTAGGCACTAGAATTCTGAGTGCTGACTCCCTGTGTGGTGTTGTAACCATGTGGTTGTCTAGTCGCTAAGTCATGTCCAGCTCTTTTGTGACCCCATGGACTGTAGCCCCCCCCCCCCCCCCCCCCCCCCCCCCCCCCCCCCCCCCCCCCCCCCCCCCCCCCCCCCCCCCCCCCCCCCCCCCCCCCCCCCCCCCCCCCCCCCCCCCCCCCCCCCCCCCCCCCCCCCCCCCCCCCCCCNTGGAGAAGCCGGGCAGCCCCCCCCCCCCCCCCCCCCCCCCCCCCCGCCCCAGGCTCCTCTGTTTATGGGATTTCCCAGGCAAGAATAGTGGAGTGGGTTGCCATTCTCTTCTCCAGGGGATCTTCCTGACATAGGGATGGAACCTGTGTCTTTTGCATTGGTAGGCAGATTCTTTACCACTGAGCCTCCAAGGAAACCCATTGTAATCATGAGATGACCTTGTTTCTTGAAGCCAGCCTGCCTGATTACAACTGAGGATCTGAAAACAAAACCAAAAACCAATTCACTAGGCTGAATTTATGGCGGTGGAGTGTTCTTTCAAGCACCTGTTTTAAATTTTGTGTGTCCTTGCCTGTCTGCTGTAATAGGTTCTCTGCTGGGATAAAGGGGTGCAAGTGAGACCATTGTGACAGATCCTTAATATCGTTATTAATTACATTGTTCCACCTTCTATAGTGTATTGTCGGATGCTGAGGGAAAATAGACTCTGGACTGCCTGTTCTTTTAATGAAAAGCTGTATCCCCTGCACCCATTGTATAAAATCCTAATGAACTTCTCTGAAGAGATATAGTTCATCTCAGTGTCTAATGTTACCTTTGCTTTAGCAAAGTCTCCAATGCAATCTTGATTGTTCTTTGAAATATCGTTTGGCTTATGGTCATAGAGCGCAGGAATCCTTTTAGAGCCCAAGGCACTGGAGTCTCTCTGAGTCTCACTGGTACACACTTTGTCTTTGGGACTGTATGAGAAAATCCATTTTAAAATAATCTTTCATTAGAAGCAGCATTAGCTCCGTCGTTTGCCTTACAGTTGATTTGTTTGGAAAATTGAGAGCCCATAAAAGAGGGTCTGGTTTTAGTATATATCTCTACTACTCTTCCAGTTGATTGAGACTTTTATAAATGCCTGAGTACCACTACCAATAAGGATTTGTCATCTCTTGTCAGAATAGTCATATATAATTTTTACTTTGAACTTGAGCCATAGATTTACTTCTGTGTTTGTTTTGTCCTTTTTTGGGGGTGCCCATTGGCTTAATGTTTTAAGCTCTATTGCTATGGTAATATATCTTCAACTCCCATTTCTAAATCCATCAATAACATTGCAATCCAATTCTGCAAAATAAATTATTAGTCAATGCCTGTGTATTAATCATTCAAAAACAATAAAAGTAAAATTGAGGGCAGAACACTAGTTGCCTTGAAGTATTGAATAAGCAAATTCCTCTGGGAGATTTGTCATGAGGATTTACAGTTATTATTCCTGATGAAATTGGGCTTTGTCTGTTAGCAAAGGTGAGCTTCACTTTAATTGTGAGTGCTGTAACCATGAAAGTATAGTTTTGAAGAGAATATAAGGAACAGAAACCTCAAGTACTTAGGGTTTGTGTACCTTTTTAAAAAATTAATGAAATATAGTATACATTCTTTGTAAATATAATGACTGTACAGATACTGCTAATTTATGTGAATTGATTTTCACCTTGGAATTTCTGGTAAATAAGTACCTTAAATCAGTCTATAAATTGACTTGAATAAAACACCTGTAAACAAACGCCAGGGATTCAAGATGTGTAGCATCAGTATAAATCATTCTAGATAGAATTTCACTAAGATAATAAGCATCTTAATGTTCTAGAATATACCCTTCCTTTAATATGCAATGTCATTATCTGTATAGACCCATGTGCGTGGTCAAATTTCTTGGATTGTAAGCAACAGAAACCAATCTAAATATAGAATAGGCAAAAAACAGATTCACTTTGTCATTTATTGAGTTGGTAAGTCCAGGATGGTGAGATGGGTAGACTGTATTTCAGAACTGCGAGGCCTAGCAGTTCAGACCCTGGCGCCTCCTTTTCTGTGTGTCATTGAGCTATGCTGTGCTGCTCTTATCTGCGTTCTTGGGGCTTTCTCCATGCCGGCCCCAGGCTCCTGCTCACCGACTTCAGGAAAAGATACAGAGAAGCGTCCTTCTGTGAAAATACGACACATGTTCTAGTTGGCTATGTTTGGTCACATGTGTGCCCATGAGGCTAATGACTGTACCTGAAGATGGGAAGATATATGCATTAAGTCCGAATCAAAGGTCATGCTCTTCCCAGAGAGTAGAAAAGGTATTGGGGCTGACACTCCCACCTGAGTCACATGTGATATAGAATGGGCATTGTCCAATTAAAAGAGGGGTGCTGGATAGAAAATTAAAATAGATGTTCATTATATCCTGTCATGGCCTTTATAAAAAGCTCTATAATACTTGCTATCTTGTTTGCTATTGACATTACCATTCTTAGCAGCATGCCATTAGAATGCTTCACCTCTTGCTGAGTCACTTGAGTGAAGCTTGGGTGGCGTTCTTCCTTATAACTATGGAAGACCTCCTCCATATTTACTCAAGTGGGACTCTCCCTTGTAACTGTCTGGAGCACTCAGAACATTGGGTTTCTCTTCTGCACAGCAGTATCACTCAGCTGCAAAACTTCTTCCTTCCATTTCTTTAGAATGGATATTTTTAGGGCAATATGAACATGGTGGGTAGATTTTACCTTTCACCTCTTATACTCACCCTTCTGTAAGAATTTTAAATGACTCTTCATAAGGGTTAAAAAAATTATTTTTTCTTCATTGAAACTTGTTAGAAGTTCAGAGATGTTTGGTAGGCTTAAGACTACATCTTTCCATTTTCTTCTGTCTTTCTGGACAGTTTCTATAGCTCTTCAATTTCCCAACAAATATGAATGTTTATATGAGTGACGTGCTGAAAGTGGCAGACTGGTTGACTATACTGTGGAGCCCCAGAATTGAATCATAGGTTCTGGATTTCCATCCTATGCCTGTTTATTAGGATCAGGACTTTAGTCAGTTTTAAAAGCCCCATGAGTTTGATTTCTCATGTGTCAAATTAAGGGCACGATTATTTCATCAGTATTCCTTGAGCACCTTGTATACGCCATGCGTGCTGTAGAGGTGGGGGACAGCCATGAAAGGAGAACAGAAGAACCTCTGCTTTCATAGAGGCTTCATTCTATGGTGAGGAAGACCAGCAATGAGTAGTTAGGCAAGTAAGCAATCAGGTAAGAGCTAAGTACCCTAAAGAAGGTGAAACAGAGCAGTTCAGTTCACTCAGTCGTGTCTGAGTCTTCGCAACCCCATGAACTGCAGCACGCCAGGCCTCCCTGTCCATCACCACCTCCCAGAGTTTACCCAAACTCATGTCCATTGAGTTGCTGGTGCCATCCAACAATCTCATCCTCTGTCACCCCCTTCTCCTCCTGCTTTCAATCTTTCCCAGCATCAGGGTCTTTTCAAATGAGTCATTTCTTCCAGTTGGGTGGCCAGAATATTAAAAGTTTCACTGTCAAACCTTCCATTGAATTTCTGGGACTGATTTCCTTTAGGATGGACTGTCTGGATCTCCTTGCAGTCCAAAGGACTCCCAAGAGTCTTCTCCAATACCACAGTTGTAAAACATCAATTCTTTGGCGCTCAGCTTTCTTTATACTCCAACTCTCTCATCCATACATGACTACTGGAAAAACCTTAGCTTTGACTAGATGGACCTTTGCTGGCAAAGTAATGTCTCTGTTTTTTAAAATGCTGTCAGGTTGGTCATAGGTTTTCTTCAAAGTAGTAAGCGTGTTTTAATTTCATGGCTGCAGTCACCATCTGCAGTGATTTTGGAGCCCCCCAAAATAAAAATTCTCACTGTTTCCATTGTTTCTCCATCTGTTTGCTGTGAAGTGATGGGACCAGTTGCCATGATCTTTGTTTTTTGAATGTTGAGTTTTAAGGCAGGTTTTTCACTCTCCTCTTTCACTTTCATCAAGAGGCTCTGTAGTTCTTTTTTGCTTTGTGCCGTAAGGGTGGTGTCATCTGCATATCTGAGGTTATTGATATTCCTCCTGGCAATCTTGATTCCAGCTTGTGCTTCATCCAGCCCAGCATTTCACATGATGTACTCTGCATATAAGTTAAATAAGTAAGGTGACAGTATACAGCCTTGACATGCTCCTTTCCTGATTTAGAACCAGTCTGTCGTTCCATGTCCAGTTCTAACTGTTGCTTCCTGACCTGCATACAGATTTCTCAAGAGGCAGGTCAGGTGGTTTGGTATTCCCATCTCTCAGAATTTTCCACAATTTGTTGTGATCCATACAGTCAAAAGCTTTGGCATAGTCAATAAAGCAGAAATAGATTTTTTTTTTCCTGGAACTCTCTTGTATTTTTGATGATCCAATGGATGTTGGCAATTTGATCTCTGGTTCCTCTGCCTTTTCTAAATCCAACTTGAAGATCACATACTATTGAAGCCTGGCTTGGAGAATTTTGAACATTACTTTGCTAGTATGTGGGATGAGTGCAATTGTGTGGTAATTTGAGCATTCTTTGGCATTGCCTTTCTTTGGGATTGGAATGAAAACTGACCTTTTCCAGTCCTGTGGCCACTGCTGAGTTTTCCAAATTTGCTGGCATATTGAGTGAAGCACTTTCACAGTGTCATCTTTTAGGATTTGAAGTAGCTCAACTGGAATTCCATCACCTTACTAGCTTTGTTCATAGTGATGTTTCTTAAGGCCCACTTGACTTCGCATTCCAGGATGTCTGACTCTAGGTGAGTGATCACCCCATCGTGATTATCTGGGTTGTGAAGATCTTTTTTGTATAGTTCTTCTGTGTATTCTTGCCACCTCTTCTTAATATCTTTTGCTTCCATTAGGTCCATACCATTTCTGTCCTTTATTGTGCCCATCTTTGCATGAGATGTTCCCTTAGTATCTCCAATTTCTTGAAGAGATCTCTAGTCTTTCCCATTCTATTGTTTTCTGCTATTTCTTTGTACTGATCACTGAGGAAAGCTTTCTTATGTCTCCTTGCTATTCTTTGGAACTCTGCATTCAAATGGGTATATCTTTTCTTTTCTCTTTTGCTTTTTGCTTCTCTTCTTTTCACAGCTATTTTTAAGGCCTCCTCAGGCAGCTGTTTTGCTTTTTTGCATTTCTTTTTCTTGGAGATGGTCTTGATCCCTGTCTCCTGTACAATGTCATGAACCTCCATCATAGTTCTTTAGGTACTCTGTCTATCAGATCTAATCCCTTGAATCTATTTCTCACTTCCACTGTATAATCATAAGGGATTTGATTTAGGTCATACCTTAATGGTCTAGTGGTTTCCCCCACTTCCTTCAGTTTCAGTCTGGATTTGGCAATAAAGTGTTCATGATCCGAGCCACAGTCAGTTCCTGGTCTTTTTTTTTGCTGACTGTATAGAGCTTCTCCATCTTTGGCTGTAAAGAATATAATCAATCTGATTTCGGTGTTGACCATCTGCTGATGTCCATGTGTAGAGTCTTCTCTTGTGTTGTTGGAAGAGGGTGTTTGCTATGACAGTGCATTCTCTTGGCAAAACTCTATGAGTCTTTGCTCTGCTTGATTCCGCATTCCAAGGCCAAATTTGCCTGTTACTTCAGGTGTTTTTTGACTTCCTGCTTTTGCATTCCAGTCCCCTATGATGAAAAGGACATCTTTTTCAGGTGTTAGTTCTAGAAGGTCTTGTAGGTCCTCATAGAACCATTCAACTTCAGCTTCTTCAGCATTACTGGTCGGGGCATAGACTTGGATTACTGTGATGTTGAATAGTTTGCCTTGAAAACGCACAGAGATCATTCTGTCATTTTTGAGACTGCATCCAAGTACTGCATTTCAGACTCTTTGTTGAGTATGATGGGTACTCCATTTCTTCTAAGGGATTCTTGTCCATAGTAGTAGATATAACAGTCATCTGAGTTAAATTCACCCATTCCAGTCCATTTTAGTTTGCTGATTCTTGAAATGTTGACTTTCACCCTTGTCATCTTCTGTTTGACCACTTCCAATTTGCCTTGATTCATGGACCTAACATTCCAGGTTCAGAGCAAGGAGAGAGCAAATGATTGGTGAGGACCACGTACTAAGATAATGAAAGGTCTCTTTCAGTTCAGTTCAGTTGCTCAGTTGTGTCTGACTCTGTGACCCCATGGACTGCAGCACACAAGGCTTCCCTGTTCATCACCAACTCCCAGAGCTTGCTGAAACTCATGTCCATCGAATCAGTGATGCCATCCAGTTATCTCATCCTCTGTTGTCCCCTTCTCCTCCTGCCTTCAATCTTTCCCAGAATTAGGGTCTTTTCCAATGAGTCAGTTCTTTGCATCAGGAGACCGAAGTATTAGAGTTTCAGCCTCAACATCAGTCCTTCCAATGAATATTCAGGACTAATTTTATTTAGGATTGACTAGTTTGATCTCCCTGTAGTACAAGGGACCCTCAACAGTCTTCTCCAACACCACAGTTCAAAAGCATCAGTTCTTCAGTGCTCAGCTTTCTTTATAGTCTAACTCTATGTACTCTGCATATAAGTTAAATAAGCAGGGTGACAATATACAGCCTTTCCCAATTTGGAACCAGTCTATTGTTACATGTCCGGTTCTTTAAAGGAATATAAATACAACCTCAGACCTCAGTGATAAGTTTGTCTCATGTCTATTTAGGAAGAGTGCATTCAGGGCAGATGAAAAGAAAAGGCGGAAGTGCTATGTTGGGGGCAAGCTGGGATTATTTAATGACTAAGAAGCAGGTCCACATGTCTAGTTCATTAGGAGGAAAGAGGAGAGAGAACTGAGTTCAGGAATAGTGATGGGGGCTGCCGTGAAGTGAGTGAAGCCCTGGGTGGTTTTTGGAATGGGGATTATGTCATCCAGTTTTTTGTTTTTTAAAACATCTTTTGAGATGGCTTATCTGGGGAAAAACTATAAGTGATGAGTCTGGTTGATAGCTATGGTAGTAATTGAGGCCAAGTGTCTTGGTGGCTTGAAATAGGCTATTTGCCATGAAGATAGTGGTAAATTATATTCAGTGGTAGGTTTTATTTAGGCGACATCACAGACAGGACCTACAGACAGACCAGATATGAGAAGTGATGAGAGATGACTGATTTCCAGAGACTGCTCAAGTATGTGATAGTTAAATGATATGACTAGGTTATGATGAATAATGAAATATTAGCCATCTAGATAGAAAGTGTTGTGATCCTGTGATGACTCTGAACTTGTGATGAGCTCTGGGCAAGTGAAGGCAGGACCGCCATGCTTTGTCTCCCTCAGGTCGCTCAGGAAACTGAACTGTAGGAGAGAGTCAGGAGGCCAGTGCTCTTGAACACGTGGTCAAAGAGTTTCAACACCTTACAACAGATGTGCAAATGTCAGATACTGTTTTTGACTTACTGCAAGATTTTTCTATCCCCCTTCTATGATTTCTTTTCCCAAAGTTGTAGGCAGACGTGAGTTTGGCAGTTGCTATAGAAATGGAAATATCATAAGACATGCTGAACTACTCAATGACTAGATTTATCTTTGAAACATATTTTTTTTTCTATGTTCTTCCCTCCTAATTAATTACAGCTTTGAACATTTGGGTAGCAGACAAATTGACAGGAGGTTTTGCCCCCCTCTGACTGAAATGATCATAATATAGTGAGTAGTTCTGCAAATTGGGTGACCCCGGACTGTGATAAATAGTTCTTTGTGAAACAGATAGAAGTACTTCAAGACACCTTGACAGCGTTTGAGGCCATGTCAGTGGCATGATGCCAGTGAAGAGAGCTAATAACAAAGGTTTCTGTTGGACAGAAAATACAAGAAAGTAGCTCTAAAAAGTGAGAGATCCATGTTCAAGGTAATATTAAATACTGTTGATTTGCCTGGTGGTGTTTGCAGTTAAGTCTTTGTGACCAGAAAATTCAGGTATGGGTGAGACATACTTTTATGGTGTCTTTTTTATTTAGGTATTTTTAGCTTGTACAAAGTCAAAGTGTTCAATCTTTTTCTTTCATGATTTTAAGCTTTGGTATCATATTTTGGCAGTCTGCTCCTGACCCAAGATTCTAAAGTTATTTACCTCCTTTCTGTCTAAGCTAGATTTTTCTTTCTTTCTTTCTTTCTTTTTTTAAAGACTTCATTATTGTTGCTGTTTTATCATTCTACAATTGATTATAATGCAAGGTGAGAGATGCAAATTCAAGTTTATATATTTTTCTACATGAATAACCTTCTGAGAGCAGCGACTGTATCCATCACCCCCTATCCTGACACAGTGTGCAGCGCACAGCAGGCTCAGAATAATCATTGAATAAGTGAACAAAAAGAACATCCAGAACCTCATGACTCCCTATGGTAAATGTGAATTGCAAACTCAGTGATTAATAATAATCTGATAACTGCCTATTAGAGACCTGAGTTACAAGGGCTCTGTAGTACTCAATAAGAAAAGAGGAATCTTTTTAATGTAGGCTCTAGAAACTTTTTTGACATTATGAAGACATTTTAAAAAACACCTTACACTGGCTTATTCTAACCACATGAAAGACAGCATGGGAAGGTGAACGCTTTGAGTAAAAATAAATTCAGGTTTGAATTCTAATCTTCCAAGTCCTTGTTTTCTTAATCTGGGTTTTGTTACTGATCTAGACTCACTTTTTCTATCTTGTCCACCCTGCTTTGTCCTCACACATCCTTTCCTCTGAGCACACGTCAAGCAGGGGCGTGAGCTCTGGTGTCTCATAGTAATCCCATTGGATCAGGGCCTGCCAGTATGTCCTCCCTTAACCTTAACTGTTTCCTTGCTGAGAGAGGCAATGCCTAGGTAAGCTGATAAGAAGTCCAGGGTCCCCGAGGAAGAGAAAGGGGTCTGGGGCTCTTGAGAAGGAGACAGGGGTCTGGAATTCTCAAGGAGGAAAAGACAAACTTTTTTTTTTCCTCTAAATTTCTTAGTCACATAAAATGCTTTTTTCTTTAAGTCTGGAGCTGATGATTACACAACAAAACAACGAGGCTTGAACTCTGTACGAAGGATTATAGAACAGCAGCATATCCTGCTTCTTGAAAACCTTCTGACTAATCCTATTATCTTAAAATGTGTATTATTAGGTGAGTGGGTCTGGTAAGATCTTTCTATTGTTAGTTCTAATCCTGTCATTTTAAAATGTAAGTTGTGGGAGTGGGTCTAGTAAGACCTCTACAACCTTGAGTCATTCTTTTGATTTATTGTAATTACCGACTAAAAAAGTATATATCTCCATTCCTAAGACTAGTGAGGGGGGCATTCTCCATCCCCCTTCTGATGTCTGTGTCAGAAGCTTCCTCTGTCCCCTTTGATGCTGTAATAAAACTGCTACACAATACCCCTTGAGTGATCAAGCCTGGTCCCTGGTCCCAAAGTTAAGTCTTCTTCGGAGATCACGAATCCAACACCGTTCACCATTAAGCTATCATTCCTTCAGATACAGCCACCCTGAGTGTTAGAGCTTCATATATGAATTGGGGAGGACAGCTGTATTCAGTATGTACCATTCCACTTCGGTCTCTCCCCACCCCCACAAATTCATACCCTTCTCACATGCAGAATACATTCATTTCATCCCAGCAGTTCCAAACATGTTCATTCATTTCAGCATCAAGTGTAAAATCTAAACTTCCAGGTATCATCTCAATACTATATACATCAGATACAGTATGAGATTTAAGGTAGAATTTCCCTCCAGCTATGAACCTCTGAAACCAGACAAGTAGTTAGTTTCCAGAATTCAAAGGTGGTACATTCTCCTTCCAAAGGGGAGAAATTGGGAAGGAGAAACAAACCCTCACAGCAGATTTCTACCAGATCCTAAGGCTGAAGAGTAGTCCTCTTGGACGTGATGCTCTGCCCTTCAGAGCCCTCCGTCTTTAACGTGGGCCTGTAACCTGCTTGCTTCTCAGGCACAGTGTGGGGACTGCAGTGTTAGCATGCACAGAGCATCTAGCATGCTGCCCATGAGAACAGATGTTGGATTAATTCCGATTGTCCTTTTCAACCCCCCTCTAAGCATCCTTCTCGAGTGCTCAGAATCTGAGATCTGTCAGTATATGTTAGCATGGGAAGATTGAGAAACTGTGTCTCTTGTGTGAACTTTGATCAGTGGGTTATTTCCTAGGATGTGGTCTTCTGTAACCTGTCACTGTGGACTGAGTGTAAAGAGTCACATTAAATGTTTTTGTGTGTGTTCAGTTTAAAGTATTTTAAATTAAAAAAAGAGGCAGGTTGAATGCAATGTAGACTGCAGAGTTTCAGGTGACTTACAGTTAAATAGGTTGTTGTCCAAAAGACCACACAGCTAATGTAGTTATGACAAATCCCGTACCACATCACACAGCTATGGACGCATGTATCTGATGCTCCAGTTATATAAAGGCCTGTCTTCATCCAATAGAACATTCAGCAGTGTTTAAATCTGGCTTTTGAATTGCCCTTTCAATGGATTGTATGTTCATGTGCTCACATAAACTAAACTAGATGCTCATATGATACTCAGTTGCAGGGAAAATGCTGACTGAAATTGCTTAATGATCTGAAGTATAACAAAAAACCCAAAGAAACTAATCGTGTGTCTACTGGATAGCTGTGATAGAGTCAGTGTTGAGAGCTTATGCCAAAGAAATAAATTATGCACTAAAGCTATTCCTCTTGTTCCACTCCATGGACAGAAGGACCCGTTTATATTATCCTATAAAAAGCATACTGTGGCTGCGAACAAACAATATTCTTACATACGTTCCCTAAAAGGCTCAGCATGGTTCTTTTTTCATAAAATCAAATTCTCTCCAGCAAATTAATTAAATATGACAAAAAGAATATCATCAGGAATAAAAATTATGCTGACTGAATCTGTCACTCTGATTGCTGTAGATGGCAAATGTTAAACTTTCCAAAGGAAACTTGACAAGATTGAATGTTACCAGAAATAACTTAGGCAAACTAAGCTGGGTTTCTGCATGTCTTACAAAAGCATCCACTCCCAAGTGAAATGTCGAGCCAGTCTGGTTCCCATATTCTGGAACATTTTTCTCCCTTTTCAACAATGTGTGCTCAGAATCTTCTTCTCTCAGCCACTTTGCTTAAGTGCTAATTCATCCTATTGCCTTAATGTGAACTTTTCTACTGAGAGCTGCATGGCTTTGCCTTACTTTAAAAAAAATTTTTTACTTTTTAAATTATTTTGGTCATATCTCATGGTATATGTGGGAATTTAATCCCTGACCAGGGGTCGAAATCATGCCCCTTACAATGAAAGTGCAGATTCTTAACCACTGGACCACCAGGAAAGTCTCCCTTTACTCTTTTTAAATGAAAAATCTCTTTTGCAATAAAGACTGCATTCTCAAATGACTAGAATGCTGATAATGAAAAAATAAACATTTTTGCTATACTTCTCTTTAGAATAAAAATAATAGTTGACAATTCTAAAACTTAATTTGATTAGACACATATTTATTAGTAGTAATGAGTATTATTATTTTGACCACCCTAATTAAGTTTATATCATGTGTTACATAAGTACATGGAAAAAAACCCAGATTATTAGATGTATTTATTTTTTAAGATTATATATTAATTTAGGGTTATCAGAAAAAGGAAATAATGTAGAGTTTATTTTTTTACATTCAAATTATCTGTTTCACTGGGGTTGACATTTAGGTCTCAAAGCACTGTTTTTTCAACTGAATTATCTGCAGGTAGTAATTGCACATAACTGAGAAAAGTCCTCAGCAGTAGGGCTAATGCTCCTGTATAGATTTTCTAAAAAGTGAATCTGGCCTATCTTTATGTCTGTGTCTCTTCCCATACATAGCAAAGCCTTACACACAGTGGGCAGCCCGCTGTTGGATGAATGAATGGTTGAATGAATGCAATAGACTTAAGCCCCCTTGACAGTCCTGGCTCCGAACTAAATATCAGGGCCCAGTCTGTTACTCTGTCCTGTGTCATTTGGTGAGAACCTCATTTGCCAGTGTAGACAATCAAGGTTGAGTGGCAATGGTTTAGTCGCCAACTTGTGTCCAACTCTTACAACCCCCTTGACTGTAACCCACCAGGCTCCTGTCCCTAGGATTTTCCAGACAAGTGGAGTGGGTTGCTGTTTGCTTCTCCAGGGGATCTTCCCAATACAGGGATCGAACCCAGATCTCCTGCACTGAAGGCAGATTCTTTTCTGACTGCGCTACCAGGGAAGCATATCCTTTCATTCAGAGAAGTAATATAGAAACTTTCTTTAAAAATTACTATATTATAGTTTTACCTAGAAGGACTATGGATAACATTTTTTAAAATGTCCATTCCACTGTTTCTTGAGCCTAAGCATCCATACCAAAAACAAACTTGAAAAAGGTATAATATCCTTTGCTGCAACAATATGGTGAGGATTGACCTATAATTACATGAATTCTCTTTTCCATTTGGAGTATGTCAGTAAAATGAACAGAGAAGAATTGCTCATAATTGAGATTAAAAATGTACTTTTCTAGGTGAGGACGTGGATTGGGCAGACATTGCCAGAAAAATTACCTTTGAGGCAAGGATTTTCAACAAATCGGTCAAAGTACCTTTAAACTGAGTGATTGCTTCCTTTGTGGTTTCCTTGACTGTGGACTAAGAATTACGAGCTGTCCTGGGGTTCCCAGGGGTGGTAGCAGAAGTGCTGGGTGGAGGGCCGGTGCTGATACTACGCCCTGGTCCTGGTACAAGGTCACTGAGACTCCGTAGCATCCAAACACAGACGGTGGGTGCCTAGGGGTCTCTATCACGTGAGTAACATGGCAGTCTGGCAGCCCCAAGCAAGACGGTCTTTGTCAGTCTCTCTGGTCTCAGCTGCCTTCTGCACTCTCCTCTCTCCCTGCTGTGATGAGCACGGCCTGGCTTCAGTTTTGAAGGGAAGCAGCAGCCTCCAGGCTGACACGAGCTCCCCTGCAGGTCACTAGATTCTCAAGAGCCGCTTAGCATCCTGCGTCTCCTTCGCCACTCTAGCTGTTTAAGATCTGACATGTGACTGTTCACTCTCCTAAAATGGGTACCTCTCCTCATCTTTGACATACCCACTGAGATGCCAGCTGAGTATGTTGGAAAAAAGGGGTCATACACTTCCAAATGGCAGTTTTCCTCTCAAATAAATACACCATTTACAAATGAAGGAACAAATGAATATCATCAGGTATTTCACCACCTCTGCACACCTCACCAGCAGGCTGGTCCGTGCCTGGATTCTCCACATGTACAGGGAAGCCTTGTGGTCTGAACCCTTGTGCCCACCAGGCCCCCCTCGGACCTGCCTCTGTGGAAGTCTTTCATCCTCACTCCCCAGGCAAGTAAGATGATTTGAAACAGGCAGGAAACACAGGTGGACTTCTCGGTGTTAGAGGCAGGGGTTAAATAAAGGAGTTAAAGATAGTGTCCAAATGTGATATTGTTGTTAATAAGAAATACATGTTGGGTCTTTGCCCCAGGCCCTGGCACCTGAGCTCTTAAAACCTTTGTAATTTCCGGAGTGATAGGGGTGGAAGGAGCACTCTTGTTACTCATAATAAGCCCCTTTCACACAGACCTGAGTGTGTTCATGGGATGACTGGTGGCAAAATGCTCCTGAGAGCATCAGGGTGAGGACTGGCTTCCAGAGGAACCAACCATTTGATTAGGAGTGTGGACTTTCAGCTCCACCCCCAAACACTGAGGATGGGAGAGGGACAGAGGATTGGATTGATCACTAAGGGTCAGTGACTTAATCAGTCAAGCCTACCAAAAACAAAAAAAGCCCCAAAGCAGGGGTCTGGAAAGCTGCTCAGTAGCTGAGTGCATCCCTGGGCCAGGAGGGTGGCACGAGTGTGTGCTTGCTTTGTCACTTAGTTGGGTCCAGCTCTTCGTGACCCCACCAGGCTCCTCTGTGCATGGAATTTTCAAGGCAAGAACACTGGAGCGGGTTGCCGTTCCTTCCTCCAGGGGATCTTCCTGACCCAGGGATCAAACCTGCGCCTCCTGCCCTGGCAGGTGGATTCTTTACCTCTAGCACCACCTGAGGGTAGCGCACCCAGCTCCAAGGGTACAGGAGTCTTGATCTGGGAATCCTTCTGGACCCTTTCATCTTGTTGTTCCTCTGTATCGTTTGTAAAATCCTGTATAATAAACAGGGAAGAGTAAGAGCAGATTCCACCTGAGGAGGAGGTCACAGCCATGCCCGATTTGTGGGCACTTCAGACAGAAGCGGCGTCCGAAGGTGGGGGATCAGTCCTGTGGGACTGAGCCCTTAGCCTGTGGGGTCGTCACTCACTCCAGTTAGTGTAAGAATTGAGTTAAATTGCAGGAGACCCAGTTGGTGTCCTCAGAGAATTAGAGAATTGATTGGTGTGGAAAACCCACGCACTTGATGTCATACGCGTTGTGAGTGGAGAAATCGTTTTCCCACCAGGCTGTCTGAATTAATGAACATTTTTAAAGCATAGTCATTAAGAACACAGACCCTTTTGCCACACCACTTAACCTCTATGAGCCTCCATTTCCACAACAGCAAAATAGAAATATTAGTACTACCAGGCTCACTGAGTTATGGGAAGGATTCTGTGATTTAATATTCATAGGTAATTTAGAAATTTCCTGGTCCATAGTTAAGAAATAATGCTTAATTAAATGAATGAATAAAGTGGAATCTGTTTTTTCCTGTCCTACTTTGTCCTCTGTTTTCTCTTTTTTTTTTTTTTTTTTACCTCATGGGTAATTCATTTTCTATTCCTATTTATACTTTTTATTCATGAGCCCTTGGACATGGAACAACAGACTGGTTCCAAATAGGGAAAGGAGTACGTCAAGACTGTATATTGTTACCGTGCTTATTTAACTTATATGCAGAGTGTATCACGAGAAACGCTGTGCTGGAAGAAGCACAAGCTGGAATCAAGATTACTGGGAGAAATATCAATAACCTCAGACATACAGATGACACCACCCTTATGGCAGAAAGTGAAGAGGAGCTAAAAAGCCTCTTGATGAATGTGAAAGAGGAGAGTAAAAAAGTTGGCTTAAAGCTCAACACTCAGAAAACAAAGATCATGGCATCTGGTCCCATCACTTCATGGGAAATAAATGGGGAGACAGTGGAAACAGTGTTAGACTTTATTTTTCTGGTCTCTAAAATCATTGCAGATAGTGATTGCAGCCAAGAAATTAAAAGACGCTTACTGCTTGGAAGAAAAGTTATGACCAACCTAGATAGCATATTCAAAAGAAGATACTACTTTGCCAACAAAGGTCCATCTATTCAAGGCTATGGTTTTTCCAGTGGTCATGTATGGATGTCAGAGTTGGACTGTGAAGAAGGCTGAGCACCAAAGAATTGATGCTTTTGAACTGTGGTGTTGGAGAAGACTCTTGAGAGTCCCTTGGACTGCAAGGAGATCCAACCAGTCCATTCTAAAGGAGATCAGCCCTGGGATTTCTTTGGAAGGAATGATGCTAAAGCTGAAACTCCAGTATTTTGGCTACCTCTTGTGAAGAGTTGACTCATTGGAAAAGACCCTGATGCTGGGAGGGATTGGGGGCAGGAGGAGAAGGGGACGACAGAGGAAGAGATGGCTGGATGGCATCACTGATTTGATGGACATGAGTTTGGGTGAACTCTGGGAGTTGGTGATGGACAGGGAGGCCTGGCGTGCTGCAGTTCACGGGGTTGCAAAGAGTCAGACATGACATAGTGACTGAACTGAACTGAACTGATGTTCAGCTAATATCTTTATTATACTTCACTTTGATTTCCATGAAGGGCTAAATAATAGCAAAAAAGAGAAAACCAGAAAAAAAAATTGCTACTGAAATATTCCTACTGAAGGGTACAACAGAAAATGTTTATTCATTGAGTTGAGAAGACCACTGTTTATATATTATTTCTTCATAATTTTTATTTTCCATTATAAACATAAAGAGGAACATCATGCTATGAGAATGGAATTAGCATGCATTTTTCTCTGCTACTGAAAAATAGCTCATAATATGTCACTTATCTGAAACAATCATGTATTCTATCTGCATCAGTGATTTTCAACCAGGGCAATTTTGTGCATCCTCCTTCCCACAAAAGGGATGTTTGGCAGTGTCTGGAGACACTTTGGGGTTGGTGTAATTAGGGAAAATGTACAACTGCCATCTAGTGGGTAGGGGCTTGGGATGCTGCTAAATATCCTACAATTTTCAGAACAGTTCCTCATGAAAAAGCATTATCCACCCTAAACTGTCAGTAGTACCAAGGTTGAGAGTCTCTGATTTATATAGTGAAAGTGAAGTCGCTCAATCGTGTCTGACTCTTTGCAACTACTCTTTGTTCTGCCATCTAGTGGGTAGGGGCTTGGGATGCTGCTAAATATCCTACAATTTTCAGAACAGTTCCTCATGAAAAAGCATTATCCACCCTAAACTGTCAGTAGTACCAAGGTTGAGAGTCTCTGATTTATATAGTGAAAGTGAAGTCGCTCAATCGTGTCTGACTCTTTGCAACTACTCTTTGTGACCCCGTGGACTGTAACCTACCAGGCTCCTCCATCCATGGGATTCTCCAGGCAAGAATACTGGAGTGGGTTGCCATTTCCTTCTCCAGGGGATCTTCCCGACCCCCAGGGGATTGAACCCGGGTCTCCCGCCTTGCAGGCAAATGCAAACCACCAGGGAAGCCCTGATTTATATAAGGTCCACATAGTTTGTGTTTACTCCTTATCTGTTCTGAATAGATTTATCCAGTTTTGATGGCTGCCTTTTAAAAAAATTTTTGATGGCCGACTTTACAAAATGTGTTCTGATTGAACATAGCTTGAACTAAAAATGCTTGAATTATGGTCATGATAATTTTGACTCTCAGAATGCTAATGGCCTAGTTTGATATCAGTCTAGTTCTCATCTAGTTCAGTCTTCATCCTTTCATTAAGTGCGAGTTGATATCTTGAGTTGTAGATTCTCATCTGCTGTGTGCCCTCTAAGCAGCGATCCCGTTTGGTTCACGTCACATAGACACACATATTTGTGTGGCTGGAGGGCCTTGCAGGACTTGATTTGCTGAATGTACTGTCTGAAATCTCGAGGCGATAAATAGTCTCAAAAGGCAAACGTTTAAAACACTTTTTATAAGCACTGATCGTTTATAACAGTAGTCATTCTCTAACGCTATTTATTGAGACATTTGAGCTGTTATGGTGACGTAATCATTCACTAACGCTATTTACTGAGACATTTGGGCTGTTATGGTGACGTAGTCATTCTGTAACGCTATTTACATTTGAGCTGTTATGGTGACGTAGTCATTCTGTAACGCTATTTACTGAGACATTTGAGCTGTTATGGTGACGTAATCATTCTGTAGTGCTATTTATTGAGACATTTGAGCTGTTATGGTGACGTAATCATTCCGTAACGCTATTTACTGAGACATTTGAGCTGTTATGGTGGCGTAAGGTGAGGAGAGAGGACACTGGAAATGTACTCGCAGGGTCAGGGTATCTGTGAAGTCTTCATGAGTGTCTGCTCCTGGAGGCAGCCCCGAGACAGGGCGGCGTGTCTCCATGGTGTCCCAGAGCCTACTTAGTTGCATTGACGCATCCCAAGACTCGAGCACCCTTTGTTCTCTGTCTCCTTCTAAGCTGAGTGTCTAAGAGATGAAGCAGTATGTTAGCAGTGGGAAGACAGGGAAGGCATCGGAATTTTATCAGTGACAGTAGAATTGGGGAGACTGATCGGCCTTAAAGCTAATCTAATGACTCTTAGCGTTTCGTAAATGAGGAAAATGAAATCAATCTACCCTTTATTTCAGTCAAAATTTAGTAGTGCCTTCCTTGTCTCATCTTGAAATAATTTTCCAAACTGTAACAGAAGCCAGTTAAGGACTTTAAACAAGGGGTGAAGAGGGGTGGAGACCAGATTTTCATTTTTGAAGATTACCGGGACAACAGTATAAGAAAAATGGGAGGTGACCAGGATTACTGAGCGCTAGGAGACCTGGTGTAAGCTCATTAGTGCGAAATGATAGAGCCCCAGACTGAAGCAGCTTGAATGGAAAAGAAAAATGGACTGGAGAGTTAATGCAGGATTAGATTTTATAGGGCTTAACTATAAATCAAATGTAAAAGGTGGAGAATGGGATATAAAGAGAGGTCAAAGGCACTGCCAGGAGGCTGAGATTAGCTGAAGAGGTGAGTCACGGTGCTACTCATTCAGTTCAGTTCAGTTCAGTTCAGTTCAGTCGCTCAGTCGTGTCCGACTCTTTGCAACCCCATGAATCGCAGCACACCAGGCCTCCATGTCCATCACCACCTCCCGGAGTTCACTCAGACTCACGTCCATCGAGTCAGTGATACCATCCAGCCATCTCATCCTCAGTCGTCCCCTTCTCCTCCTGCCCCCAATCCCTCCCAGCATCAGAGTCTTTTCCAATGAGTCAGCTCTTCGCATGAGGTGGCCAAAGTACTGGAGTTTCAGCTTTAGCATCAGTCCTTCCAAAGAAATCCCAGGGCTGATCTCCTTCAGAATGGACTGGTTGGATCTCCTTGCAGTCCAAGGGACTCTCAAGGGTCTTCTCCAACACCACAATTCAAAAGCATCAATTCTTCGGTGCTCAGCTTTCTTCACAGTCCAATTCTCACATCCATACATGACCACAGAAAAAACCATAGCCTTGACTAGACGGACCTTAATCAGCAAAGTAATGTCTCTGCTTTTGAATATACTATCTAGGTTGGTCATAACTTTTCTTCCAAGGAGTAAGTGTCTTTTAATTTCATGGCTGCAGTCACCATCTGCAGTGATTTTGGAGCCCCCCAAAATAAAGTCTGACACTGTTTCCACTTGTTGGCAAAGTAATGTCTCTGCTTTTGAATATGCTATCTAGGTTGGTCATAACTTTTCTTCCCAGGAGTCAGGGATTTCTAATTCAGTTTGGATTTGAAGTTGGGTTCCAAATAACTAAAATGAATGTGAGAAATTAAGCATGCTTACATATGTAAATATGCAGATCAAGTATGTGATGTGATATGTACATTTCATACATTCAACATGTAATGCAGCTCCCCTCTTCACCTTTTCATACCTATTCCTAACTCTCACTCCCCAGAAATATCTACCTAATGTTTCTCAATGTTCAGTGTACCTGAGATTTATTTGGAATGGTGTGATAAGATGCAAATTCCCAGCTGGTACCTAGAGATTCAGATTCGGAGATTTGTGGTAGACTCTAAACATCCTCTACAAGTGGGCAATAGAGCACAATATGAGAACCACAGAATCAGGCCAAGCAGTGCAAGATGGTGGGAGCCACAGTGGCCCAGGGCGACAGAAGGACAGGAAAATACTGAACAAAAGCAACGCAGGGGCAGAGAAAAATGACCCTAAGGTATTCAGTTTCGATGCAGCAGTTCTACAAAATATCAAACATGTTTATATTTGATACTTGGACTGTGTTACGTTGGGACTTTGGAGTTGACCTAACGGTTTAAGAAGTCTAGCAATTAATTATTACTAACTGTATAACCTTGGTCCAATTACCTCATTTCTGAGCCTGTTTCCTCACCCATAAATTGAGAAAAATAATGCCTATCCCATCACATTGTATTCTATAAATGTATTTTATTTAAGACTTTTTTGGATGGTTATTCTTACAGGGTCTCTGTTTTTCCATAACAATCTTTGTACATTAGTTGACTTGAGATACACAAAACATACACATACACACACGTAACTCATTCATTGTGCTACTTTTAAAGGGACTGTTAGCCTCCAGCAAATTTATTCTCTGGTCACCTGCCCCAGCTCCATTTTCAGGGAGGCAGATTGTCAAAACCAAGGGAAAGTTCTCTGCCTACACACCACACCTTCCTTTCATGCTATAACCAGAAATAGTACCAGACACCTGTGGATGCTAAAACTCTGAGGGATCTCTGCACTCCTCAGTGAGACATTTAACACCTACTTCCCTCTCCCAACCCAACTTCCCAGTGAGTCTAAGCAGTGGTATTCCTGGGCTTACATCTTGCACACTCACACACAGAAAGTGCACCTTTGGCTCAGCACCTAGTGTGAGCCACAAAAGAAGGGGATATTGATGACTGACGTCTCCCATTCTTGTCATTTGCACTTTCTCAGGGGGAGTTTCAAAACGATCATCCTTGTTTTAAAAGTGAATACAAATGATGTTTTGACCAATTGTTACCTTGTTTCTAAAATTTTCTGTGGGAAGAGTTGTCTGCCTGACGTCACTGTTATCATTTGCTGATATACTTTCTCATGCATACCAATGTCTGAGAGATACCCAAGTCCCATCTCTTTCAAGCAAGATTTCCCAGAGGGAAATCTTATTTCCCAGAAGGAAATCTTATTTGGAAGTTTGGGCAAGTTAGCTGAGCTCCCATTTCTATATATGCAAAATGGAAATAGTGATTCTTCACAAGATATGCTAGGATTATGAAATGAATGTGACATCATTTTGAAAGTAAGTACAATAGAAACTCAAGTAAATTCAGATAATGAAATTCAAGTAATGAAATTTTAATTGCATTGGCAACTCAAAGTCCCTAGTTGGGTATCATAGTATTCTTAGATCTCACTGATTACAAGTAATGCAAATCACACAAAACTAGCTTAAGAAAAATGGAGAAATGTTTTATAAGAATGCCATAGTGTCTTCACAGACCAACAGAACAGAATAGAGAACCCAGAAATAAACCTATGCAGTTATGATCAATTAGTCTATGATAAAAGATGCAAGAATATACAGTGGAGAAAATACAGTCTCTTCAATAAGTGATGCTGGGAAAACTGGGCAGCTGCATGTAAAAGGATGAAATTATACAATTCTCTAACACCGTATACAAACATAAACTCAAAATGGATTAAAGACCTAAATGTATGACTGGAAACTACAAAACTCCCAAAAGAAAACATAAGCAGAACATTCTTTGACACAAACCATAGAAATATTTTTTTGGATCAGTCTCCTAGAGCAAAGGAAATAAAAGCAAAATAAACAAATGGGGCCTGATTAAACTTAAAAGCTTTTGTACAGCAAAAGAAGCCAACGCCAAAATGAAAGGACAATCTGTACTGAGTGGGAGAAAATACTTGAAGTAATATGATCAATAAGGGATTTTCACCCAACATATATAAATAGGTCATACAACTCCACATCAAACAATATGCAACCTGATCAAAAGATGGGCCGAAGACCTAAACCGACATTTCACCAAAGAAGACATGCAAGTGACCAACAGGCACATGAAAAGATGCTC
The DNA here is from genome assembly GCA_006410675.1 of Oreotragus oreotragus. Lineage (NCBI taxonomy): Eukaryota > Metazoa > Chordata > Mammalia > Artiodactyla > Bovidae > Oreotragus > Oreotragus oreotragus. Next base: position 100,415 of record SJYX01000554.1, on the reverse strand, counting down.
AGCATCACTAAACATCAGGGAAAGGCAAATAAAAACCACAGCGAGTATCATCTCCTACCTGTCAGAATGGTAATCGTCAAAAAGAACACAAGTGACAAATGCTGGTGAGGATGTATGGCAAAGGAAACCCACAGACGCTGTTGGGGGAATGCAAATGTGCGCAGCAAGGATGGTAAACAGTATGGCGAGTTCTCAAAGAACTAAAAATAGAACTACCACGTGGCTGCTGCTCAGTCGCTTCATTCGTGTCCGACTCTGTGTGACCCTCTGAACGGCAGCCCACCAGGCTCCTCTGTCCATGGAAATTTCCCAGGCAAGAATACCGGAGTGGGTTGCCATTTCCTAGTCCAGGGGATCATCGCAAATCCAGAGACTGAACCCACAACTCGTGCATTGGCAGGCAGATTCTTTACCACTGCACCACGTGGAAAGCCATAAAAAAGAATAAAATCTTGCAATTTGCAACCACATGGATGGACTTGGAGAATATTATGCTAGGTGAATAAGTCGACAGAGAAAGACAAATACGTATGATATCACTTATGGCTTCTCAGGGGGCGGCACTGGTAAAGAACCCACCTGCCAATGCAGGAGACACAAGAGATGGAATCAGCGATGCCATCCAACTGTCTCATCCTCTGCCATTCCCGTCTCCTCTTGCCTTCACCTTTCCCAGCGTCAGAGTCTTTCCCAATGAGTTCGGATCAGATGGCCAAAATATTGGACCTTCAGCTTCAGTATAATGGAGTATAACCTTTAAAAATTGTGATTCACTATGTTGCACATCTATAACTTATATAATATTGTACATTAACTATGCATCATTTTTTAATTAGACAACAAAAAAACCTGCAACCTGTGAGTAAATTTGCAATTAAAAAAAAAAATAGAAGAGTACCATAGTATCTGAAAAACAAAACAAAACTAGAGCAGGAAAACAGCAGAACGTTGCAAGGGGCTAGAACCAGGAATGGAAGATCCCTGGAATTTTTTCTGTCATGTCTCTCACTTTATTAGTTCTACATCTGGTCCCATCACTCCATGGGAAATAGATGGGGCAACAGTGGAAACAGTGTCAGACTTTATTTTTTGGGCTCCAAAATCACTGCAGATGGTGACTGCAGCCATGAAATTAAAAGACTCTTACTCCTTGGAAGAAAACTTATGACCAACCTAGATAGTATATTCAAAAGCAGAGACATTACTTTGCCGACTAAGGTCCGTCTAGTCAAGGATATGGTTTTTCCTGTGGTCATGTACGGATGTGAGAGTTGGACTGTGAAGAAGGCTGAGCGCCGAAGAATTGATGCTTTTGAACTGTGGTTGTTGGAGAAGACTCTTGAGAGTCCCTTGGACTGCAAGGAGATCCAACCAGTCCATTCTGAAGATCAGCCCTGGGATTTCTTTGGAGGGAATGATGCTAAAGCTGAAACTTCAGTACTTTGGCCACCTCATGCGAAGAGCTGACTCATTGGAAAAGATTCTGATGCTGGAAGGGATTGGGGGCAGGAGGAGAAGGGGACAACAGAGGATGAGATGGCTGGATGGCATCACTGACTCGATGGACGTGAGTCTAAGTGAACTCTGGGAGTTGGTGATGGACAGGGAGGCCTGGCATGCTGCGATTCATAGGGTCACAAAGAGTAGGACATGACTGAGCGACTAAACTGAACTGATCTTCTTCTCCAATATCATCTTTAGACGCAGGAAAGAGTGACCTCTGCCCAGGCCTCAGAGCTTTAGAGACCCACCTCTTCCCAGACTGTGCCTTTTCCCATGAGGCAGAGTCCATGGGGTTAAAAAGATATACCCTCAACACAGGCAGAGTCTCTCCCGTGTAAGAATGAGCACAGAGAGTATATAGAAATGCTGCTATAAGAACCTCGGCTCACTGTTGCTAAACATGTACCTAAAACTGCTCTGAAAAATAAAGCTTTTTAAAAAAAAAAGCAAAACAAACCAACACCAACAACGTAATACTGTGCCTTTCCAGAGCCCACATAGCCCTTTGAAAAAACAAATGGTCTGGACACCTGAGGCCACAGAACTCTCTGCCCCCAGCAGGCCTGAGTTTATTCCCAGGACCTGCACTAGCCTCTTTTGTGGGTCTGTTTTCCTGAGGACAGACTGCTCTGCAGGTGTGCCCCTCCAGTCCCAAAGTGTGGCCAAGGTGGATGGGGCTTTGATGAGCTCCTGAGGTGTTTAGTATATGCAGTGAATGGCCCTTTGTGGTGCCTGATGGAAAGAGGAGCAGCTACAGACTGTCTCTCCCTCAAAAGTCACATTCCTTTGTGGAATTCTGAAGAATCTGAGTCAAAATGTGGCCAAGGTGGATGGGGCTTTGATGAGCTCCTGAGGTGTTTAGTATATGCAGTGAATGGCCCTTTGTGGTGCCTGATGGAAAGAGGAGCAGCTACAGACTGTCTCTCCCTCAAAAGTCACATTCCTTTGTGGAATTCTGAAGAATCTGAGAACTTTAAATTTTCAAACTTCACCTCCAAGGTTGTTATAAATTATATTTGTCAAGATAAGAAGGTAAAAATATCACATTCAATTGTTTTTCTACTGTATGCCTTTCCAACATTGGGGCTTCCGTGGTAGCTCAGATGGTAACGTGTCTGCCTGCAATGCGGGAGAACTGGGTTTGATCCCTGATGGCATCACGGATTCGATGGACGTGAGTCTGAGTGAACTCTGGGAGATGGTGATGGACAGGGAGGCCTGGCATGCTGCGATTCATGGGGTCGCAAAGAGTTGGACACGACTGAGCAACTGAACTGAACTGAACTGAAGAAGGAAATGGCAACCCACTCCTGTACTCTTGCCTGAAAAATCCCATGGATGGAGGAGCCTGGTGGGCTACAATCCATGGGGTTGCAAAGAGTTGGACATGACTGAGCAACTTCACTTTCTTTCACTTTCTTTCTTTTCCAACATTTAAATATATAATATGAGGGCTATCATTTCTACTTTTGCTCCTGGCCCAATTAATGTTAGGGGTAAACCAGTTATTCTTTCCCGAAGACAGATTGTATTCCAACTGCAAGGTTATAAGCAATGGGCCCAGGTGGAGAACCAACTCCAGTCTCTCAGCTCCAATTCCGACTTTCTAGAAGACAGCCTGGTTGGCTCAACTCAGGTTGGGGAGGAGAGGACAGCTGAAACCCCTGGGTCCAATCAATTGACTATTTTCATGCCCAAAATGGGCATCTTCATAGAAATAAGATTATGGGAAGGAAATATCCTGTGGCAGAATGAGCAGCTCCCAGAGAAATGTGGCTGAGTAAATTCCCCACTGAGTGTTCAACTCCACAGATAAAATAAATGTATATTTTATTCCTTTTATAAAATAAATGCATTTATAAATCAAATAAATTCCATTTATAAGATAAATGCCGGGGAAGGCAATGGCACCCCACCCCAGTACTCTTGCCTGGAAAATCCAATGGACGGAGTAGCCTGGTGGGCTGCAGTCCATGGGGTCGCTAACAGTCGGACAGACTGAGCGACTTCACTTTCACTTTTCTCTTTCATGCATTGGAGAAGGAAATGGCAACCCACCCTAGTGTTCTTGCCTGGAGAATCCCAGGGATGGGGGAGCCTGGTGGGCTGCCGTCTATGGGGTCACACAGAGTCAGACACGACTGAAGTGACTTAGCAGCATAAGATAAATGCAAATTTTATTCCTCTTATTTCAAATGGGTAGAAAATATGGAAAATCAACATATTTCAGTTACAAGCCAAATTATACCATGATTTGTTACTCTAATAGGAACAACTTGTGTGTTGACTTTAATAGGAACAACTAATATGAACTAGGGTGGAAAGGAAATTTATGTTCAGAGAAAGTGAAGTTTTGTTAAAGTGAGATTCAATCCCCATTCTTATACAGTATTTTTAAAAGGTGATCTGATTAACACAAGTCTGATACTTTTTTCCTTATTAGAAAATTAAGCTTAAGTGTTTTTTTTAAAAACATTCCATTGACTTATTCTTTCCAATCTGATTTGTTAAAAAAAAAAAAGCAACAAACCTAATAAGGTATACAATGTTTCATTAAAACATACTTGCCAAGCCTTCTAGCTATAGCAGGATTAATACAGTTCATAATTGGGAATTCTTAACAGTTCTATTTGAAAAAATATAAAAGACTGGAAACTAGTATTTGCTTTGGATACAAGGAAAGCATGTACAATAACATTGTTTCAGCAAGATTATCTCCATGTAACAGTATCAAATATGGAAGGAATGAGAAAATATACTTTCAACCTTTTCTGGGAAAAAGAAAAAATGGAAACCTCATCAAAAGAAGGAAGAAAAGACAAGCATACATTGTTAGTGTTTCCATGTAAGTTTCTTCACTTCAAATAACCTAATATTACTGTTAAGACTTAAACTGAAAGGCTCATCCATTCTACCCAAGTCTGAAGCTTAACATCTTCTACATCTTATGCAGACAAAACTTCCACTGATTTCATTTGGCTCTCAGAGACAAAATGAACCATCTGGAAATTATCAGCAAGTATAAACAAAAGCATTATTTGCTCTGAGCAACAGCGGGTCCATACTTCTATATAGGAAGGGCTTATGGGGAGTAATCCAGTTACAATAGGTAATAGAAATGGGGTCTTCAAATATTTTTGCTTGAGTATACAGTTAAAGAATCCTTAAATACTATGAAGCCCCATCAACATTTTAAAACCTAAATATATAACCTCTACCTCATAAGTTTAAATAGTAGAAAAATGTGAAATTCAGACATATTGTACATATGTACATATTATACATATTGTACATAGTGACATTATTTAATTAAGTGGTTATTATAACAACATCATGTGAAATGCCAGGCTGGATGAAGCTCAAGTTGGAATCGAGATTGCAGGGAGAAATATCAATAACCTCAGAGATGTAGATGACACCACCCTAATGGCAGAAAGCTAAGAAGACTAAAGAGCCTCTTGATGAAAGTGAAAGAGATTGGTTTAAAACTCAACATTCAGGACTTCCCTGGGGTCCAGTGGCTAAGGCTCCACGCGTGCAATGTAGTGGGCCTGAGTTCAAACCCTGGTCAGGCAACTATATCTCACATGCCTCAACTAAGACCCAATGCCGTCAAATAAATAAATAATAGATAAAAATTTAAACAAAACAACTCAACATTCAAAAAACTCAGATCATGGCATCCGTTCCCATCACTTCATAATAGGGAAACAATGGAAGCAGTGACATTTTATTTTCTTGGGATCCAAAATCAGTGCAAATGGTGACTGCAGCCATGAAAATAAAGACGCTTGCTCCTTGGAAGAAAAGCTATGACAAACCTAGACAGCATATTAAAAAGCAGAGACATCAGTTTGCCAACAAAGGTCCATGTAGTCAAAGCTAAGGTTTTTCCAGTAGTCATGTATGGATGTGAGAGTTGAACCATAAAGAAGGCTGAGTGCCAAAGAATTGATGCTTTCAAATCATGGTACTGGGGAAGACTCTTGAGAGTCCCTTGGACAGCAAGGAGATCAAACCAGTCCATCCTAAAGGAAATCAGTCCTAAATATCCACTGGAAGGACGGATGCTGAATCTGAAGCTCCAATACTGTGACACCTGATGTGAAAAGCCAACTCATCATAAAAGACCCTAATTCTGGGAAAGATTGAGGGCAAGAGGAGAACAGCAAGACAGAAGATGAGATGGTTGGATGGCATTGTCAACTCAATGGACATGAGTCTGAGCAAACTCCAGGAGATTGTGAAGGACGGGGAAACCTGGAGTCCTGGAGTCCATGTAGTCACAAAGAGTCAGACACAACTGAACAAGAAAAACAACTCCTTTAAATGTGTCAAAAAGAATGTAAATAATAATATAGTGATTTGACACCACCATCATTCATTTTAAAAACATATGAACTGGTTCTTCTCTAACAGTTCCTTTTGTTCCTTGAATTTTTATTTCCTTTTAACTTCCCTCACAGAATTACATGATGTAATATATTTCGTGTTTTCTGTCTTACAGTAATCATCTCCATAATATTTCTTTGCAATAAAACTATGCATAAAAGTTGAAATTAAACGGCTTTTCCCCTAAAACAACAATGGCCAAAATGTTTCATTAAAAGTCTTCTGGTTAGCATTAGTACTGTTGTTGTTTAGTTGCTAAGTTGTATCTGACTCTTTCACAGCCCTATGGACTATAGCCCATGAGGCTTCTCTGCCCATGGGATTTCCCAGGCAAGAATACTGGAGTGGGTTGCCATTTTCTTCTCTAAGGGATTTTTCAGACTGAGGGATCAAAATCATATCTCCTGCACTGGCAGACGGATTTGCCAACAAAGGTCCACCAGGAAAGGGGACCTTTACTGCTGATCCATCAGGGAAGCTCCTCATCATTACTATTAGTCATCAATCACTGCAAACATCATAAAGGAGTGCACATTTGCAGTATGCTAGAATGCAGATGAGCAAATGGTAAACCTTTTTTAGTCAAGTGGGAGGACAATTTTAAAAGGAAAGGCAGCAAAAGAGAAATATAATGGGGAAAATTATTAGGTAGATCAATTTTTGGAAAGAATAGCATGAAAGTTTAATATCTATCGGAGAAAGCAATGGCACCCCACTCCAGTACTCTTGCCTGGAAAATCCCATGGATGGAGGAGCCTACTAGGCTGATAAATGGATCCTCTTAAACTTATATGTGTCCAAGTACCCACTGGAATATCTCCTTTTACCCCAAGGATTACATATTTTGCTTTGAAGATCTTTGAGCTAGATAAGTTTATATGAGATTTCTTTTGAATGATGCTAAAGCTGAAACTCCAGTACTTTGGCCACCTCATGTGAAGAGTTGACTCACTGAAAAAGACTCTGATGCTGGGAGGGATTGGGGGCAGAAGGGGACGACAGAGGATGAGATGGCTGGATGGCATCACTGACTCGATGGATCTGAGTCTGAGTGAATTCCGGGAGTTGGTGATGAACAGGGAGGCCTGGCGTGCTGTGATTCATGGGGTCACAAAGAGTCGGACATGACTGAACGAGTGAACTGAACTGTACTGTGCCAATCAATAAACCATTAAAGTTTGCAATGATGCTCTTGCAAAACACTGAGGAAAATCCATTTGAAATGCATTATTTTTTAATTTGGACTTGCTTTGAGAAGCAGTTGGTAGAGACTAACAAGGAACCAAAACCATCTTCTTGCCACTCCTACCGTTAACAAACACCTTTATCATTGTTAGTTTGGTCTGCAGAACCAGTTGGTTCTTTCAACTCTTCCTAAATTATTCAATGCTTAGTAAACTTAGATTTCTGGCCTAGGTAGAAAGAACTTCTTTTTGGAAAGTTGCATTCCTTTCCATCTCTGCTTGCAATTGACTCAATCCAGTCTGAATCTATATTCGCCTCGAAAATTTTGTTGAAAGAATTAAAGAAGCAGTCAATAGATGCCATTATCTTGACTTTTTTGTTTGTTTGCTTGTTTTTACCTTTTCTCTTAGAGCCATGGTCTCCACGAGTGTTTGGTTCACTATCTAAGTTATTGCAGATGACAGTTTTTGAAATCTCATTCAATTGTATAATAATATAGTCAACATTCCAGACTGCAATAACTGTGTTCCGGTACCACTACTACCCGATCATTTTGGGTACCAAATTCTGTACTTTTTAAGATACAGGTTCAACGACTGTAATAAAACCCAGAAGAGCAGAGATTTAAACAAAATAGTTTATTTTCACATAACAATCCAAGTTTAAGCAGAACTGGCTGATATGGCAGCTCCATGGTATTAGGAACATAGGGCTTAAGTTATCTTGTTTTTCTCCTGTCCTAAATAGCTGCAGTCATCAAAGAAATCACAGATCCCATTCACATCACAGAGAGCAGGAGGAGACTAGAAATGTGGGGAAAGATTAATGACATGACCCCAGAAACTGTACATATTACTTAAGGTTAAACACACTGACTAGATCATATGGCCACACCTAGTGGCAAGAAAGGCTGAGAAATGCAATCACTGGATGGGGTGGCCACATACTCAAGCTAAACATTCAACCGCATAGAAAAATAGAAGGAACCGGATATTGGGGGACAACAAGCAGACTCTGCCATAATACTTATCGGAAAAGCTGAGCATATTGCCTGTGCAATGCCTGAGGAGTCATGCAGACAATTCCTCTCAGTTGTAATAATAGCAGTAACTGCCTTGTGATCAGGTTATGAAAGATTATCTGTTGAGTGAGCAAAAGTCGCTGGTCGTATCTGACTCTTTGCAACCCAATGGACCATACAGTCCGTGGAATTCTCTAGGCCAGGATCCTGGAGTGGGTAGCCTTTCCTTTTTCTGGGGGATCTTCACAACCCAGGAATCGATCGAACCCAGGTCTCCCGCATTGTAGGCGGATTACCAGCTCAGATACAGCACAGCCACAAGGGAAGTTAAGAAGTACCCTTCAGATAAAATGCAAAACGTGGGGCATGGCTTTGTATCTCATCAAGGAAACTGCTGAGAGCAAGCAGACTGATGCTTTCTCAGAAGAAACACGACTTGCTTAAAATGACACCGAACAAAATACAGATTTTCTTTACATAAGGTTTTCTTTTCATTAGAATGTTACATACATGCAGAAAGCAATTTTTCTTTCCCTCCCTCCTTCTTTTTCTGTTTTTCTCCTTCCTGGATTCATATTAAAATAATCAGACATAGAGTACTTATTTATGCCAGAAACTTTCACTATATATTATCCAAATTAAGCTATACATCAATTACATGAAATAGATATTATCCTTAATATAAAAATGAGGAAATTGATACTCAGAGAAGTTGACTACCTAGCTCAGGATCACATCACTAAGTCACAATCACACTATGGAACAGGCTTGTTAGAAACTTCCAGGAAGCCATATATCTCTGCCCCAGCCTAAAACAGGTGATCTATGTAGTTTTTGGTGACAGTATCAAACACTGCAATCCCATCAGTCATTAGTCAGTTCAGTCACTCAGTCATGTCTGACTCTTTGTGACCCCATGAACCACAGCACGCCAGGCCTCCCTGTCCAACACCAGCTCCCGCAGTTTACTCAAACTCACGTCCATTGAGTCAGTGATGCCATCCAACCATCTCATCCTCTGTCGTCCCCTTCTCCTACCAACTTCAATCTTTCCCAGCATCAGGGTCTTTTCCAATGGGTCAGCTCTTCACGTCAGCTGGACAAAGTATTGGACTTTCTACTTCAACATTAGTCTTTCCAATGAATATTCAGGATATGCCATCCAACCATCTCATCCTCTGTCGTCCCCTTCTCCTACCAACTTCAATCTTTCCCAGCATCAGGGTCTTTTCCAATGGGTCAGCTCTTCACGTCAGCTGGACAAAGTATTGGACTTTCTACTTCAACATTAGTCTTTCCAATGAATATTCAGGACTGATTTCCTTTTTTTTTTTTTTGTTCTGAAATCCGCATTTTTTTTTTTTTTTTTGAGCTTCCATTTTACTTTATTTTACTTTACAGTACTCTATTGGTTTTGGCATACATTGACATGAATCTGCCACGGGTGTACACGAACTCCCAAACATGAACCCCCCTCCCACCTCCCACCCCACATCATCCCTCCGGATCATCCCCATACACCAGCCCCAAGCATCCTGCATCGTGCATTGAACATAGACTGGCGATTCATTTCTTACATGATAATATACATATTTCAATGCTATTCTCCCAAA
>SJYX01000554.1:68094-87799 GCA_006410675.1 Oreotragus oreotragus | reverse complement strand
CTACTATTCAACATAGTTCTGGAAGTTTTGGCCACAGCAATCAGAGCAGAAAAAGAAATAAAAGGAATCCAAATTGGAAAAGAAGAAGTAAAACTCTCACTGTTTGCAGATGACATGATCCTCTACATAGAAAACCCTAAAGACTCCACCAGAAAATTACTAGAGCTAATCAATGAATATAGTAAAGTTGCAGGATATAAAAGCAACACACAGAAATCCCTTGCATTCCTATACACTAATAATGAGAAAATAGAAAACGAAATTAAGGAAACAATTCCATTCACCATTGCAACGAAAAGAATAAAATACTTAGGAATATATCTACCTAAAGAAACTAAAGACCTATATATAGAAAACTATAAAACACTGATGAAAGAAGTCAAAGAGGACACTAATAGATGGAGAAATGTACCATGTTCATGGATTGGAAGAATCAATATAGTGATTTCCTTTAGAATGGACTGGTTGGATCTCCTTGCAGTCCAAGGGACTCTCAAGAGTCTTCTCCAACACCACAGTTCAAAAGCATCAGTTCTTCAGCACTCAGCTTTCTTTATGGTCCAGCTCTCGAATCCATACATGACTATTGGAAAAACCATAGCCTTGACTAGACGGAACTTTGTTGGCAAAGTAATGTATCTGCTTTTCAATATGCTATCTAATTTGGTCATAACTTTCCTTCCAACGAGTAAGCGTCTTTTAATTTCATGGCTGCAATCACCACCTGCAGTGATTTTGGAGCCCAAAAAAATAGTCTGACACTGTTTCCACTGTTTCCCCATCTATTTCCGATGAAGTGATGGGACCAGATGCCATGATCTTCGTTTTCTGAATGTTGAGCTTTAAGCCAACTTTTTCACTCTCCTCTTTCACTTTCATCAAGAGGCTTTTTAGCTCCTCTTCACTTTCTGCCATAAGGGTGGTGTCATCTTGCTTAATACCATTAATAACGTTAATTAAAATCAGACTTCTAAAAATTAAAATAATAAAGAACAATTTTAGGCCACATGGCAGAGATCGCTTGCTGTCACTCAATATGAATTTATTTCTTCTCCCTTAGTAACAGAATCTCTAGTTTAGCTGGTCACAAAGTTGATCAAAATTCCTTGCACTCAACTATGACCAGCATAAGCAAGACTTTTAATCTACCATATAGAAAACGTCTTTAGAGGAAAGATTCATAGCTTCTTTCCTTATTACTTTTGCAGGATGGAAAGTAAATAGAATGTTGGAACCTGCCGTACCTCCTTCTAAAAAATAAGATACGGTGAATTCCTAACCCTCAGTCCCTGTGGATGATACTTTATTTGGAAATAAGGTATTTGCAGATGTAAACAAGTTAAAATAAGGTTGTTAGAGCAAGCCTTAATCTAATACAACTAGTAAGAGGAAACTCTGAACACAGACATAAAGGAACAACACCATGTAAAGACACCCTGACAGGCACAGAAGGAAGATAGCCCAGTGACAACAGAGGCAGAGATCAGACTAATACATCTACAAGCCAAGGAAAACCAAAGAATGCCAACACGCAGCAGAAGCTAGGAGAGGCAAAGAAGGATTCTTCACCACATGCTTTAGAGAGAGTATAGCCATACTCCTTAATTTCAGATTTTCAGCTTCCAGAACTGTAACAACGAACTTCCATAACTGTAAGACACCTAGTTCGTGGCCTTTGTTACAGCAGCCCTAGGAAATGAATACAGCACTTAAACAGTCATGTTGGGTCATGAAACAGCTTGCTACGGATGTCAGAAAAGCAGGAAACCAGCCTAGAGTCTTGATAATTTCACAGAATAGGGTCTGAGCTATCTGTCTTTGGATTTTTACATGAAAGAGAAACAACTTTCAATCTTGAAGCAACTATTCTTTTTGGAGTTCTTTCTACTCACAGATGAACCTAATTCTGATATAAGCTACATACCTCTCCTTTAGAAAGATATTATAAATGACTGTGTTGCCTAATACTAGCCTTCATGGAATATTCTGCTTCTCCATCGATTTTCTCAGTGGAAACAATTGGAAATATGATCAATCTAATTACAGATTCCAGCTTTATCAAGGAAGACAGGAAAAATAAGGCAGCATTTTAAGATTTCTGGGAACTGGAGGCAAATGACTCAGGGTTGAAATCGGGTTATTCAGGTCAAATATGATAGTAGCATAGTATGGTGAATAAAAGAACAGACTGTGGCATCAAATAGTCTTGGAATCCAATTTTACCCCCTACTAGACAGCTAAGTGATTTTGAATAAGTTATTTCACATCTCTACTCCACAGTAATAATAAGTAATTATCTATTAATTAAATGATAAAAAGAGGTATGTTAATGTATTGCTTAACTGAGGACAGAGAGCATGAGTAAGAAGATTCTGAACTTACAGAATTGTTAAAAGGAATAAGTGAAAAATACACCAGCTTGTTAAGGGGAATAAGTGAAAAATTCAGCATGGCCACAGGACTGGAAAAGGTCAGTTTTCATTCCAATACCAAAGAAGGGCAATGCCAAAGAACATTCAAACTACTACACAATTGCACTCATTTCACATGCTAGCAAGTTAATGCTCAAAATCCTTCAAGCTAGGCTTCAACAGTATGTGAACCAAGAACTTCCAGATGTACAACCTGGATTTAGAAAAGGCAGAGGAACAAGAGATCAAATGGCCAACATCCGACGGATCATGGAAAAAGCAAGAGAGTTCCAGAAAAACATCTGCTTCTGCTTCATTGACTATGCCAAAGCCTTTGACTGTGTGGATCACAATAAACTGTGGAAAATTCTTTAAGAGATGGGAATACCTGACCACCTTACCTGTCTCCTGAAAAACCTGTATGCAGATCAAGAAGCAACAGTTAGAACTGGACATGGCACAATGGACTGGTTCCAAACTGGGAAAGGGGTACATCAAGTCTGTATATTGTCACCCTGCTTATTTAACTTATATGCAGAGTACATCATGTGAAATAATGGGCTGGATGAAGCTCAAGCTGGAATCAAGATTTCTGGGAGAAATATCAATAACCTCAGATAGGCAGATGACACCACCCTAATAGCAGAAAGTGAATAGGAACTAAAGAGCCTGTTGATGAAGGTGAAAGAGGCGAGTGGAAAAGCTGGTCTAAATCCAACATTCAAAATACGAAGATCATGACATCCGGTCCCATCACTTTGTGGCAAATAGATGGGGGGAAAAGTGGAAACAGTGACAGACTTTATTTTCTTGGGCTCCAAAATCACTGCAGATGTTGACTACAGCTATGAAATTAAAAAATGCTTGCTCCTTGGAAGAAAAGCTATGACAAACTGAGACAGCATACTCAAAAGCAAAGATATCACTTTGCTGACAAAGGCCCACATAGTCAAAGCTATGATTTTTCCAGCAGTCATGTATGAATGTGAGAGTTGGACCATAAAGAAGACTAACAGCCAAGAAATTGATGCTTTTGATCTGTGATGCAGGAGAAGGCTCTTGAGAGTCTCTTGGACAGCAAGGAGATCCAACCAGTCAATCCTAAAGAAAATCAACCCTGAATATTCACTTTCTGAAAGGACTAACAGTGAAGCTGAAGCTCCAACACTTTGGCCACCTGATAGAAAGAGCCAGCTCATTAGAAAAGGCCCTGATGCTGGGAAAGATTGAAGGCAAGTGGAGAAGAGGGTGATAGAGGATAGGATGGTTGGATGGCATCATCGACTCAGTGGACATGAGTTTGAGCAAAGTCTGGGAGAAAGTGAAGGGCAGGGAAACCTGGCTTGCTGCGGTCCGTGCAGTTGCAGAGAGACACGACCGAGTGACAGAACAACCCACATAATGTGCTTAACACAGTTACAAACATGTATTAATTTCCTTCCCACTACAAGGTTTTTGCGCAAGTAATTCTATTTCCATAGATCCTGTATTGTTGTCATCAGATTCTGGGAAAAGTATACTCTGTATGATTAATTCACATTCATGCAACAACCTCAGCTCATATCTCTTATCTTCATAAATTCCTGTTTTGATCTCCCCTGCAACTAGATCACATATAATTTGATGATTTTTAATCATAGCTGCTACTGAAATTTAATCTAGGATAATTATTTGGGTTATTATTTGACTGCTTTCCTTCTGTCCTTCAGAGTAGCATTACTCAAAGTATGGTCTACTGGCCAGTGCTGATCTGCAAATTACTTATTACTTATCCTCCAGGAGATAGAAATAGAAACTAAAATTAAGTATTATAAACTTTTATAGCAATATGATACATAACTGTGGCTTGTATTTTTCATATTTGACTTTTTGTCTTTCTAGTAATTCATTTTTGTTATAATGTACAAAAGCATCTGTCCATGATTCACGTTTTAAATTTTTAAACTGATCTTAACAGAAGCAACTACTAAAATGGTAACAGTAAAATTTTTCATAGCAATAATTACTTTAAATGCAAGTGGATTAGATTCTCCNGCACGAAACGTTCCCTTGGTATCTCTAATCTTCTTGAGATCTCTAGTCTTTCCCATTCTGTTGTTTTTCTCTATTTCTTTGCATTGATCAAAATAATACTGGGGCCTAAATAAATTTCACTAAGTCAATATACCCTAGTAAGTTTTAAAAATGACATACAAGGGGTTTATTGAGCAAGTTATAGCCTAAATACATAAAATAAGGAAAATATTTAATACCTAATCAAAGAGCGTTATTAATTCTGTAATATTTTCCATTTCTAAGACTGTCTCTGGTATACACTGACCAAAAGTTATCATGATTTCATATGAAAATAAGCTCCAAGTATGCATCTAAACACTTTCATCTTACTGCACTGAATGTGTGACCCATGAGCCATAGCCAAGAGGTATCTTTGTTAACTGCAGGCTCAGAGTATAATGTTTACTGTTGCAATAAGGCGTGACACACACTGTTCCACACCACAAATATCATTTCCATCATGTGACTTGCTCACTTAAGAATTTCTAGGGGACCTCCCTGGTAGTCCACAGCTAAGAGTCCATGCTCCCAATGCAGGGGGTCCAGGCTCGATTCCTGGTCAGGGAACTAGATCCCATATGCTGTAACTAACAGTTCACAGGCAACAACTAGAGATCACACATGCTGCAACTAAGATCTGGGGCAGCAAAATAAATAAATAAATAAATTTTTAAATTAAAAATAAAAAGAATTTCTAGTAGTGTGTTTTTTTTAAAAAGGCATACACTGGTGAAAAAAAAGTCAAGAGAAACACAGTGGTCTGTAACTCTAATTGGCAAAATGTACAGTGCAGGAAGAAAACCTTAGGAAAGGGGGACAGTAGGAAGTACGGAATATATTTATAATACAGCAAAGAAATTACAGAAGAATCTGCTTCCAAACTAAAGTCTACTTGACCAGAACTAAAGACCTTCCTCCTCCATGACTTGAGACTCTCCCACATGTCTACAGATAGTATTTCTTTCCATGGCTCCTTTCTCAATAAAGCTTTACGCCTTTTTTCACTTACTCGCTCTTTTTTCCAATTTTAATAAGCCAGGCAGGAATTTAAGGCTCCAACTAGCCTTAAAAAAATTCTTACATATGTTTCAAGGATGAGTTAGAGAACTTGAATTAATCTGAGTTTCTCATGAGTAGGCAAGCCCACCCACTTTGGCACACAGGTTAGACAAAGCTGTGACCAATAAGCCTTTTCACAAATAAACACTAAGACTGAGTTTTCTTTCTAGTCCTGACCATCTATCCAAATATTAAAAAGGATTACTCAAACTATACTCTAGTTATCCTTTTTAACAACCCAATGACTTGCAATATTTGTTATCCTATTCTGAGAGCTAAATTAAGTCACATTATCTAAAAACCCTGGACTCACTTTGGTAATCTCAAACCATTATTATGACTATTGGGAAAGTATGCTCTATTTTTATCAGAAAACAGCAGTTATAAATGAAAGGGGATAGCAAGTGTAAATGCTATAGTGTTTGACTGGAATGAGAGTTATCAGTATGGTTTTTAACACACACAGAGAGATGAAAAGATATAGAAATAAACAGATGTTGTATATGCATAGATTAGTATTCATACATGTATTTCTAGCTCTGTTCACTGAGAGTGCCTAGGAGCAATGACACCCAGTGGCAATCAGCACACATAACATCTAGATCTTGGTGTCTAAAAACCATTCTCCAAGAGAAGGAAGCAGAGCTCACTGGAGAGGTGATTGGTCCCAGGGCTGCAGCAGGGGCAGTATAATGAGTCTGGACATGTTAAGATGTCAGTAAACAGAAAGTGCTTTCCTAAAGAGATTGGAGGATGTTAAAAAGACAAAGGGCAAACTTGAAAGCCATAGCAGAACAACCTGAGTGATTAAATAAAGATTAAACTAAATTATAAACCATAGAGTAAAACAAGAATCTCTGACTCAACAGGGATACAAATATGGAGAAGGGACAGTTCTCTCTTACAGAAGAATTCCAATTAATAAGTGTAGAAGGAAATGAGAAAAATATAAAATTGCCATCAGGTGAACACTGCTGTAATTATTGTTATAAGCAAAAACTACCAAAGAACGTTGAAAGGAAAGGACAAAAATTTGAGAACAGAATTTCTGCATAGTTTCAAAAAATCTCCCCCCATATATCCAGCAATTACAAAGAGAAAAAACTAACTTCTACAAGCAAAGAAATTTAACAGACATGACCTTAATGAGAGCTAAAATCACCTCTAATACAACATACTGACATCCTGTATCCCGCAATATGATATGCTGTAGACTCAGCATCACTTCTTTAGTTTGCCTGCCAAAAATGTACCACCTCAATCTAACTATGAGAAACCATCAGAGAAACCCAAATTGAGTCATTCTACAAAATAAACTGACCATTCATTGCAAGCATGAAGATAATGGAAGATAAGAAAAGATCATCACAGATCAGAAGAGACTAGGGAGACAGATGCTATGTCTGATCCTGAACTGAATCTTGAAAAGGTAAAGGACATTACAGGAAAAACTAGTGGGATTCACATAAAGGTCTGTAGTTTAATTAACAGCATGGTACCAATGTTAATTTTCCTAGTTTTGATCATTGTGCCCTGATTATATAAGCTGTTCAGTTCAGTTCAGTCGCTGTTAGCATTAGGGAAATCTGGGGAATGGTGTACCTGAGCTTTCTGTACCATTTGTGCAACTTCTCTGTAAAGTCTGAAATTATTGCAACATTTAAATTTAAGGGACTTCCCTGGCAGTCCAGTGCTTGCCTGAGACTCACCCTTCCGCTGCAGGGGCCATGTGTTTGATCCCTAGTTGGGAAACTAAAATCCCATTTGCTACATGGTGCGGCCAAATCAACAAAAAAGAAACAAAAATAAAATTAAAAACAAATTTAAGTATCCTGTACTTTCTGTCAACTGAAGTAAAGCAATACTGAGAAATTCAAGAAATATTTACACACAGTAAATCTGACATTTCATTATTTGAAAAGCAACCTACATTAGACCAAGACTTAAGTCATTGAGTTAACCGCTGAGCCTGGTAGGTTACCGTCCATGGGGTCGCAAAGAGTCAGACATGACTGAGCGACTTCACTTCATTAAGTATTCACAATACTCAGACCTCTACCAGGTATTAAAGATGTTGCCTCCAAGAAGCTTACAGCTGATAAGAGAAACAAAGATGATAAACTACTAACCTGACTGTATATGTGTCAGAATTTTTCATCAGCCAGGCTATAATTCAATGATTAAATAACAACAGTAACATTTACACTGTTAAAGTATATAAGTGAAAATTCTCTGGATAACTAAAATCTTCAAATAGAACATTAACATCTACATTTACAGAGTTTAAGAAAGCTTAATACACTAAACACACATATTTCATAGTATTACTACTAATGCTTAAAAAAAGACTTAAGTATTTTTAAAGATATTTCTCCAACCTAGAAACTAAATGCTTACTTATCTCAGACAAAAAAAAAAAAGGAGGGGAGGTAACAATAACATAAACAAAATAAAACTGAACAAAACAGTTCATAAATCCAGAACAATCTCAAAAAAAAAAAAAAAAACCAAAGAGGTAGATCAATTTACATATAAAATGTCTGACTAAAGACAGCTAAGTGAAAATCAAAATGTCAACCAATATAAAAAATAGTATCAAATTCAGTAGGGAACACAATGAGTTTGAGCTTTTTAATTCTTCAGAAAAAATTAAGCTTAAGCAACTTACAGAAAATATTCCATCTCCCCTCCTCTGGGTCAATCAACAGGGGAAGCTAACATTAACTGCACCCCAAAAGTTGTAGCAGATGCTACTATCAAGACCTTAAATCTAGTCATTGTCTCAAAACTTTTAAGACTTAAAGGAACTTCACTTTTCCAGTATCTTCAATAGGCCTTCCCAAATACAAAGTGGTAACATAGTCTGAATCTTATATAGATCTTCATCAGCTTAAGATCAGGTTATGTCTCCCCAAATCCATAAAAAGTTACAAACATCATCAAGATGCATTTAAGACACCTCACCTACCGAACATCACACTTTAGCCTAGCCTACCTTAAAAGTGCTCAGGACGCCTACATGAGCCCATGCTTGGGCAAATCATATAACAGAAGGCCTACTGTGTAATACCATGTCGACTATCTCATGTAATTTTTTGACTACTACCCTGATGAAATACAGAACAGTTGTCCATGTGCAGGATGACTGTTAAGTTCCCTCTCACGGCCGCTTGGCTTTCTGGGAGCTGAGGCTCGTTGCCACTGCCCAGCATCACAAGACTGTCATACTCCATATTGCTAGACTAAGAAAAGATCAAAATTCAAAATAGAGTTCTACTGAATGCATATTGCTTTTGTACCACCATAAAGCTGAAAAATTGTTAAGGCAAATCATTGTAAGTTGGGGACGGTCTGTATTCCTAAAGATGGTAACAGAAGAATTATGCTAACATCTGCAACGCAACAGAAACTTGACTGTTAAGATTCAAACCTAGACAAAGGGCCAGACAACTCTGAACACATAGTCTGATTATTAACTGATTACTGAGAGAGAATTCAGTCACACATCTCAAGTACCAATAACTTTTGTCTCATGAAAACATTCCACCAAATTTCTGCTTGTTTTTCCAAGCTTTAACATTAGCTAAACTTCCTCAAAACATTGAGACTCAATGCTGGTCTTTTTATCAACTTACTTGAATTTAACTGACAGCACATTCACGGAAATGCTGCTTTCGATCATAATCAAATATTTTTCTAGCACATAAACAGGCAGATAAGAAAGGTGAAACACACAAGAAACAGTGCAAACCTTTGTTTAAAAAAAAAAAGCCTCACCAAAACAGTTCTTTAAACTAAACTCCATATCTGCAAGTCCTAAACTCACAGAAGATAGGGACCAAATCAGAAAATGCTGCGGTGCCCCAGGACCATCTCCTTTTCTTTCGTACATTCTTATTTCAGATGGTGGCACCCCACTCCAGTTCTCTTGGCTGGCAAATCCCATGGATGGAGGAGCCTGGTAGGCTGCAGTCCATGGGGTCGCTGACAGTCAGACACGACTGTAAAAAAAAAAGCCTCACCAAAACAGTTCTTTAAACTAAACTCCATATCTGCAAGTCCTAAACTCACAGAAGATAGGGACCAAATCAGAAAATGCTGCGGTGCCCCAGGACCATCTCCTTTTCTTTCGTACATTCTTATTTCAGATGGTGGCACCCCACTCCAGTTCTCTTGGCTGGCAAATCCCATGGATGGAGGAGCCTGGTAGGCTGCAGTCCATGGGGTCGCTGACAGTCAGACACGACTGAGCGACTTCACTTTCACTTTTCACTTCCATGCATTGGAGAAGGAAATGGCAACCCACTCCAGTGTTCTTGTCTGGAGAATCCCAGGGACGAGGGAGCTTGGTGGGCTGCCATCTATGGGGTCACACAGAGTTGGACACGACTGAAGCAACTTAGCACAAAAGACAGTGAATAGGCAAATCAATATTGAGAAGAGCAAAGCTGCAGAATCACAGTTCCTAATTTCAAAATATATTACAAGACTAGAATAATCAAAATAATATGGCACAATATCATTTTAATTAAAACATAAAGTCAAAACAGAGTAGAAAGCCCAGAAATATATCTATGAATATGTGGTCAGTTAATATTTGACAACGAATACACAATGGGAAAAAGACAGCTTCTTCAACAGAAAGTGTAGGGAAACTGGATATCCACATTCAAAAGAATGAAACTGGATCCTTACTTTACATACACAAATATCAACTCAAAATAGATTAAAGGTTTAAACATAACACCCAAAACTGTAGAACGCCTAGAAGGAAACAGAGGGAGAAAGCCTCGCGACACTGGCCTTGGAAATGATTTCATAGATATGACACCAAAAGCACAAGCAACAAAAGCAAAAATAAACGAGTCATACTACATCAAACTCAGCAGTTTCTACTCAGTAAAGGCAATAATTTCTTTGCCTTCCCTGATATGATAGGTAAAGAGTCCATCTGCCATGCGGGAGACCCCAGTCCAATTCCTTGGCTGGGAAGTTCTCTTGGAGAAGGGATAGGCTACCCATTCCAGTATTCTTGGGCTTCTCTTGTGGCTCAGCTGGTAAAGAATCCACCTGCAATGCGGGAGACCTGGCTTCCATCCCTGGGTCCGGAAGATCCCCTGGAGAAGGGAAAGGCTACCCACTCCAGAATTCTGGCCTGGAGAATTCCACGGACTTTATAGCCCATGAGGTTGCAAAGAGCTGGACATGACTGAGCAACTTTCACTTCACAAAGGCAATAATTAACAGGCAACCTATGGAATGGGAGAAAACATTAGCAAATCACATATCTCAAAAGTGATTATTCTTTAAAATAACATGAGGAACTCCTACAACTCAATAGTTAAAAAAAAAAAAAAACTAATAACCCAATTTGAAAATGCACTGAAGGGCTTCCCTGGTGGCTCAGTGGTCAAGAACTCATCTGCCAATGCAGGAGACACAGGTCAGATCCCTGATGCAGAGCAACTAAGCCATGTGCCACAACTGCTGAGCCTGTGCTCCAGAGCCCAGCAGCCCAGCTGCTGAAGCCTGGGGGCCCGAGAGCCCCTGCTCCGCTGCAGGAG
The DNA here is from genome assembly GCA_006410675.1 of Oreotragus oreotragus. NCBI lineage: Eukaryota > Metazoa > Chordata > Mammalia > Artiodactyla > Bovidae > Oreotragus > Oreotragus oreotragus. The sequence goes on along the minus strand of SJYX01000554.1, from coordinate 76,710 downwards.
GGGCCGCCTCAGCGAGAAGCCCTCACACACAGCTAGAGCGTGGCTCCTGCTCTCCACAACTGGAGAAAAGCCCCCGCTCCCCAAACTAGAGGAAAACCCACATACAGCAGAAATACATAAATAATATATTTTTAAAATGAACTAAAGACTTGAATAAACATTTCTGTACAGAACACATACAAAAGGCCAATGGTATATGAAAAAATGTTCAACATCACTAATCATCAGAGAAATTCAAATCAAAACCACAATGAGATATCACTTCACATTTGTCAAGTTGACCATCATAAAAAAAAAAAAACACACACACACAAAGATAAGAAGTATTGGTTAGAATACAGAGAAATTGGAACCCTTGTATGTTGCTGGTGGGAATGCAAAATGGTGCCACTGCTATGGAAAACAATACAGAATATTTCCCTAAAAATTAAAAATAAAACTACCATATAACCCAGCAGTTCCGCTTGTAGGTATTAATTCAAAAGAATTTAAATTGGGACCTCTGAAAGATACTAGTGCTTTTAGATTTATTACAGCAATATTCAAAATAGCCAAAATGTGGAGATAACACAAATATCAACCAGCAGAAGAATGGATAAAGAAAACGTGGTATGTATGTACAACAGAATATTCTTTGACCTTAAAAAAAGGAAATTATGCAATATGCAATAGCATAAATGAACCTTGAAGACATTATACTAAGAAAAATAAGCCAAGCACAGAAAGGTAAATATTGAATACTTCCACTAATATAAAGTATCTAAAATAATCAAATTCATAGAATCAAAGAGTGGAATGGTGGTTGCCAGGGGCTAGAGAGAGGGGGAAATGGGGAATTACTAATCAATTCCAATCAAGAAAGATTAAGAAAGCTCCAGAGATCTGCTGTTCAGCACTGCATCTGCAGTCAACAATAATACGCATTTAGAAACCAGTTAAAAGGGTAGAGCTTATGTTAAGTGATCCTCTTACTACAAATAAAATACGATCTATAGTAAAACTGGTCTTTGATTATAGGTAGTTCAAGAAGCACTGTTCTGGACCAGGGATCAGCCAACTTTTCCTGTAAAGAGTGAAACGGTAAGCATGGGCTTTTCAGGCCTATCGATCTCTGTTACAACTGCACAGCTTTGGAGTTACAGCATGGCAGCAGCCATAGGCAGGACATAAGCACTGTGACTACGTTTCCAAAGTTTTATGTTCAAAAAAAAAGACAGGCCAGACTTGATCCACAGGCTGTAGTCTGCCCACCCATCACAGCCGCGAACTTCCAGGGAACAGATGCCTCATTTGTTTTATTCCTTTTTCTCTTCAGTGTCTAAAACATCCCTTACATAATAGGTACTCAATAATTATACATCAAACAGATGACTAGCCTACTTTACGAAGCAGGTGCAAGCCTTGCTTGAATTGACATAGATGTCATATGTCCAGGGCTATCCATGCCATGGATGACAACAGTAAGAATGTTAGGTGACTTTGGTTAACCACGGATAAACAGATAAAACCCTCAGATACTCCAGGGATCAAATACAGTCTGGGAAGCAAAGGCAATCACCAGTTGCTTGAGAAAAGAAAGAAACAGGGTAGGCACTTGGTAGGGCTTTAAGGAAGCTGTCAAAGTTTGGGAAGCATGGGGCATGTGAGCTAGTCATGTCTGACTCTCTGTGACCCCATGGACTGTAGCCCACCAGGCTCCACTGTCCATGGCCTCTTTCAGGCAAGAATACTGGGGTGAGTTGCCATTTCCTACTACAGGGAGTTTTCCCAACCAAGGGATCAAACCTGCGTCTCCCGCACTGACAGGCAGATTCTTTACCACTGAGCTACCTGGAAAACTAACAGTGGTGTGTGATGGATACATCACTTAGCTGAGATTGGAGAGCAAGAGTGAGTGGTGGCAGTGACCCAGACGGCAGCAGTGTCCTCTAACAAGGCTCTCGACTTAGTGTTCCAGTTAGATTGCCTAGAAGGAAAACTACTGACTATCTCCTTGTCCTTTTCCTCTTTACAAACCTCTGATGATACCACAAGAGTGTGGTGGAGGAGATAAACATTCCAAGGCAGCTCTAAGCACCTTGAGTAGACACCACAAGCAAGGCTTACCAATCCAAGCTGAAAAAATACAAGGACAAGAAGTTATCATTAAAATGAAACAGCAGCAGATGTGCCCAAGGAGTGTGTGAAGATCACATCTGGGGCAAGAGAACAATATTGGAAAGGGAAGAACAATGCAACTAAACTGCATTATCCCTTATTAATAGAATCCTCAGAAGTATAAATCATGGCTGTACTCAGCGGAAGAACTGATCGCTTCCAAAGGTCCCATCTCCAAGTGTTGTGTCTCTTGCTCAGTCGTGTCGGACTCTTTTGTGATCTCATGGACTACAGCCTGTTAGGCTCCCCTGCCCCTGGAGTTCTCCAGGCCAGAATACTGGAGCGGGTAGCAATTCCCTTCTCCAGGGGATCTTCCCAACCCAGGGACTGAACCTGGGTCTCCTGCATTACAGGCGGATTCTTTAGCACCTGAGCCACCAGGGAATCCCCTAAATTGCTAAGGTCTGGTCCAAAATCCTCTGCTGCTGCTAAGTCGCTTCAGTCGTGTCCGACTCTGTGCGACCCCATAGACAGCAGCCCACCAGGTCTCATGGACTACAGCCTGTTAGGCTCCCCTGCCCCTGGAGTTCTCCAGGCCAGAATACTGGAGCGGGTAGCAATTCCCTTCTCCAGGGGATCTTCCCAACCCAGGGACTGAACCTGGGTCTCCTGCATTACAGGCGGATTCTTTAGCACCTGAGCCACCAGGGAATCCCCTAAATTGCTAAGGTCTGGTCCAAAATCCTCTGCTGCTGCTAAGTCGCTTCAGTCGTGTCCGACTCTGTGCGACCCCATAGACAGCAGCCCACCAGGCTCCCCCATCCCTGGGATTCTCCAGGCAAGAACACTGGAGTGGGTTGCCATTTCCTTCTCAAACATCCTTCATCATTTGGTTCCAACCTGCCTTTCTCATCACTTCATGTCAGAAACCCCTTCCCCAGTATATACTGTTCCTAGAGCCACACCAGACCATTTACACTTTCCCTCAACATGCCTCTTGCTTGACACCTTTGCTCTAGCTAGTCTCTTCCCTGCAAAGTCTTTCTCTTCCTCTTCATCCAACAGACTCTTAGCTTCCTTGGAGAACTAGACTGTGAAACCTTCATGGCTCAGTTAACCAGACAGTGTGTTGCTCTTTCCACTGCTCTGCCATTATATTCTACTCCAATTATTTGTCTGCAAGTCTGCCTATGTACTGAGACAAGGAGCTCCTTGAAAGCTAGTTTTAATATATGCTGTTGCTTACAGAGAACTGGCAAAAGTCAAACAGTCCATGATCTGCATTTAAAGCAATTATAGCTGTATTTTGTCCTGCATTCTCTCTTACTACGTTGATTTTCCTTCCTGCAGTCATCCCTTCCCAGCTGAATCTTTCCTTTTGCTCTTCTCAGACCCAGACCCAGGAGACAAATCTGTCTATGCAAGGTTGACAAGCTTATCTGTAAGAAGGGCCAAATAAATATTTCAATTGTATTTTAAAATTATTGAATGCACAAGCCCACAAAGACATTTTAAAGAACTTTTCAATCTCATGGGCCTTTTCAGGGAAGAGTATCTAATATATTCATCTAATATGCTTTTATTAGTTAATTTATATATAACTTATCAACATAATGTACTCTCAGTCATTATACCCCAGATTTAACACATTTCCTTAGGAGGCATAACAATCCGTTTTTTCTCTATTAACAGGGAGCTGTTTTTGCCAACTGTAACTTGATACCTAACAATATTAATTAAACTGAATTTGCAATTTCTTCAGAATAACATTGCCAATGAACCAACAGAGTGCAGATCTTAGTGCCATCCATCCGCGGACTGCAGCGGAATCCAGTGTTTTCTCCCTTCCTTCCATCTTCCATGCTTCCTCCCTCCCTCTTTTCTCCCACTCCCCTTTCTCTCCCGGCCTAGGTTTTTCTCTTTCTTTCTTTCTTTCTTTCTTACTTTGTTGTGTCATGAAACAGTTTAACATAAAAACACTTTACTTTTATCCTGATAAAAAATATATTTTAAAGCTATTTGAGGTTACAAGGAACACACTCAAAAGCTGTAGCACCAAAATGAAACAGTCTGGATTTTGCAGTTAATAAACATCCTTTTGACATTTTATTTCATAATAAGTCTTGAAAAAGCAGATTCATTCTTTCCAAATTTTTCTCACTTAAAACAGTTATCAAAGTACAAGTTTTCCTTTTGTGATCCCTCAAACAAAATGACAACTGTGACAAGCAATGCAAATTTTCAAATGGGCATGCTTGTTTAACAACTATTTCCTGAGCATAATACTGTACTGGACATAGAGAAAGAAAAAAAAAAGTTTCATGTATCTTGAGAATCTACCAGATGTGGTCCAATTAACAGCAGAGTAATGAAGGCGAGGCGAGGCTCTGATGATAGGCTCATCCTTGGGAGAGGGACAGGCATTTGGAACTGACTCCGCCACAGATGTTGGGAAGAGATCCAGTGAGAACACCACTCTGTATCTGCAACACTGTAGCAAACCATAAGGGGTGGCCTAGGAAAGAGTCCCTCAGGTGGCCTTTACAGGGACGCAGGAGCACCTCTGACCATGAGGTGCCAAATGACTGGAGGCCGGTCCTCCAGGAGTTCACAGAAAGGCAAGTAAGTCATGTCAGCAGTACCCGTGAGGTCAGACAATTAACGTAGTCATAATCTGTATTTCTAGATCCAGGCAAGAATAAGGCAAAGCATCCGATTTTCAGGGACAAATTACATACAGTGGCACAGGCCCCACATATCAAGGGGGTGGCCCATTAACAGAACTGAGGCACAAAGTCAGAAACCAGTTTAGGAGGAAAATCAAGATGATGTATCACAGGACAGTTTAGGTTACTGTTCCCTCTCCTCAATATTGGTCCTGAAGTTCAGGATGAGACTGAATGGACTTGTGGGTTCAAGTGCAATCAGCAGTGGGGAGGAAACCACCTCAGAATCCAACAAACAGGGCTGAGAATTAGTCCTTGATGTTATGACTTTCACTGTAAGAACTGAGAGAGGGGCAGGGGAAATGGTCTCCAAGAAGAAATGAGTTACTGTTCATGGAGGACAAGTTCACGGATATCAAGTTGGCAAAAACGAAAACTGTCCTCTGCTGTGAGGTTTAACACAGTGCTGTTGTCTAATGAATAAAGAGCAGGAAAATGACACAATTATTCATGTAAGATTTTAAGTACTGGACAGAATTAAAGCTTTCAGTATGTTGAAAGTTTTAAGCGCACTTTGAACTGATGATTGAGTCTCATGTTGAATACACTAATGAACTTTGCTCTCTCTTAGTTTCTTTCTCTCTCCTTCCCCCGCCTTCTCCTCTAGCTACTGAAATCTAAAATCCTAAAGCTATTAAATATATACTTATAGCTGATAGTATACATACAGAATGTGCTTCAAGAACTTGCACCCATTCTTTCCAGCACTGCAAGGTCAATACAGCTAATTAGTGACATCAATAAATTCCAGAAAGATAAAGAGATAAATGCTATTTGAGATCAAATTCATGGCCATTGTCAATCTAGCTCAGGAGTAGAGAATGGGTTGATTCTATGACAACGACCACCAAAGCCTACCTAGAAACTGATACCAAAACCATCCTCAGCTTCCTTTCACAGCAGATAGGGATTTTCATCATAAGCCAATGGTATTTTTTTAAAAAATCATGCCTTTACTGTGAGTTTAGATCCTTAAGTGGGTTTGTAAAATCCTTTCAGTGGATTGGGACTAGATTTTTAATTAAGCAGAAAAGAAAACAGAGCTGAAGCATAAAGAAGACAAGTAAAGACAAAAAAGAAAACATATGTTTTAGTTATGTGTGTGCATGTGTGTGTGCTGGGTCCCTACACAAATGCATTTTTTCCTATGGATTATATTTTAAAAATACAGACATAGACTAGACAGCAATATAAATATATATAGCTATGTAAAAGACATAGCTGGCAAAGTCACCCAAAATACCACCATCGATCCCATGGAAGGCATTCTCCACCATAATATTCATGAGTATCTACAAAAATACAATTATAATAAAAAACGACTACCTTTGGCAAGGCCAGGGATAACTAAAAGTGAAAATTTAAAACAAAGAACAAGTTACTTAGTTTTGAAGACAAACTTCAAACTTAAGCTGAACTTCTCCAAACTTAATTTTCTCATGTTAAAAAAAAAAAATGGAGATGATTTAAAGAATGTCTAAGATCTCAGAATACTTGATTCTGTTCTATTCTTCTGTTCTGCCAGTCCCAAATCTGGTTATTGTCATTCACTTTCCTCCAATAGTAACATTCAACATTTTTCATACAAAATAAGTATGATGACTTTCTTACTTCAAGGAAGTTTCTTTTTCCCTAAAGAATGAATTTTCATTCAACAAAGAAGATGTGGAAGTAAGAAAATCACTCCGAGGCCTAACATTTGAAACAAATGTTGAACATTTTTCTAAGCAGCATAAATTATGCAATTCTTTCAGAGAGATTTTCTTTAAACTGTAAGATAAGAACAGGTTTACAGATTACATTATATGGGGTCTTCTCTTTTGACTTACACCTTTGAGCTTATGCAGGCTATACAAATGTTTCCTGATAAAACAGAAAGCCAATCAGTGTAACACTGCAGTGTCAGCCTGTGTGTTGGCAGAAATGCCCGTTGATATTTTGGAGTGGGGGCGAACACCAGAATTCCTTTTAAACAGAGTATCAGCTGCATAATTCTTCTCTGATCTCACACCCACTTGGGCCGATCTTCCTTTTTCTCTGCCCAGGCACAGAGGGGAAAGAGATCAGAACACAAATCTTACACTCCCATTCTGCTCAACTCCAGTTCAAAGACAGAAAAGAAATCCAAGCAGGGTGTGGTTACACTTGTGGGATGTGCGTTTGGCCAGAGCCTGAGCATTGTTATCTCATCTGTTTTATCCACTCCCTGCGCTCTCCTATCTCTGATTCATTCCTTCTCAACCCTCTGAACCCTGAACAGAAAGAACTGCCTTTTAGGACTAGAGCAGAGTGACGAGTATCATCTAAATCCCAAGTTCTTGCTATGGTCCAGAACATGCTCCACCATCAGGCGTTTGCCTGTCCTTGTGGCCTCCTCTCCTCCCTTGCACTGCCCTTCCTGTGAGCCTCAGACCCTTCCAACATCTTCCTGCCACACATGCTGCTCCCTTAGCATTCTGCATGGCCTGATTCAGATCTCTACTCTACCTCTGAATCTAGAACTTTCTGGGGCCCATAACACTGGATCCCATATACCTTGCTCTATTTTTCTTCACAGCACTTAAGTGCTTAGTTTGATATCTTCTGCTACAAATATGGGCTTCAGGGTCAGATGCACTTAAGTCAGAACCCTGTCTCTGTCTTTGCTCTGATCTTAGACAAATTACATAACCATATAATTTGGAATCCATTGCCTTACTGGTAAAAATAAGTCATTGTATTATTAAAATGGAATTACATGTAAAAGTTCTGAACTCAATGCCTTATTAATTTAGAACTTAAATTTCATAACAGCAAACACTTTGTAGGCATAAAGCTGTTCTTTATCACCCAGAACACTATCAAGAAGTAGTTTAAAGAATATTCCACTTTGAAGGAAGGAAAAAGGAGAGGGAGGGAAGGAGAGGGGGAAATACAGGTGAAGGAAAGAGAAAGAACGATTATGTAATCAATTTAAATTATGATTATTATTTAATTTCTTCTACCAAAGTAGCTCTAAAATGTTTCTCTGAAAGAAAACATGCATGGTAAACGAATATAAACCTAACTTTTCCTAATGGACAAGATGTCCTCATCTTCCTTCTCACCAGCTGATTCCTAAAGGGTATTCAATCCTTATTTCCAATGACATATGAAAATAAACAAATAAAGTAAAACATGAGAAATAACATACTGAAGCTCAAATAGCAGTGGTATAGGTTAGACAGGCAATAGTTGAGACCCAGAGTCTAGAGAGACCTGCTAAAATGAGATGGTCCACATAGCTGATAACCCATAGCTATAAAGGTCTCCAGACAAGAGAATGAATTCTTTGCAAGTTCTGTGTTAGAGACTCTGTGGCAGGCAAGCAAGCAAAGCTCAGAATCACAGGTATCTGTCAACAGGTAACGGGAAGAAGTCCAGTTAGGCATGAAATCAGCATCACGGAAGTCTTAACAGTGGTCCTCCAGCTACATGTGAGTTCCACGAGGTCAGAGACTTTCTCTTCCATATCCACAACACCTAACCAATTCTTGGGTATTGTGCATCCTCAAAGATTATTTATGGAGTGAATAAATTATGAATCAATCAAGATTATTTTTCAATTGAAGGCAACTGCTCTAACTCCTTAAACAAAAAAAAATAATATAACTAAGCAAGCCAGGTTTAGATCTGACTACAGAAGCAGGGCCCAAACATTAACATCAGGATGTAGCCTCTTCATTATTTCCTTTGAATGACTATCAGGTTGTAGCCTCTTCCTTATTTCCTTTGAATGACTAGCAGGTTGTGGCCTCTTCCTTATTTCCTTTGA
>SJYX01000554.1:8136-59167 GCA_006410675.1 Oreotragus oreotragus | reverse complement strand
TAGGGGGTGGGGGGAGTTGGGGAGTGGCACAGTTTGAAAAGAGGGGAACTGGAGGGTGTTTCTGGGAACAAACAGCCAGGGTGGAGCTGCCAGCGGCAAATATAGGGCAGTTCTGCTCAGAAGCTATGCTGCCTGGCAGCTTTGAAAGGGTGAGCCTGAAGTTTCTCCTCACCCAGAAACAGATGGAGCTGCTCTGCCATCGCCCCAATTCTCTGCGCTCTGAACCAAGGAGGGCCCTTAGCCTAAGCTCTCTCCATTCTGTGGGGAAGGAAGGAATCATATTCTTCTTTGCCATTTCGTCTAAGCTTTAATATAATTTAAGAGAAGTTGATTTTCAGTGCCATTCACTGAGCCCAAAATGCCATAGTGTAACAGCATCAACGAAAAATGACCCAGTTAGAGGTCTAAAGAACATCTGAAAAATCGTGTTAGGGATTAACCTGCTTTCATTGCAAAGAAGGCAAATGCACATTCAATGAGAACTTAATGTAGCAAGCAGCAAAAAGGGCTCGGTGGAAGTGAGCAATCAAAATGCCCGTGTTTAGACAGAAACAGTGTCTTCTTTTATTTAGAAAAAGGTCTCCAATTCTAGGTAGAGCTCAGTGTTTCTCAAATTAGAATTGCTGTCTCATGTAAGAAATTGGAATTGTTCCTATGTATAACATTTTAAAAAATTCGTTTATACTGGACAAAATGCCTAGACCAGCAGCTTCAGCAAGTTATGCATATAAAGGAAAAGGGTTTTCAAGAAAATCTGAGGGAAGCCATCCCTGCTTAATCTGTCTTCAAGACTAAAAGGTCTTTCAGGCTTCTCTAATCAAACCCTTTGGTAGCTACACATTAAAAAATGGCCTTTTTGTAATTTGACCTGCCTTCTGGTGTCATTAGATTTGTTCTTTTTCTAATCTTCCTTTCTCCTGTAAAATGGAAATTGTATCTAAAAACTTAATATAGATCAAACATTTTTGACACAAACACTTCATGATACTTAACATTACAATCCTGTGACCACACCTGGAACCATGTAACTCAGCTTATCTGTCAGTGACGCTAGGTTTGACAGCTGTGTTAATAGGTGATAGCAATGGCACCCCACCCCAGTACTCTTGCCTGGAAAATCCAATGGACGGAGTAGCCTGGTGGGCTGCAGTCCATGGGGTCGCTAACAGTCGGACAGACCGGGCGACTTCACTTTCACTTTTCTCTTTCATGCACTGGAGAAGGAAATGGCAACCCACTACAGTGTTCTTGCCTGGAGGGTCCCAGGGATGGGGGAGCCTGGTGGGCTGCCGTCTATGGGGTCACACAGAGTCGGACACGACTGAAGTGACTTAGCAGCAGCAGCAGCAGCTATGTTAATAGGTTAACAGGTGATCAGGGGTCTCCACTGCAAAGATAAGGTTTTCACCCTTTGCAAATAATTCACTGGAAGTAAGTTTTTATTCTCTGTGTAATTATGTTAGCAATTTGATACAGTCAAGGTTTATTGTTTCTGTTTCCAATTTTAGAATTTTTCTTTTTAAATTAATTATGTTTCTACTATATAAAATATTTATATGATTTAAAAGCTAAGTTAAATTGAAAAGCATACTTAGATTTCTAAGTCTCATCTCTCCTTTTCCCCTTCATTCCATTTCAAAATCACACTATGAAAAACAACTATCATAGTCCTTTGTTTATAGTACCTGTGTTTTGTTTTGCAAAAATAAACCAAATATATGCATGTTGATTTTTCCCCTTAACTATATATCACAGATCTCTTTCTCATTCTTTTTTTAAAGCTGTATAATAGTTAAAATGGTGATATCACCACTAATTTATTAACCAACTAGTCACAAGTGTGGATTCCTAGAAAGATAATTTCTGGGTCAAAAGACAAATACAAATATAACTTTTCTGAGTAAGATTCTGTATTTTTTTTTTTTTAATTTTCCAGAAAACTCTAAGAATCCATTAGGAATCAATAATCTACATATCAATAGCCATTTCAATCAAAGCAACAAGTTTTAACTTGAGAAACAACTCTGAGCTGAGCATTATGGGAGAACACAAAAAGTAGTATTCTCTTGCCTTCAATGAGTTTTTTAAAAGTAGCTGTCCTGCTTTAATTCCCTTAGGGAGATAAAATTAACATGCAGAGGGAGCGGTTAGATCATACCTCTCTCAGTGGTATCTCTCATTGCCAGAATTTTCACAACAGAAATTAGATACACAGTACTTGACAGTTTTTGTATTTGACTTCACTCAGTGCTAAGAGTTGTATTATTTTTATGAAGGAAAAGCTGTTCTCTGTTGCAGAGATTTTTAACTTGGAAATGACCTATTAGTGGGCTATGAAATCAATTCAGTATGTAGTAAACAATACGAAATAGAAGAGAAAGTATCAGAATGTACGAAAGGTAATAAGAATGAATATTGTTTCTTGCAAATGTTTTATATGAAAGCACACACGTTTGTAAGAGTACATGTAAAATTAATATTCTTCAGGTGAACTGTAATTTTTAAAAGTAGAGAAACACGACTCAACAGAAAAGGAACATCTGTTTTCTCTGAATACAACTTTCATGTTTAATATTGATCGTCACACACTGCCACAACCTAGTCTTAGGGTCTAAAAATATGGGACTGGTATTACATAATAGGGTTTGTTCACTGATTTTCAATTTTGACAAAACAATTTACTTTTTAGCTTATAAAAACAAAATATATCTAAAGCAGAAATGAAAAACTGTTGACAAAATTTGCTCAGAAGCTAATTCTAGTTTGATCAGTTGAGTGCTTTAAACTTAAACTAGTTTCTAACACTCAAAAAATAGGAAACGTCACTTAAATTTTGGATTTCTAGCTTCTCAAGGGAAAAACAGATGATGTGGAAAGTCTGAGCCATCCAGAAAGTGCGTGAGATAGGTTCCCTGCTTCCCAGGTCACCAGTCTCCCTGTTAAATCCCAACTCTGAGGCTGTCACTTGCATTCACTGCCTTACTCTTCGTCTACCCCCTTCATTATATTCCCTACAAAATCTGACAGACACTTCAATTTTCTACTCTGGACTTGCCTCAGCTACAAAATGGAGATAACAACTGCACTTACCCCACACAGTTGTGATAAATAGATATTTTAATTCATGAAAGGACTTAGAAACTGCCTCATAGATGCTATCCAGTATTACTGGAGTCAGGTTGTAGAGCATATTGAAATCCCAAAACTGATAATTTAGGCAAAAAGTTCTTAGACTATGACCATGATGTGAAGAAATTCTCAAGTTAGGGTGAACTGTTAGGCTCAATGCTATGTAAATAAATTACTGAGAGGTTCTTTTCTAGATATAGACCAAAAATCATGGACAAAACCACCTGGAGTTCTCAGGGAGGACATTATTAATATCTGCTGCTATATATTTTCAAAGTGATGTTTCTACTTGCTCATCATCTTTTACACCATTTATCCACCCAACTATTCCCTAACAGTCACATTTACTCAAATTGTTTGCTCAAAGGCCGTGTTACTGCTTTTTCCTCTTCACACACTATCTCTGGGGCACCTGCCCCTATAGGACTGAAATCATCTTCACTTGGGCTCTGAAAACCTCCAGAAAACAATTCATTCATCTCTACATTATCCAGCCCCAAAGTCTCCATCTGGGGATAGGAGATATCTGCACATGTTGCTTAAATTGAACTGAATTTACAGGGAACATGGCCTAACCAATTGAAAAATCCCTTCTAGCTGCAGCTTCCACAGCACAGAAGTTCTCATAATCTTTATGTCCTTATATGAAATTAAATCACTATTATATGATGGCTGATTTTCCAGATTTAGCAAGTAAAAATACAGAATGTCCAGTTCGATTAGATTGTCAAATAGATAACAAAATTTTTGTTAGGACTGTTTCACATGAAATGCTAGAGATATGCTGATGCCAAAGCATTCACTTATTTTTATTGAAAATTCAAATTTAATGAAGTCTCTTGTGTTTTATTTGGTAACCCTAACATGAAAGGCACTTTATCTTTGCTTACCCTTAACATTTACTAACTTATGCCATTTATGCATGTTTACTATTGTTTCAAGTATCTATCACAGGAAGTTTCAATAAATGCCTTTTACAGTGATAATCACCGGGCTTTCCTCTTAGATTTAAGTACTATCTAAACAAAGCCAAATATGCTATAAAATGGAGATAATAAATACCTGAGTAATTTTTTTTTATTTATGGAAGATTTATATGCAAACTTGGTAGTTATTTCTATCTCAGTATTTCTAATAAAGCTTGTTGGTCAGCTGTGAGGTTTATTGTTTTCAGAACACGTTCTGTAACTTTTTAATATGGGTTTTCATTCCCTAATGATATGGAGAAATAGTTGTACTCTAAGACACACTGGGGGACGGAATCGGAAACAGGGCATCAAAGTTCTAGCTGTATGAGAGCTTTGCAAGAATAAGGCCTGGCAAGAGACAGTGGCAAACATGATCATCACCTAATATGGGAACATAATTTCAACTCTTTCACATGATTTGGCTCCTGGCTACTCTGTAAACAAATATAATGTACATGATCATGGATTCTCATGCTTTTAGAAAAGAGATAAACTTATAGTTGTGTCTGCAGAATCCATTTAATTAGACATTTTAAAATATTTTCTGAAAAAAAAAAAGTTAATGCACGCTCTATAAAATACAAGATACCACTTCACCCTACCATGACTTACAATCTTAGTATGCTGAATGTAAGTCACTAAAAGCCATTCAGACCATTTGGACCACAGCAAATTCAGTCACTCAAAACTCAGTATTCCAGTTACAAGTTTGGCTTCCATCGAGTCATACAAACAGGGAATCCCATGGTGGTCCAGTGGTTAGAACTTTGAGTTTTCACTGTCAGGGGCTCTGATTCAATCCCTGGTCGGGGAACTAAGATCCTGAAAGCCAGGTGGGGTGGCAAGAAAGAAAAAAAGGAAAGAAAACTGTGAAACAGTATTTTTTCAAGTTACACATACAGAGTTTGTTGACATTATGGAGTGGACATCTTTAGTTTTATCAGTCCAATATTTTGTGTCTCTTTTAGTAACAATACCCTGGCTTTCCCTGGGAAGCCACCCTTCCTGTATGGTCAGTACATGTACCCCCAGTCACAGCTCTCAGTTCTAAGGAAGGATAAATGCCACAAAACTGATCCATCAGTGCACATCATCCTCCTGTCCATCGTGAACTATTTAGAGGTTAACATGGAACCCAGGCTAGGCCAATGGGATTCAGGTGTCCACTAAGTTTTAAGTCCAATGGATGAACACAGATGCCCCCAAGGAAAAAGACTATAAAAATTTCAGAAAATTAGGGAAAAGGTTCTGGGAGGAAATATCTGGTCAAAAACAACGGATCAAGAAATAAAATGACTTTGGACTTCTTCACAGCTAACGTGGTCACTCAGCAGTAAAACTTCCTGCCAATGAAGGAGACACAGGTTTGATCTCTGAGTTGGGAAGATCCCCTGGAGGAGGAAATAGCAACCCACTCTAGTATTCTTGGCTAGGAAATCCCATGGGCAGAGGAACCTGGAGGGCTACAGTCCATGGGGTTGCAAAGAGTCAGACACGATTTAGTGAGTAAACAACAACAAAAGCTAACCTAGACACTACAAGATATTGGGGCAACACCTTCAAAATTCTTTTAAAAAATTGTTTTCCATGAAGAATGATATAGCATACCAAACTAGTTAGTTGCGAGGGCAGAATACAGATATGTTAAATAGGCAAGATATGAAAACTTTACCTTTTGTGCACTCTTCCTCAAGGAGCTATCAGAAGATGTGATCCTCCAACATGAGGAAGATTTGGATGCAAACTTAGTAATTATTTCTATCTCAGCATTTCTAATAAAGATTGTTGGTTGGCTGCAAGGTTTATTGTTCTTAGAACATGTTCTGTAACTTTTTAATATGAGTTTTCATTCCCTAATGATATGGAGAAATAATTATACTCTAAGACAGTTTCTTGGGAATAAACCAAGAAACAGAAAGCCATAGCACATTAAGAACAGATTCAAGATTCCAGTGAAGAAAAGCCCTAGAATGATAGTTGTCTTCCTGGTAGAGCTAACAAGTCCAGATTAGGGCAAGTCAGAAGACTCCAGGAGAGATTACGTCAGGAGCACAGAAATGAAAAGGACACTTAATCCATCAGAAGGTCTCAAGAAGCTGAAAATTACAGAATATTTCATTTATCTAAAAGTACTGAGTTATTTGGATAACTGTTAGAGAACTGAAATTGAATTCATGAAAAAAACATTCTAGCTTGAATGACACAATGCCAATATTTAATAAAAGTGGCAATTTCATATACTTCAGCTTAGTAGAAAGCAAAGGGATGAAAAAGTCAAAAAGTATCTTCAGAGGAAAAGCTTGTGCAGAAAGGAAATGTGATACTAGATATTTTACAAACCTCAGTTATGACTAACACTTTCATAGTCATAATAATGTAAACAACGAATAGTGACTTAATTAGAATAAAAGTATAAGGCTATTGCTAGACTCAGTATTCAGAAGGAAGTCCTGTGTGTAGTAAGTATGAGGAAGATAAAAAAAAAAAGAAATTAAATCCTCATCTTTTAAAATGACTAGTAAATAAATAAAGCCTAAATCTGAAAAATCTGGAAGTAGCTATACTAGCTTGCTGCTACTGCTGCTAAGTCGCTTCAGTCGTGTCTGACTCTGTGCGACCCCAGAGACGGCAGCCCACCAGGCTCCCCCGTCCCTGGGATTCTCCAGGCAAGAACACTGGAGTGGGTTGCCATTTTCTTCTCCAATGCATGAAAGTGAAAGTGAAGTCGCTCAGTGTGTCTGGACTCCTAGCGACCCCATGGACTGCAGCCTACCAGGCTCCTCCGTCCATGGGATTTTCCAGGCAAGAGTACTGGAGTGGGTTGCCATTGCCTTCTCCTGTATACAAGCTTATTATTATATAAAGCTTGATAGCCAAGGAATAAGATGAAAGAATTAAAAGTAATAAATAGCAAGCTGGCAATGTCAAAGATTCAAGAAAGAGATAATGAATAAGGATCCTAAGACATAGGCTGAGAAAGTGGGGGGAAAGAGGGAATGAGAGAAATCAGCAGGATTGTATAAATAGCTATTGGTGATTAATTAGAACCCCACATTTCTGGCTTGATCCATTAGACAGATGATGCAGTTACTCACTGAGTCAGGAAATAGGAGGAAGAGTAAACCCTGGAGTAAGGCGATACAGTATGGGATATGTTACATTTGAGGAACATGGAGGACAAACATATGAGAATATCATAAAAGCAATGAATATATGAGTCTAGTAACTCAAGAGTCCATCACAGTCCAGAGCAGCAGATATGACTCCATGCACTGTGACTGCCTTGAGGACAGAGGGAAACCGACCTTACTGACACGAATCGCCAGCATCTAGCACAAATAGTGCCTAACATGTTTATTTATTCATGCATTCACTCAACAACAACAAAGTGTCATTTGAAATACCAAGGCTGGGTAAAATGGAAATGAGAGTAGGAAGTTGAGGGAGTTTATGTGAGAGAAATCATTAATATTTACTCAGTGAACAAGGAAAGCTGGTAGTTTTTTGGAAGGGAAGAGGGCAAGGAGCAAAGGAAGATGAAACACAAGAAAAGGGCTGAATTACATAAAGGGTTTTGAATGCTGGAATAATCAGCGAAAAGAATGGAAGAAGCTGCCCGTTGAGGTCTAAAGTCAGAATGTCAAGAAACACTGTGGGAGAAGCTGAAACTGGATGCCTTATTGCAGTGGGAACGATCCCAAAAGTTACTTTTCTCTAGCACTGCTCTCCTTTTCACCCAGAAGAACTATGCCTCCACGTTCTGCCTTCTTTGAAGACTGTGCTCCTATAAGCATTTATCAATAATTTATTATTATAATCGTCTGGTCTATCTACCAGGTGGCGCTAGTGATAATCTGCCTACCAATGCAGGCAGATGTGGCCGCCGAGTTGGATCCCTGGATGGGCAACATCCCCTGGAGGAGGAAATGGCAACCCACTCCAGTATTCTTGCCTGAAAAGTTCCACGGACAGAGGAGCCTGGCGGGCTAGAGTCCATGGGGCCAAGAAGAGTTGGACAAGACAGCATACACACTGTCTACCCTTATACATCACTGTGTATTCCCAGCACCTGGCAGATGGCCTGCCACGTAGCGGGCACAATGTGCGTTCAACTGAATACCTAAATCGAGTGATTAACTCTCCCACATATTGTAAGCTGAAAAGCAAGCTAATGAAAAACAATTCCTTTCACGGAAGTATAAAAGTGTGGTCTGGGGGAACCACTGAGGTTTGACACACAACAATTTACGAGACCGATTAATTCCCAAGGGGTAATCTTCGTTCGGCCTCTCCAAGGACCCCAACAAACACAATGAGCACACGTGGAGGCGCAGCCCTTCCCCCCACCGCTTGGCCAAGGACTTCGACAAGGGTGAGGGGTCTGCCCGCGGGGAGCTCAGGTCGCAGCCCTCTACCGGGCCGGGCGGTACGAGTGGGCCGTGGCCGAGGCCCGAAGGATGCGGTGGTCGGGGCCCGCGCCGAGGGCGTCTCCCCTCACACGTCTGCCGGGGCGCGCTCTACCTGCGGGAGCCGGGGACGGCGGCGCTGACGGCCTGCAGGAGCCGGGGACGGCGGCGCTGACGGCCTGCAGGGGGCCCCCGGCCGCGGCGCGTAGCGGCGACGTGCGTGCTGACGCCGCTCGGGCCCGTCCGGAGCGTCGCCGCGGCCTCCACGCCGCCCGGGGCCGCCAGCCCCGCCCGTGCGGCCCGTCTGCCGGCGGACCTCCGGCATTTTCCACCGGGGCTTGCTGGCGAGCACGGGGCCCCGCGCCGCAAACTGGGCCACCCTTAGCGGGGCCCCAGGCGCGGGAGCCTCCATGTTCATCGCGAGGGCCCGTCAACAAGGCTGCGACTTCGTCGCCGACCTGAGGGCCGCACACGCGCGGCCGGGCCTCCCCCTTTCTAGCACCTTCGGACCGTGCCCGCCCACCCCTGCGACCACACCGGGCGCCCAAGCCAGGTCGCGGGGGACACGCGCAAGCACAAAGGCCTGACGGAAGGCTTTCCAGCCCGCACAGTTTCTGGGCCAGATTGTAGGTGGCCTCCCCGCGCCCTTCTGCCCGGGCAGTTCTGGGCACAGCACCCGTGTCCAGCCTGAGCCCCCCCTGCCTGCAAGCCTGGCAGTCTCCTCACGACCCCTCAGGAGACTCTCCAGGCCCAAGATGCTCCACCTGCAAGGAGTCTGGAGCCCCCTGCGCGCCTTCACTCAGTATGAACCCTCGACCATTTCTTTCCATATCTATTTCAAGATTTCGGAGCAACCCAAGTGCCCTCGCACAAGCTTTTATTTTATAGTGGATGTGGCAGAGGAAATGAAGTACCCAACATTTTTTTTCCCCCAGAGGGAAACTCAAATATCACCGCCCCTCCCCCCCGACCCCATCAACCCCAGCATTTTAAAACAAACGCATTAGGAGGTTTATTTGGGTTTTTTAAAAAGGGGTAAATTTTAAAAAGCAAATACCCTTGTATTATGGATTGCTTTGAGCATGTTTATAGAAAAATGAGATTAAAAACAGAGGTTTCTGGACCACAGTTGCTATGTTGTTGCTCTTTGTTGTATGTAGCTCTATACTTCCTCATGAGATAATCATCAGATTGTGTCCCACTGTCCCTTTCTTGTGCAATGTCACCGTTAACTCGGCGAATGAGTTTCAAAAATAAAAATGGGTTTACAGCAGAATTGAAGTGCTCTAATCATTCAAAATGTTGGTGCCACTTCTCCTGACCCATCTAAAACTATTTAAAGCTCTTATATGGATGGTCAGTTCCTCTGTCAAAATTTTCGACTCTTCTGTTAATTCAGGAGAGTAAACTAAATATCTTAGGTGTTTATAAACATAATAGGAGATAGGATCTAATTAAACAGATTGATCCAAATCTGAAAACATTTTTTTTAAGTTTTGTAAATAAAATTCAAATTAAGTTTTTGAGGAGATTATCTGATAGGAAGAAGGGAAAAGAACACTTGGGGAGAAAATAATACTTATGCAAGGGCACCAAATTGTCCAAGTAAAGAGGAAGGATCGATTCAATTTAAAGTCACCATTCAGGGATTTCCCTGGTGATCCAGTGATTAAGACTGCATGCTTGAACTGCAGGGAGGCCGAAGGTTCAATCCCTAGTCCAGGAATTAAGATCACGTATGCCACCATCACCACAGGAAAAAAAAATAGATAGGGCCTTCTGTGATTCTCTCCCTTCCAGAGCTATCATTGTATTAAGCTGGGGCTGGTTTAGCATGTCAGAAACCTAAACAGCTAGATTAGCTTCAATCTCACACTTACTTTTGTTACATGTGACCAGCACAAATGTGGGTGTAAGTGTTGGATGGTACTTTGGCCTAAGGCCATTTAAATCTAACTAGATTAGGAAAGTGGTTGCTCCCCTAAATTAATAGGTCAGAATATCATATTCCTCTGTATTGAGGTTAGGAGTCACAGTGCTGACTGTTTACCTTGCCTTGGTTTCTTTTACCTGTTTCTGCCACAGGAAGTTTTTGGAGGGTGTTGAGTAGAATTTAACGTATATGAAGATTTAACTTATATGCAGAGTACACTATGAGAAATGCTGGGCTGGAAGAAGCACAAGCTGGAATCAAGAATGACGGGAGATATATCAATCACCTCAAATATGCAGATGACATCACCCTTATGGCAGAANCATTATAGAAATTTTCAAATAATTAAAAGCAATCTCTCCTAGCAAGAACTTCATTCTATGTACTGTGAAATTGCCTCAACTAAAGACCTGTATCAAATGAACTTTCCTTACTAATTAATTTGATAGTTACTTATTACATTGAAATTTAAATGCACTAATCAAATGTTTAGTTTGTCATTGCATTACATTAAACCTGATTAAGGATATATTTATCACTTCAAGGATTACATTAAAATGTAAATGCTACAACTGTTGATTGATGTTAAATTTTATCTAATAAAGCAATTACTAGTGAACAAAGGCAATGGATATAGTCTTTTTTATGTTATGAATTTATGACTTCTTGTATAGCAAGTGAATATACTTTGTTAAAAGAAAAGCTTTACACTTGGAATATTAAGTAATATCTATAATTTCAAATTTATTCTACTTGAACATCAACAATTATATTTAACACAAATGTAGTACATTTAAAAAAGTTTAATGGAAATTGACACAGAAATCTGGAACAAAAATCTGATTCCCAACCCAGGTATTTAGATCCTTTTTGCTTCTTAGGTAACAAGAAGAGGGAACAAAAATTAGAAAGCGTTTGAAAATGCATCATCTTAGTTAATGATGTATAAGATATTTGATGAAAAAATTTTAAAAATACCTTCTAAAAGCCAATCAAATGAATCTTAAAATAGCACTCTAGAAAAATCTGTACTGTCTTGTAGTTTAACTGTTTTGATAATAATATGAGAGTTTTGTTGCTAGTCCCAAGGTTCTGTTCACCCTAAAATTTGAGTGAGTAAGTTGCCATAAAGTCTCATTTGTTTAGTATTAAAAAAAAAATCAAAAGGAAACTTTTTTTTATTTTTAAGCCAGAGCTAAAAATTAAAAGTCTCTTATCTTTGGTAGTCAAAGTAATGTCTTCAGTTCAGTTCAGTTCCATTCAGTCGCTCAGTTGTGTCCGACTCTTTGTGACCCCATGAATTGCAGAACGCCAAAAAGTATTTGTAACTCATGGCTAATCAGTTATTATTTCAATTTGAATTTGGAGCTCTGCTTGTAGTTACACATTTGTTTAGAATTTTTTCTTGAAAAATTGAGTCCCTTTATCATTTTGTAATGCTTTCTCATGTAATGTTCCACTAATATTTCTTGTTCTAAAGTCTGCTTTGTTCATCAATATAGTTACACCACTTTTTTTCAATTGGTATTTGCATGATATACTTTTTCCAGTATTTTGCTTTTAATCAACCTATTCCTTTGTAATTAAATTGACTTCCTTGTAGAAAGTGCATGCAATTGACCCATGAACAGTGTGAAGGTCAGGGGAATAGACCCTCCATGCAGTAGAAAAATCCATGTATAACTTTACAGTCGGCCCTCTGAATACACCATTCTACATCTGGGGATTAAACCAACTGTGGATTATATTGTACTGTAGTTTATATTTACTGAAAGAAATCTGCTATAAGTATATCCACACTATTCAAACTCATTTTGTTGAAAGGTCAACTGTCACTGGCCTTGCATTTTTTTTGGTCCATTCTGAAAATCTCTGTTTATGTTATTTCCTTAAATCTTTCATATATTACATTATAACTGATATAATTGAATTAAAATCTGCCACACTGCTGGCTAATCTCTATTTACTTCAGATGTTCTTTCCCCCCTCTATTTAATTCTTCTGTATTTTTTGTCTATATATCTATAATGATTTTGAAGTTAGTGTTCAAAAATATAAGTTTTATTAATCAAAGTCAAATTTTTAATAATAGTATACCTCTTTTTTTTTGTTGAACAACAAAAATATCTTATAATAGTATTTTCCTATTTTATTTGACTATTTTTGTCATTCATTTTATTTACACATTCTATGAATATCCATCGTTACAGTTTGAAGAGCTCATTGAAGGCATTCCTCATTAAGTTTACTGTATCTTCATTTTTAGCCTTTCTTTTGATTTTCCTTACAGTTATTATCTCTCTTCTGGAATTACCCATCTGTTCTTACATTTTATGCATCTTTTCCATTAAAGCCTTTAACATATTAATCAGTGATTTTGTATCCTTTGTCAGGAAGTTCCAGAATGGGTCTGATTCTGTTGCTAGAACTGTATATTGGGGATATGTTGATTTTTCTTTCCTTCTATATACTTGTAATCTTTATCTGAAAATTGAATATTTTGATTAAGACAGTAGATACTGAGGTGACTAGTTTTATGCTTGGAAATGGCCATATCTTTTCTTCTGTTTTACATCTAGCGGAGAGTTACATTATTTTCCTAAGAGGATGGACCATTGCTATAAATATAAACCACAGAACTCAAATTCTTATAGTAGTACTTTCAATTTTCGGTGGTGACTGGTCTGCCAGAGAGTCTCTCTCAATGTCTGTTATACTCTTAGCAGTAACTCTTTTGTTCATCTATGCCTAGGAGTCCTTCTACATCTATCACTGCAGTGATTTGGCTTGATATTTGCTTGCCTGGTGAGGGAGGGGGTGCTGCAGAGAAACATTTTCTAATTATCTGAATAAGCCTGAATTTAAGCAGGCATTGTGTCCCTCTTGAGAGTGTGGTTTTCTCAAGTGTACTGTTCCTCCTCCAGTTCTGTTTCTGAACTGCCTCTTCCCCAGGGGTTAGTGGCTTTTTTTGTCTTCCCACCTCTCAACTTCCCTAAAAGCATCACTTGTGTTGTCATTCCCCCCCGCCCCCCACCCCCCCCAGCAGATCAGTGTTTTTCTAGTTTTGGAGCTGTCTCTTATACACATCTAGATGTGTATAAGAGACAGACCATAGCCTTGACTAGATGGACCTTTGTTGATGAAGTANTCCCCCCCGCCCCCCACCCCCCCAGCAGATCAGTGTTTTTCTAGCTTTGGAGAGATAAGGGAGAAGGGACAGGGAATAATTTTTTTTGTTTCTTCCTCAGTATCTGCTATTTGCCTTTCTCATGTCTTCAGTTTATGGAAATGTTTTCAGAGTCTAGTCTTTCCTAATGGATCTAGTAATGGGAATAAAAGTTTCTTCACATTGTCTGCATATACCACCCTCGAACTCAACCAATACTTCTATTATTCTAACGCGATTCTTCTAAGTGTCCAGCTGCATTGTTTCAAGTTAATCAAATTTTGGATCCCTCTCTCACTTTGATGCCTATCTCTCCAAGACTTCAAGTTAGCCCATCCCTCTAGGTTTAAAAAAATCTATGATGGCTTATCTAATTTGTTCCTTTTTTATTTGGGTATACTTGCTATTAAAAAGCAGAGACATTACTTTGCCGACAAAGGTCCATCTAGTCAAAGCTGTAGTTTTTCCAGCAATCATGTATGGATGTGAGATTTGGACTATAAAGAAAGCTGAGTGCTGAAGAATTGATACTTTTGAACTGTGGTGTTGGAGAAGAGTCTTGAGAGTGCCTTGGACTGCAAGGAAATCCAACCAGTCTATCCTAAAGGAAATCAGTCTTGAATATTCACTGGAAGGACTGAATCTGAAGCTGAAACTCCAATACTTTGGCACCTGATGTGAAGAACTGATACACTGGAAAAGACCTGGATAGTGGGAAAGATTGAAGGCAGGAGGAGAAGGGGACAACNTGCCTTGGACTGCAAGGAAATCCAACCAGTCTATCCTAAAGGAAATCAGTCTTGAATATTCACTGGAAGGACTGAATCTGAAGCTGAAACTCCAATACTTTGGCACCTGATGTGAAGAACTGATACACTGGAAAAGACCTGGATAGTGGGAAAGATTGAAGGCAGGAGGAGAAGGGGACAACAGAAGATGAGATGGTTAGATGACATCACCAACTCGATGGATATAAGTTTGAGCAAGCTCCAGGAGTTGGTGATGGACAGGAAGCCTGGCATGCTGTAGTCCAAGAGGTTGCAAAGAGTCAGACATGACTGATCGACTGATCTGAAGTGAACTGATAGTTGTCTCCTGATGGTTTGATGGTTTCTTCCATACAATGAAGTGAATCAACTATATGTATACATGTATCCCCTCCCTTTTGGACACCCCTCACTCCCATTCCACCCTCCTAGGTCATCACAGATCACCAAGCTGAGCTCCCTGTGCTATACAGCAGTTTCCACTAGCTAGCTAGTCGGATGTGAATCCCAGTCCCAATTCATCCCACCCTTCCACTGTGTTCACACATCCATTAGATATATCTGTGTCTCTATTCCTGGCTTGCAAATGTGTTCATCTATACCATATTTATTTTTGTCTTTCTGAATTACTTCACTCTGTATGATAGACTCCTGTGGTTAGCCATTGATATTTCCAGCTCTTTATATTCCCCAGCAGAATGACTGATTTTGAAAACCATATAATTCATTATTTTAAAAAACTTAAAGTAGTGAAACAGAAGGACACTAACATTTATTGGCTTCTGTGATGTGCCAGACACACTGCAAGCTAATTCATTTGCATATGATATGTTTAATTTTTATAACATTTCCACTTTACAAGTAGGACACAGAACTCTGTGAAGGTGAGAATACTGTTAAGATTCTTAAGAGATAATTGTGTTTGGAGCCCTTATTTATCTAAATGGGAGGTCCCTTATTGTTATTTTAATGTACTAAAAATTAGAGGGATCAAGAAAAAGTTTATTCAAAAAGAATGTGCTGTTAAAACATTTACATATAGAAAATAATACACTGCTGCTAATTGTATTAGAGCATTTTCCATTAAAATACTATACATTGAAAGCAGAAATGATGTGGGATTCAGTGTAGGGGTCAGCCAAAATGACTCATATAGTAATACTCTCTCTTCACCTTTCTCGTGTAACACATGTAGTTAACAATTGTCTACCTACAACATTAAAACACAAGGTGTATGACTTAAATCTTATTAGAGACAGTTAGATATCTCCATGTTATGATTGCAAAACATTTTGTGAGCCAATGAATCATACACTGACTTTTTAGTTACTTCTATTAAAAAGTCAATGGTGTTTATTTTTAAAAAAATGAACATTTTGCTGAGTACTTTATCATTTGGTTTTAAGCTCTAATAGAGCTGTTTATGTAACATGCATTTGAGAATACATTACTATTCTTTCAGCATACTTGAAGTTAGATAATTCTAGGAGATTTTTCTCTAAATCTGATGCAATTTTTATAACTTAACAGTTACAGTATTTCTGTTCTGAAGATGGACAAATTTAGAAATGTTCCAGCTGCTTATGAAGCTCAAATTACTTATTGGAAAGAACTATGTGACTGGATTTGTCTTCAAATTCGTAGTTAGGATATCAGGCATAGACATATCTTAACAAATAAAGTTTTTTTAGCATATAGAAACATCCTGACATTATATTGAGTGATAAAATTAAGAATAAAAAATCTTCAATATTTTCCAGAATCATAAAGTTAACACACGTATTTAGTAGTATCTAGGTTTAAAGAGTCAAAAATTCTAAGAATTTTTTCTTCATCACTACTTATGATTGGCTGAAAAACAATCCCCGAAAAAATATTCATATTCTAATCCCTGGAACAGATGTTTCTTATTGTATAAGGCAAAGTCTTGCAGATGTGGTAAAGTTCAGTCAGTTTAGTTCAGTCGCTCAGTGGTGTCTGACTCTTTGCGACCCCATGAATCGCAGCATGCCAAGCCTCCCTGTCCGTCACCAACTCCTGGAGTTCACTCAGACTCGCATTCATCGAGTCAGTGTTGCCATCCAGCCATCTCATCCTCTGTCGTCCCCTTCTCCTCCTGCCCCCAATCCTTCCAGCATCAAAGTCTTTTCAAATGAGTCAACTCTTCACATGAGGTGGCCAAATTGCTGGAGTTTCAGCTTTAGCATCATTCCTTCCAAAGAAATACGAGGGCTGATCTCCTTCAGAATGGACTGGTTGGATCTCCTTGCAGTCCAAGAGACTCTCAAGAGTCATCTCCAACACCACAGTTCAAAAGAATCAATTATTTTGTGTTCAGCCTACCCCTCCAGGATGAACTGCTTCATAGAGATGGTAAACAACTCACCTGTGAGTGGAACTTTCCTATGTACACTAATCCATCCAAAGGCCCTGTCCCCAGCCATGAGACACCAGACCAATTTCCCTGTCTTAAAAATTAAGATTTGGGACAACAGGAGACCACTTCTACAGCCTGGAATCCTGTTACAAAATTACTTCTTCAAATGATTCAATTCTATGCTTTTTCAAACTTGCCAACCCTGCCTCACCCCTTCCTTCCCACAGAAACCACAATAAAAGCTCTTTCATGCTTTCTCCCTCTCTCCTGTCTCTTGACCCACTGACTGACTCGGTGCTTCCCCATGCGGTGCTGGGGGCTGTGTCACACCCCATTACTTGGGAAACGTAAGTGGTGAACTGTACTTTCAAAGGCAGTTACCACCTCACCGTGTTCAGTCGTGTGCAACTCTTTGCAGCCCTATGTACTGTAGACCCCCAGGCTCCTCTGTCCATGGGATTCTCCAGGCAAGAATACTGGAGTGGGTATTGTCATTTCCTTCTCCAGGGGATCTTCCTGACTCAGGGATCGAACCTGTGTCTCATCTCATCTCATCTCCTGCATTGGCAGGCAGATTATTTACCACTGGGCCACCTCGGAGGCCCCTTATCACCTCACCACACCTGATTAAAACAAATTCTGGGTACATTTTAGAACCCTTCTTTCTCTCCTTAACTCTAAGCATCCAAAAGCTGCCTGGGGTTCCAATTCTATGCCTACTCTCAATATGCTTTCCCAGTTTATAGCAACATCCAGACAGGGTCCGTTGTGCATCTGAGGTTTTAGGATTGCCCAAGCCCTGAAGCTCTGCACACTGTGTGCAAAGTTTCTTCTATGATACAGAATGTCTTTTGGGTATTGAAATTTGTTTTTTAATTTTCTTGAGCTAGATCTTCATGGTTTTTCCTTGTTGAAAGAAGAAAACAACCTATTATTTTTTTTCCTTATCTTTGAATAGCTGTGATGAAAACAGGACTCCCTCAATGCAAATTTTACATGAGAATCTTTCCCCAAAGCCCAGTAACTGGCCGTGTAAAAGATGTGTCAACCAAAGGCTCCATTTGATCTCTGTAGCTCTAGCAGCTTAAAAATAACTCCCGTTGAGAAATAGAAGGGTGGCTACTCACGATGACAGTGGGGAACACAAGGACTTTGAAGAACAAGTGATTCGCTGAGAGGAGAAATCAAATAGAATCAAAACCCAATTAAAACTATCTTTTCCCTAAAAAATGAGCTTTCAGATTTTGTAAAAAAAAAAAAAAAAAGACTTGATAAAATTCAAAATTTAGAACATTTAGAAAATTAGGTCAAATACTCAACCTGTGAGTAACACCCCCACACACTTCAGGCTCAGAACAAAAATGCTCAAAGTTCTTAATAACATAATGTATGATGGGACAAGAGATGTATCCTACTGAAGAATGACAGAGTTTGATGCCTTAGTTCTTGGTTTGGCTTCCTTGGGTGGCACTGGGCATACACTGAACTTGTGAGGCTCTCTTGTGTCTGTGAAATAAAAAGATGGGATGGGCTGAATTCTCAAAACCTGACATGTTAGTAATTTACTTGGAATTCACTCTATGACTATGCCATGCTCATTTTTTAGGTCTTACAACAGAAACCCTCAGTAGTAGAGACCTTTCCTCTTAACTATTAGCAGTACCTGACTCTTTTGATGGGCTTTCCTGGTGGCTCAGTGGTAAAGAATCTGCCCAACAATGTAGGAGACATGGGTTTGATCCCTGGGTTGGGAAGATCCCCTGGGGGAGGAAATGGCAACACCTATATTCTTGCCTGGGAAATCCCACAGACAGAGGAGCAGTTCAGGTTGTTGGACATGACTTAGAAACTAAACAATGATGTACTTTTAGTATATGTTGAAAAATAAATGTATATACTTACATTTTGTAATAAATGAAAAGTGACCTGACTTCCACAGCAGGAGGCAGAGCACTGAATCCCACCTATATCACCTTAAAATTGAGAGGAGTGGAGGCTGGGGAGGCTGTTAGTGGGTGAAAAAGCCTGATGAATATTCATTGCAGCCAGCACCTTGGCCTCTCAATTTTCACCCTCAATAATATCCCCATATCTCACAGCCAAACAAGAAAATCACCTAACACAGGGAGTTAGTGCTTATGAACCTAAAAGTGCACAGAACAACTCAAATCACATCACTGGTCATAGTAACAGGATTCTGAATCAGAATTTCTTTTAAAAAAAAATTTATTTGGCTGGACTGGGTCTTTGTTGTGGTGTGAGAACCCTCAGTTATGGCATGTGGGATCTAGTTCTCCAACCAGGGATGGAACCTGGTTCTCCTGCACTGGGAGCTTGGAGGCTTAGCCACTGGACCCCCCCCAGGGAAGTCCCAGGATTTCTTGATAGGGTCCATTATTTCTCTGATTCTGTGGTGTTCCCATCTCAATATTCCACAGCTGATGGACCACATTATAAAGTCATCAGTATGACAGCGGAGCAAACAGAGAGAAAGAAAAGCAGAAAATAGGTAAAATACAGAAACATACATGGGATAGAAAGAGGATGGAGACATGAGTAGAGATTAAGTCCCTTGTATCTGTACCAAGTCAGGAGATTGTAATTGGGTTTAGGGACTTCACCATGCCATGGACTCCTTGACTTCGGTCAGTACCTCAGCTTGTTAGTGCTCTTCACTCACTGAGTTGGCCCCAACCTTTAATTCACAGAGTCTGATTCCTGGCTCAGATATGCTCCTGTGTCTGTTTATCACTTGTATTGATGTGGGAGGAGGCCCCTCCTGGGAGCTCTTGGATTCCATTCATATTTCTCCTGCTCACACTGTGTTTCAGCATACTGAGTTCTCCTTGATAGTCAGGATCAACCTTTCTGGCCAATTTAGGACCAGTTTAGGGCTTATCCCATTTTTTGCTTGTTTACCCATTGGTATGAAGATCCCAAGTAGCCACTGTCAATTGTGAAATCCTTCCTTTCTAGGTTCAAAACCAGCAGAACCCAGAGACACAGGGATGGGAGCGTAAAATTTGAAAGTGGGTTATTAGGAGTTATATTTGAAACTGGGTCCTTAGGAGTAACTGCAAGGAGATCAAACTGGTCAGTTCTAAAGGAAATCAATCCTGAATATTCATTACTGATGCTGAAGCTGAAACTCTAATACTTTGGCTACCTGATGTGGAGAATTGACTCATTTAAAAAGACCGTGATGCTGGGAAAGATTGAAGGCAGGAAGAGAAGGAGACGACAGAGGATGAGATGGTTGGATGACATCACTGACTTGATGCACATGAGTTTGAGCAAGCTCCGGGAGTTGGTGATGGACAGGGAAGCCTGGTGTGCTGCAGTCCATGGGGTCACAAAGAGTCGGACGTGACTGAGCGATGGAACTGACTGATGAGTAATAACGAGAGGCAACGATGCCGTTTCTGTTCCTTCATTCCTAGATCCGTGTACTTTGGCTGTGTACACATTTAGNTTTGAGCAAGCTCCGGGAGTTGGTGATGGACAGGGAAGCCTGGTGTGCTGCAGTCCATGGGGTCACAAAGAGTCGGACGTGACTGAGCGATGGAACTGACTGATGAGTAATAACGAGAGGCAACGATGCCGTTTCTGTTCCTTCATTCCTGGATCCGTGTACTTTGGCTGTGTACACATTTAGCAATGTGTAGTGACTGAAACTCAAATAGGTCATTCCTACACACTTGAAAACCTTCTGCTTCTGATCAGTGGTGAGTATGTGATAAAATCTGCAGATCTCATGGGAATGAGAATATTATCTACCTTTTTTCATTGTAAAGTTAATTCCTTGGTCACAAGGGATGGTGTATGGGATACCATGACAGTAATTCCACAGATGGTGGAGCTGGCAAAAGCGTTGTGAGAAGGAGGCCAATCTAAATACAGAATAAATATACATTTCAGTGAAAATACGCTGTTACCCAGAGGAAGGGGTTCAGTGTAGTTAGCCTCCCTTCAGAGAGGTGAATGGCTCACCCAGAGACTGGTCCCTGCTGCTGTCAAACTGGGTACTCACAATAGCACTAGTTAAGTTGGTTTTGCCAAAGTGAAAGTAACGAAAATGTTAGTTGCTCAGTCACGTCTGATTATTTGCGACCCCATGGACTGTAGACTGCCAGGCTCCTCTGTCCATGGGATTTTCCAGGCAAAAATAGTGGAGTGGGTTGCTATTTCCTTCTCCAGGGGATCTTCCAGACCTAGGGATAGAACCTGGCTCTGCCGCATTGCAGACAGATTCTTTACTGTCTGAGTCACAAGGCAAAGTCTATTTTGTGGAGGCTATGCATGAGCTCTGCTTCTGACAGCACAGGCACTTTATGAATCTTTTGGACAGCAATGGAGTGACTGGGAAAGGGAGCTTCTAGACCAGGTCATCTTTCCCATCTGAATAACTAAGAGTGGATTTGGAAGGGGAGGGGGTGTCTATAGAGCCACCAGTGAGGAACGTCTTCAAAAGACGTTTTGGTATAACAGGAAAGAACACAAGGAAAATAAAAGCAAGTTTTAAAAAGCCATACAAATAGCCCAGTTTACATAATAAAAGTTACTCAACCTACTTTGATATACAAGTTAGCATTAGGTTCATATGTATTGACTAAAAACTCAAACAAAGAACAGCATAAACAGTATGAGTTGATTCACTCCTGCAAAAGAAGCCTGCAGGTCTATCACTGGGGACTCAGACGCTGATTTTTTTCTTTTCTACCATCCTGAGCATAAGGGCTCCATTTTCAAGTTCATTTTATGGTCTCATATGAAAATGACAGCTGGAGCTCCAGCGATCACGTACATTTTCCAGGTAGGAAGAGAAAGGACCATGGGCTTCAGTCTGTGCCCTCCCTTTAGAAACAACCTTCCTGAAACTTTGACCCAACAACTTCTACTTACATTTGATTAGTCACACTTTGTTTCACATGGCCATGCTAAGTGTCAAGGGAGGCTGATCAATATAGTTTTTAAGCAGAGACGATTGCTTCCTTGAATAAAATGGGCTTCTAAGGACAAAGGGAAGAATGGACATTGGATGCACAGCAGCCCTGTTTGCCACAGATTGCTTCTGTGGCTCAGAAAACCTGTTCAGTAGAGGTCTTTCGGCTTTAAAGAGCTGGCAAAAGCCCAAAGCCACATTGCCTGTATTCTGTGTGTACCTTGAGCTCCTTTCTGGAATATCCGTGATGGGGAGCTGTCATGTCATGCCATCCAACATGGGGAGTTGTCCGTCACCTCAGTGCTCCTTCAGCCTCCCAAGGTGCCTCAAGCCAGAAGAGCCGGCTTTTTCCTCTGGGCCTGTCCTACTTGGTTTCAGGGTTTGGCCAGGAAGTTGTCTCTCTTCCCCAGGTGACTCTCAATAAAACTCACCATTGTAAGGTAGTATGCTGTGGAAAAGTCTGTCTTCTAGCATGGTAGATTAAAAAAGAAATTTTTTTTTTATTGAGTGATAATTTACATACCATACAGTCCACTTTCTTTACTTGCACAATTCAGTGGTATTCGGTATATTCACAGAGTTGTGCAACCATAGTCACATGCAAAAATTTTAAAAAATTTGTTTGGTAGATCTGCATGTAGGACCTTAGTACCCTAACCAGGAATGGAACATGGGCCCCTGACTTTGGAAGCATGCAGTCTTAACCTCTGGACCACCAGGGAAGTCCCTGGCAGATTTTTATTTTAACAGCCACCAATAAATCATGGAGGGCTTCCCTAGTGGCTCATCAGTAAAGACTCTGCCTGCAATGCAGGGGAAACAAGTTTGATTCTTGGGTTGGGAAGATCTCTTGGAGAAGGAAGTGGAAACCCACTCCAGTATTCTTGCCTGGAAAATCCCATGGACAGAGGAGCCTGGCAGGCTACAGTCCACTGGGTCTCAAAGACTCAGACACAACTGAGCGACTAAACAACAGCAATAGCAATGGATCACGTATCTGGTCCCCCTTCCCTTAGGTACCTCCTTCCCACAGTGACTCTGGGCTTGGCCGTGGGACATGCTCTGGCCAATGAGGCATCAGCAAATGGTGAGTCAGAGACTTACTATGTGCTCTTGTAGTGAAGCTTGTGTTCTTGGATCACCTCTGTATAAGAAACCCAAGCAATCTTTTTGGAGAGGTTAGCCCTAGCTAACATGAGTGAGGCCCTCTTGGATTTTCCAGCCCCAGATAAACTACCAGATGATGGTAACCACGTGAGAAACTGTAGATGAAAAAAACCCCCAGAAGGACCACCCAGCCGAGTTCACTTGTAGAATTATGAGTAAATAAGTGGTTGCTGTTCTAAGTCATTACATTTTGAGGTGGTCTTTTAGGTAGAGACTTCCCTGGTAGCTCAGAGGTTAAAGCGTCTTCCTGCAATGTGGGAGACCTGAGTTTGATCCCTGGGTCAGGAAGATCCCCTGGAGAAGGAAATGGCAACGCTTTTCGGTATTCTTGCCTGGAGAATCCCATGGACAGAGGAGCCTGGTGGGCTGCAGTCCACGGGGTCGCAAAGAGTCAGACACGACTGAGCGACTTCACTTTATGTAGAGACAGAAAACTGAGACTTATTGGATATTGTTCAGAGAAGTTATGGCTGGAATTAGGGTTTGGGTTGATCATACACCCTAACCACAAGGCTGTCGTTTTAAGAATATATTCTTCAGTGAGCACTTGTTTTCAGCCACTTAGCATCCATTTCACCCTAGGTAAGAACACTAAGATTTTACGCAGGGCAATCAATTATTTAATTCTCACATGTGATTCTTTTGGCCAGAGTGTTTGGACGGCTTGAGGTAGATGACTTAATTCAGACAATTAAAGGTCAGGTCTAGGACTTTTGGTCAAACTCTCTTTTCAGCTAGAAGACAAACTATGAAGTTATGAAGGATCTGAGGATATTGCGGCCCTCCACTTCGGAAATTAAAGCATACCAAACAGCCACTGGAAGCGTACTAAATTTTCACTGTAAAGAAGTTCCTGAAGGAAGCCTTCATGTAGAGCTAGCTGGTGGGAGTGTAAATCGATGCTGCCCTTCTGCTGTAATAGGCCATAATAACCAAAGTAAAAACACAACTACCTTTGATGAAACAGCATATACTCCAGGGAAACGCTCATCTAAGTCCATAAGGGAATACAGATAAAGATTTTTAAAGAGCAGTTTCTTATGGTAGAGAACTAACACAGGTATCAAAAACTAGGAGAATGAAAGTTCCCTGATTGCCTAGTGGTTAGGATTCTGCTCTGCGACTCCCATGGCAGATTCATTTCCTGGTTGGTGAACTGAGATCCAGCAAGCCGTGCAACTTGGCCAATATCAAAAAACAAATAAACCAACCAAAAATGGGCAGAATATGAAATCTAGAAAGATGGTAGTGATGAAACTATTTGTAGGGCTGCAATGGAGACACAAACATAGAGAACAGACTCGCGGACATATTAGGGGAAGGAGAGGGTGGGACAAGTAGAGAGAGTAGCGTGGAAACAAATACATTACCATATGTAAATAGCTGGTGGGAATTTGCTGTATGACACAGGGAGCTCAGATCTGGTGCTCTGTGACTACCTAGAGGGGTGGATGGGATGGGAGGTGGGAAAGAGGTTCAAGAGGGAGGGGACATATGTATGTCTGTAACTGATTCCTGATGATGTATGGCAGAAACCAATACAATATTGTAAAGCCATTATCCTCCAATCAAAAATAAATTTTAAAAAATGGGCAGAAAAACTAAATAGACATTTCTCCAAAGAATACATACAGCTAGACAAAAAGCTCATGGAAAGATGCTCAGCAGGGATTGAACCCTGGTCTCCTGCATTCCAGGCAGACACTTTAACCTCTGAGCCACCAGGGAAGTCCTGTTAATTATTAGAGAAATGCAAATAGAAATTACAGTAAGATTCCAGCCGACACGGGTAAGGATGGCCATCATAAAAAAACAAAACTACAAACAATAAATGTTGGAGAGGGTGTGAAGAAAAGGGAACCCCTCTACACTGTTTATGGGAGTATAGAGTCGGACACGACTGAGTGACTGAACTGAACTGAAATTGTTAAAAACGTGATGCGATCAGTATAGAGGGTCCTTAAAAAGCTAAAAATAGAGCATATGACCCAGCAATCCCACCCCTGGGCATGTACTTAGAGAAAACCATAATTCAAAAAGATACATGCACCCCAACGTTCATTGCAGCATTATTTACAATAGCCAAGAAATAGAAGCAACAAGAACGTCCATTGACAGAGGAATAGGTAAAGAAGATGAGGTGCATTTTTACAATAGAATACTAGTCAGCCACAAAAAAAGAGTGAAATAAGCCATTTGCAGGGACATGGATGGAGCTAGAGATTGTCACATGGAGTGAAGTAAGTCAGACAGGAAGACAAATATCGTATGATATTGTTTATATGTGGAACGTAAAAGAAATGGTTCAAGTGAAATTATTCACAAAACAAAAATAGAGCCACAGATGTAGAGAACAAAATTATGGTCACCAAGGGAGAAGAGGGGGAGGGATCAACTGGGAGGCTGAGACTGACAAGGACAGAGAAGCCTGGTGTGCTGCAGCCCCTGTGGTTGCAAAAAGTCAGACACGACTGCGTGCACAGCGACAACAAATATTACTGTACTTAAGACAGATAGATACCAATAAGAACCTACTCTAAGCACAGGAAATGCTACTCAGTACTCTGTAATGATCTATATGGGAAAAGAATCTAAAAAAGAGTGGTTATATGTATATGCATAACTGAGTCCATCTAACAGAAGTCTGTCTAGTCAAGGCTATGGTTTTTCCAGTGGTCATATATGGATGTGAGAGTTGGACTATAAAGAAAGCTGAGTGCTGAAGAATTGATGCTTTTCAACTGTGGTGTTGGAGAAGATTCTTGAAGGTTCCTTGAGCTGCAAGGAGATCCAACCAGTCCATCCTAAAGGAGATCAGTCCTGGGTGTTCATTGGAGGGACTGATGTTGAAGCTGAAACTCCAGTCCTTTGGCCACCTGATGCGAAGAGCTGACTCATTTGAAAAGACCCTGATGCTGGGAGAGATTGAGGGCAGGAGGAGGAGGGGATGACAGAGGATGAGATGGTTGGATGGCATCACTGACTCGATGGACATGGGTTTGGGTGGACTCCAGGAGTTGGTGTTGGACAGGGAGGCCTGCTGCTCATGGGGTTGCAAAGAGTGACACGACTGAGCGACTGAACTAATAACTGATTCACTTTGCTGTACACCTGAAACCAACACAACATTGTAAGTCAACCATACTCCAATAAAAGGTAATTTTAAAAAATCTAGGAGAACGAACAAGTAAAATGTGGTAGAACACTCTTCAGTATTCAAAAGTAATAAAACTAAGTTTTAAAACGCTGAGGGCCTCAGTATATGCCCTCCCTTTAGAGATGACCTGAGGTGACCAGCAACATGGCCGCTGGGAGGCCCCACTGCTCGCCTCCCCGGTAAAAACAACAGTATATCATGTCATCACATTAAACTTTAAAATAAGTCTGATTAAATGTGACTATTATTCCACGCTAAAGTTAGAAGAAAGAGACGACCAGCTCTAAAAATTAAGTAAAACAAAGGTAATGATGTAGAATTTTCTTCTAATAATTTTGCTAAGATCTATTCTTGATAGTCTCTGCAAACAGAAGAAAGAGCATAATACAACGTCTGTACTGGAATAACACACGCATACATAAGAAACACTTTTTCAAGAATATGGACTTATATCTATGGCATATATGGAATGTGAAGGAAGAAATGAAGGGAGAACTTAAAATAAGATAAGAACCTTGCAGATTGATTATGAATGTGCCAAGAATGGAGGATATGGTTAATTAAAAAATGTGTACATGAAGTTAAACCAAAACCCCAAGGTGATTCACTAGAACATGAATGACTCGCAATTTGAGACAATTTGTACATTTATATACACTCAAATATGAGAGATTACCCAAGAGGAGAGTCGTTTCCATATTCTACCTCCAGACTTCCAAAAGCAACAGGGTTCAAATTAAAATAACTCTTACTATTTTCTCCAGGCAGTTAGTAAAGGGAAAAAGAACAGAAAGACTGAAAAGGGAATATTTTTGTAGGAAGGGTGAAGAGAAAAGAAGAGCATTTAATGTTAGAGGAGTTACCAAAAATCGAAGTAACAATGTTAGCTTGATTAAACAGTTTTCTCCACTAATGTCAGGGCGAAATCTGATGTCACAACCTGATCACCAAAAATACGAGAGGGCAAATGTCAAGAATTTTCCTGATGTTTTCCTCATGGCATACTATTCTATTTTAGTCTTATGCATCAGCTATCCAAGATTTAATACCTCATGGAATGTACTCGCTGGAAAGAAACAAAAAACTATATCTCACAACATTGCACACGATGGTAACACAAATTTTCCTCATCATCTTTAATTACTGTTCATAGCATTATAAAAGATAATTATCTAAAAAATTTTTTTAGGATACTGCATTTTTCTCTTAGCAAGGAAATAAAAATTAGGTATGAATGATGAGGTGCTGGTATATTAATGTATGAAGATCTCTTGAAGTTAGTATTTAGGATCTTTGGCTTCTTATATTGCTTGCATAATCATAAGTACAACATGATGATATCTGAATGTTTAAAAAATTATTTTAGAAGTTATGTCTATGAATATATAAATATGAGCTAATTTCTCTTAAATTTTTCCTTTCACTGTTTTATTATTTCTCTTCTAAATTCTGTTTTATAGGAAACTTGCATTCTTTGGGTTTATTATTGGTGAAGTAAAATTTCAAGTGCTTACTTTGTCATGGAGGATAAGGAAAAAAATAATCCCAGCTCTCATGGGGTTTACATTCTAGTGGATTAGTGCTGATTAATTTGGAGTATAAGTTGTTCAATATCATGATATAATAATAACAGGAAAATTATTTTTATACGATCTTTTGATTTTCACAAAATGTAATAAGATGTCCACAAGGTGAAATTTGATCTATTTTGTCCTGATAATGTTTCTCTTAAACATTGCACATTTGACTATTATGACTGACTATCACACAGATTTAAATATAATGGGTCAGATCATATCTTTGAACAAAAACAAGTGAATGTCTGATGGAACAGGTTTAAGCTATAGAACACCACCATCCTTGACACACTGAAAGTCCCTCAGTCGTGTCCGACCCCCTGGATTATACAGTCCATGGAATTCTCCAGGCCAGAATACTGGAGTGGGTAGCTGCTCTCTTCTTCAAGGGATCTTCCCAACCCAGGGATCGAACCTGAGTCTTCTACATTGCAGATGGTCTCCTGCATTGCAGACAAATTCTTTACTGTTTGAGACAGAGGAACCTGGTGGGCTACAATCCACAGGGTTGCAAAGAGTCAGACACGACTGAATGATTGAGCTTGCATGCATGAAGGCAATATTCCATTGCGTATATGTAACACATCTTCTTTATCCATTCATCTGTTGATGGACATCTAGGTTGCTTCCATGTCCTGGCTATTATATATAGTGCTGCTATGAACATTGGAGTACCTATGTCTTTTTCAATTATGTCTTTCTCAGGGTATATGCCAGTAGTGGGATTGCTGGGTAATATTGTAGATTAATTCCTATTTTTTAAGGAATCTTCATGTTGTTCTCCATGATGGCTGTATCAGTTTACATTCCCACCAACAGTGTAGGAGGGTTTCCTGGAGAAAGTAGCATTGACCGGCAGACACTATCATGTGTAAAATAGATAGCTGGTGGGAAGTTGCTGTATAGCATGGGAGCCCAGCCTGACACTCTATGATGACCAAGAGGGGTAGGGTAGGGGGAGGGGAGGCAGGCTCAAGAGAGAGGGAACATAATTATATATAATAATATATAATTATGGCTGACTCACGTTTTGTATGGCAGAAACCAACACAACATTGTAAGGCAATTTACCTTCAGTTAAAAAATAAATTAAAAAAAGATCCAGCACAGCCCCAAATAAATAATTTAGCAACTAAACAACAACAAATAAATGAATAATATTCTATTAAAAAAAAAGTGTGAAGACCAGCCGTGGGGTAGCAAATACGAGCTCTTGTTCTCTTTGCCCTACTATGCTGAGGACAGAACACTGAACAAACTCCTGTCTCAAGCTTACCAGGAAATATCTCAGTGTGGGAATCTAGGGCCAACATCAAGTGTTAGTCGTATCTGACGCTTTACAACCCCATGGACTGTAGCCTACCAGGCTCCTAGGTCCATGGACTTCTCCAGGAAAGAATACTGCGGTGGGTGGCCACTCCCCTTCTTCAAGGGATCTTCCCCATCCAGGAACTGAACCTGAGTCTCCTGTATTGCAGGCAGATTCTTTACCATTTGAGCCACCAGGAAAATCTAACATCAAAGTGATTTGCCAAAAGAGTTCCTCCAAAGAAGCCACTATTACAGAGCCTTGTTAAGTAAAGTCTGTTGTGATCAGGCAATAGATAATTCCAAACAAGGTATGCATAAGCCATCTGAATTCATTCATTCATTCATTTATTCCATGATGAATTTATATGGAACATCATTCAAACACTTACTTGGTATAGTGCTCTTCACCAGGCATTGAAGGGAATGTAATAACAGCTGCCATTTATTAATTTCCTACTTATACAAAGCTCTGTACATCTTTTTTTCCCCCTGACTTTTCTACAACACCAGGATAAGATTATTATCTCCATTTTAGAAGGGGAAAACTGAGGGAAAAGGGAAACTAAAGGGCAGATAGGTGAGGAGATACACCTTGGGACACACTGAGAGGCTTCTAAATGCGTTTTATTCCCACAGGATATCACCCTGAGAACTGGATCCCCCCTCAGACTGGCTCTTTGTAAGTGGAAATAAAATTTCTGGAAATAAAATCGCATGTGATCACGACCCCAAAGGATGCTGTGGGAACTCAGATGGGAGAAGTGATTGTTGCTGAAGCTTGGAATAGTCAGTAAAACCTTAAGAAAAAAAAGTAGAGGAGTAGGATGCAATGGCTGTGCACTTTGCCCCGAGGAAAATTCTCTAAGATTCCATTTTATGCTTTTACATGCCTTCTTAAGTCCTTTTTGACATAAGGCCATGTACAACTATGTAAACCAATTAATTGGAGTCAGAATTGGCACGGATGAAGTTGAGGCACATACACTTATCTTTGTGAATCTCATGATTTATATTAAATAACTGGTCTATAAATCAACGGTGAGAATTCTTGATGTAGCTTGCCAATCCAGAAAACCTCATGCCAGAAACTCAGACTAAATCACATTTGAGTTCTACATTTTTCAGAAGTGTTTCTAATGTCATTCTATCTCAGAAGATTTCCAAAGAAATGGAGAGAGATTGCGGTTGATGGAAAGCGAAGAGGACACTTACAAATAGATTGTAATACAGAAACAAATTTGACCATAAGGAGCTAAATCTACTGGAGCTGCATTTTCAAAAGGGTCCTTCGAGACCACATTTTACTGCATTTTCTGGTGAAATTAAATCATAAGTTTAAATAAATATATGTAATTGCTATTATTATAGTGCTAGGAAAAAACTGTAGATTTGTATAAAAGAAGGGAAGAGATCAATTAACAAAGTCTCTGCTAAGGAAAGCTAAAACCTAGAGGCAAGTTTTCAATTTAATTTTTTGTGTTTTGGCCATTTATTGATTTTCTTCCCATATCTCCCTCTAAAGAATCAACTGTATGTTAAAAACAAAATTTCAGCACTCACTGAATTACAGAAATGTTCTTGAATTACATGTAATATTCTTTCATGTTTTCTGCCTCTAGGGGGAAGTGTGTTTTCAACAATTCTGTTCCCATAAGATACTTTCTTTGTGGGCTACAGGCTTCATCGCATTATTCTTCAATATGACTTGAGGGCTGGCTTAACAGGGAGAGGAGAGTCATTCTGAAAGTCACTTACTTTAGAAATTGCAGCCAGGCTTCTGAGGGAGATGGTACAGACTGCGACAACTGGTGGAGAAAACTTTGTTCTGATGGCATGTATATTTCAAACAATGGCTGGTTGAAGTTCCCTATAGAATGCTGTTTTCCCTGTTGGCAGAGTAATGCCATAGAGACATGATTTCATTTCACAGATGGAAAACAAACAGCTGAATACTTCATAGAAAACTTGCCACTTGATTTTAGTAATAAAGTTAAAAAACATGATTTATAGATATTGATGAAAAGAGATCTGAATCTTATTAAAAGTGTGTTGGTTTCTATAATATCACGTTTAGGGCTAACATTGCTTTTCATTTGGCTAATTTTATTTTGCAGCATTTCCCTGTAACTTTCTTTTGTTTTCATTCGCAATTGTAGTCAGAAAGAATGCATTCAGTGAAAAGGTTAGTAATCCTTCGAATGTTAAAAAAAGTGCTTCTCCCTCCCCCTCCTGCCTCCGATTTCAGTGTTTTACAGAATTGAAGAGAATATGTTTAAAAATTGAGTCCAAGGCATGAGTTACTCCTTTTTTCTTTTTTCCTACCTACATAGTTTGATTCATCTTTATGGTCATGATGCTGTAAAAATTAGACTACAATCTATTAGTATCTTTCTTACTATGCTGTAAGTTTTCAAAATAGCAACATATAAAATAAATTTTTGATATAAAATGTGTTACTCTCAAATGGCATTTAGCTTTGTTCCCAACCCTTTTTTACGTAGTGTAATAAATATTTATTTCTAATTCAGTGACATTAAAAAATATCTTCCAGGGGGTGAAGAGGCATAAAAAGTATGACATTTATATTCTTTGGCCTAGATTCCTCACTTAGAGAGCAAAATGTCTCAGGTTAGGTGACTTCTAAGGAGATCCAACCAGTCCATTTTAAAGGATATCAGTCCCGGGGGGTGTTCATTGGAAGGGCTGACGCTAAAGCCGAAACTCCAATACTTTGGCCACCTTATGTGAAGAGTTGACTCATTGGAAAAGACTCTGGTGCTGGGAGGGATTGGGGGCAAGAGGAGAAGGGGACAACAGAGGATGAGATGGCTGGATGGCATCACCGACTCGATGGACGTGAGTTTGAGTGAACTCCGGGAGTTGGTGATGGACAGGGAGGCCTGGTGTGCTGCGATTCAAGGGGTCGCAAAGAGTCGGACACGACTGAGCGACTGAACTGAACTGAAAGTTTTTCCAGCCATAAGATTGGAGAACTCCATGATATTCATGATATTCACACACACTCTCAGCTACCAGGGTAAGTCTGATGGAAAGAGAATAAACCAGTAATGTTAAGTCCATATACTTATATTACTTGGCAGTTCTTCCTATAATCTTGTACCTATTTTCATTTGAAAAACTTAAAATCCTAATTTCTATAAAACGATTAAGTCATAGCGATGTACAGCATAGTGACTATAGCTAGTAATGCTATATGGCATACTTGAAAGTTGTGAAGAGCAGATATTAAAGTTCTCATTACACAAAAATTTTTGTTTTCTAACTCTATATGGTGACGATGTCAGCTAGAGTTGTGGAGATGATTTCATAGTATATACGAGTATCAAATCATTGCGTTATATCCCTGAGGTTNCGCTATATGGCATACTTGAAAGTTGTGAAGAGCAGATATTAAAGTTCTCATTACACAAAAATTTTTGTTTTCTAACTCTATATGGTGACGATGTCAGCTAGAGTTGTGGAGATGATTTCATAGTATATACGAGTATCAAATCATTGCGTTATATCCCTGAGGTTAATATAATGTCATATGTCACTTACACCTCAATAAATACATCCTAATTTCTGCTCAGTGGAAAAATGTAAGGGGTGTTTTGAGCACCGGATTCTCTGGTTCAGCTGCTTAGTTTGGGGGCTCTTCCCTTACAGGGCTTAGTTTGTCAGGGCTCTTGAATGACAAACTGGAAGCTGAGAACTCTGATGCAAAGGCCACTCAGAGGCTGTGATACTCACTCCACCGTAAAGGCACTGCCCTGCCCGTGACCCTTGGCGCGAATGGGCAGCTCCTGCAAGGGGAGAGGCGTTCTCGCCCGGGGTCACCCCAGCCTTTCCGACTAAGCTATGCTACACCGAGCGCAGCATCAAATCGCCATTGGCCAGTGTTCCCCAGACACAGAGCAGAGCGAGCAGTAATAGCAAACCCCGGTTCCTTCACGTCTCCTGGCAACCAGTTTCGAAATCCATTAACACCCTTGGAATTCGGGATTTAGCCTCTCCCTCTCTCCCTTCCTTCCCTCCTTTCCTTCTTCCTTCTCTCTTTCTCTCCTTCCTAGGAGTTCAGGGGGATTTTTTTTTTTTTTTAATCACTGTGAAGCTCTAAATCTTAATTTCCAGTGTGTGAAGACTACGTTTTTTGTGGAATTAAATTGTATACGGATGCCTCGTTTATTACCGGTTAGCAGCTTTAAGAAAATAAATGAAGTTTTCACAGGAGTTAGAAGATCCTATTTGAAGATTCAGGGATCGCAGTGCATAACGTGAAATCTAAAAGCCCTGGAGGGTGAAACGTTACTCATCATTATATTTATGGTGCCACAAAGAGCGATAAGAAGGGTGCTGGTAAGGCTGATGAGCTCTGATGCCTGAAGTTGTAACATCTCCGGAAGCCCCAATTTGCCTTTTTCATCCTCATAAATGAGAGCGATTGCTCTTTGAGGCCTCGGCTTTCAACAAAGCAAAAAAAAAAAAAAAAAAAAAAGACTAAAAAAGCGAACTCCGGATGATGGCACCGGGATTACAAGTCGGCTACAAGTTTCTGCCGAAAGAGGGCGTTGGTCTAAGACGAATAGAAATTTGTGGACACGGACGCCCAGTCAAATGAAAGACCTTTGAAAACATTTTCTAATTTATTTTAATTCGTGGGACTTAAATATCATAATTTACCAATCCAATATAGCACGTTCATACTGCAAATGACCTCGGCGTGTTACCACGATCGAAGGGTCAGGTTCCCTTCGAACCTGCCCCGCAGCTCGGCAGACCCTGGCAAGGCTCCTCCGGCTACCGACTTCTCCACGACCGTGTCCATCCTCGTTTCCCCCGCTGCTGTGCCTGCCTGTGACAAGTGACAAGCGACTGAGTCTTGGCCGCAGATCCTTCCTCCGCATTGCAGGATCCGGAACACTGGGGAGAAGCGTTGGGATTTCCGAGCGCACCGATGGCCGCTGATGACGCGCCTGCACCCGGGGGACCCTCAGGGGTGAAGCTTTAGGGAGAAGGTCTCTTTGTTTAGTTACCTGGTTTAGCACATAAAGCCCAGAGGACGCCTTGGAAATGCTTTTCAAGCTTTCTGCTACCTTCAGAAGAACCGGTTTTCCTTTTGGAAGCAACAAGTTTCGCTTTTCTTCTCGCCGCGCGCCGCGGGACATGTGGGTGCGCTGGGACACTGGATCCCGCGCGGCACGGCGACTCCGGCGCGGACCCGCGCGGCTCGCGGGGAGGTGCTGCCAGGGGTGGGGAGCGGGGGAAGAAGTGGGGGCGAGGACGCCCTGGCAGCTGGGCGTTCCAGGCCCTCGACCCAGCCATCTGCCCTGCGACCCTGGTCCCTGTTTCCTGACCTTGCGCCAAGGGACCGCGAAGGTCGAGAGCCGGTCCCAAGCTGGCGCGTCTGGAGAGATCGTGGCTGGAGTGAGAGAGAGGTGAGAGCAAACCGGACCCAGGGTATTTGTTTGTTTGTCAACTAAACCACCAATTTCTGGGGCCATCCTTTCCCTTAATCCTGTTTTATTTATTTTTTTTGCAAGACGTGTGTGTGTGCGCGCGTTTCTTTACTTTCAAACACATTTCCATTTTTAAAACCCGTAGCTGGAGACAGAGCTGCCGCGTGCCGGGCCCGGGAGAGGCGGGGACCCTGGTGGCGGTGTACCTCTGCAGGGGCTTCCGCGGCTGTAGAAGTGAGCGATTGCGGCTTTAAGAAAAAGGCAAAAGGGCTGGCGGGGAGTGGGAGTGAGGGACAGGGAAGGGGTGGGAAGAGTAGGGGTGCGGGGAGGAGGAGCCCTGATGTAAGAATGTTAATAAGAGACTCCCCTAGCCCAGCCCCCACCGCT
Source organism: Oreotragus oreotragus (assembly GCA_006410675.1). Classification (NCBI taxonomy): domain Eukaryota; kingdom Metazoa; phylum Chordata; class Mammalia; order Artiodactyla; family Bovidae; genus Oreotragus; species Oreotragus oreotragus. The sequence continues at coordinate 24,421 of SJYX01000554.1, read as the reverse complement.
CCCCACCAGATGTGTATAAGAGACAGGGGCCTTGTCTCGTGTGGAGACATGCTAGTCCGTTTTCCTTCCAAGATGGANAGTAGGGGTGCGGGGAGGAGGAGCCCTGATGTAAGAATGTTAATAAGAGACTCCCCTAGCCCAGCCCCCACCGCTCCCCACCCCCACCCTCCCCACCCGCTGGAAATACCAGCCCGGCCTCTGCGCGCCTTGTGTGGTAACACGCTCAGCCGCTGCCACGCTATTTAAACGCGGGTTATGGATCCGGGAACCGGCGCGAATCAATGAGATCAAACGCGGGGGAGATGCACCGTCAATTACAAGCACTTGGACAAGTCTAACTTTTTCTTCTTTTACAAATGCGCTTTCCAAAGCAACCTTAGCAACGCCCATATAAGAAGCCACCTCTAAGCAAAATAGTATATATCAAGGGAGGGCTATTCTATGTATTTATAAAAAGTATATATATAAATATAGGAGTACAGGTTTACACCCGGTTAACTTTTTCTGTCTTCTTTCTTTTTCTTTTTTTTTAAACGAGTGGCATTGCAAAGGAGGACTCTTCCTCTCTTTTGGCGAGTTAGTGAAGAGGGTATTCTTTTATTTTTTCTTAGAGCGCCCAAGGGGGCGCAGGGACCTCGGAGAGGAGTGGGGAGGAAAGAGGTAGGGTGGGTGGGGGGCAGAGGGCGAGTCCGCAGCGAGGGCAGGCGTTTTCCTGCGGCACGATGCCGTCCCTACTGGTGCTCACTTTCTCCGCGTGCGTCCTGCTCGGTTGGGCGTTACTGGCCGACTGCACTGGTGGCGGTGGCGGCGGGGGCGCGGGCCCGGGCGGCGGGCGCCGGGAGAGAGAGGCGCTGCCGCCGCAGAAGATCGAGGTTCTGGTGCTGTTGCCTCAGGACGACTCTTACCTGTTCTCCCTGGCTCGGGTGCGACCGGCCATCGAGTATGCGCTGCGCAGCGTGGAGGGCAACGAGACCGGGCGGCGGCTCCTGCCAGCAGGCACTCGCTTCCAGGTGGCCTACGAAGACTCGGACTGCGGCAACCGCGCACTCTTCAGCCTGGTGGACCGCGTGGCGGCGGCGCGGGGAGCCAAGCCGGATCTCATCCTGGGGCCGGTGTGCGAGTACGCGGCGGCGCCGGTGGCCCGGCTGGCGTCGCACTGGGACCTCCCCATGCTGTCTGCCGGGGCCCTGGCAGCCGGCTTCCAGCATAAGGACACGGAGTACTCGCACCTTACACGCGTGGCACCCTCGTACGCCAAGATGGGCGAGATGGTGCTCGCCCTGTTCCGCCACCACCAGTGGAGCCGCGCCGTGCTGGTCTACAGCGACGACAAGCTGGAGCGGAACTGCTTCTTCACCCTCGAGGGGGTCCACGAGGTCTTCCAGGAGGAAGGCTTGCACACGTCCGCCTATAATTTCGATGAGACCAAAGACTTGGATCTGGAGGACATCGTGCGCCACATCCAGGCCAGTGAGCGAGGTGAGCAGCAGTGCGCCCCGGGTCCCTGGCCCTAACCCAGCCCCTTTCCGCGGCTCTCCCTACATGCTTGTCTGCTCTCCTGGAGACCCCACTACTCCCTGCTGCTCTGAGGATCAGAGTAGGGAGCGCCCACCCCCAGTGTGCCTAGTCTGGCTGCGACGACCTTCGACCATCACCCATGGTTATGGTGGGGTGTACGTAGAGGGTCCTGGGGAAGTGATGGAGCCTGTGGGTGGGGCATGTGAGCAGGCAGCCTTCTCGGGCTCGGCCCTGGTCCAACAGGTGCTGTCAAACCTCTTGGGTTTTTTCTTTCTCGTTCTCTTGTGTCCGGCGCCGGATTAGGGGCTCACTGCGGGTACCTGGCTCTAACCACGGTCTCAAAGCGTGACAAGGGCCAAAGAACTTGTTACCGGGTCCTTTTCCGACGTGCGCCCGCTCCTAGCGAGGAAGCGCACAGAGTTCCACAGCCGGCGCGCCGCCTCATGGTCAGCTCCGGTCTCCGGGTTTCCCTTGCTGCTCCTTTCACAGATCTCAGCTTTCTTTTAAAGGCTCATTGTATCGCCCTTCTCATTCCTTCCATGGCCCCTCCAGCCCCTTATAAACGGGCTTCTGTGGTTTCCATCAAAAATGCGTCGCAGTGTCTGGACCCTGGCGACACCCACTGCCCCCGGCGCACTCAGCGTCGCGGTCGCCAGTGCGCCAGCAGCTAGGCTTTGGGAGAGCGCGCGCGCTGGAGAAGCGGGCACTGAACCTCCTTTCCCTCTCCAGTTTTCTCTGCGGGTCTGTCGGGGTTTGAATAACCACGAGACTGGCCAAAGAGCTCAAGGTTGAGGATAGTGGCTATGGTTCTAGGGGATGGGAGGAGAAGCGGATGGTCACGGATACAGAATCGCCGAAGCCCCCAGTGCGGCTCATTTTACTGCCCAGTAGACCTGTGCGAAGGCGGGCGGAGAATCCAGCATAGCGCAGTTTCCTCCTTACGGTGTAAGGTTTGGGGTGCAAACGCTCGCTCGCGGGATCCCGCCAGCTCCAGCTCAGGGCTCACGCGCCTGGATTGTCAGTGGCGCAATCCCAGTGAAGCTCCCCACTACCCACGCGGGGAGACTGAAGGGGAGAGGGGCAGAGCCAGGCGCAGGGGTAGCTTACGACTTGGCATGGCTGGTCACCTGGGCGCTGGCCGTGGGATCAGCGCAACCGGAGGCAGTGGGGTCTCGGGAACAGGTGAGAGAGGGTAAAGACGCCGCGGAAGAGGGCGCTGCGGCCACCCCCTTCCCTATTTGGCCACCCCGCACCCGGAGTGAACGCACTGTTTAGAGTGAAGAGGCGCGAGGTGTGGACAGTGGGGAGGTAAGGCCAAGTTTTGAGCGTCCGTACTCCAGGCTGTCTGCGCCGAATTCCTGCCAGCCAAGCAGGCAGGGCGCCGGCTTTGCTGATTATGAAAAGGGGCACTTGCATCCAAGGGCGGCGGATTCGCCACCCTGGGCCGAGAAAGTCACATCAACTTTCCTGTTCTCAGTCCCCAGGTCACTGCAGACCCCGAACAGCGTTCTTCGGCTCTCGGCTCTCAAGGGCCTGGAGCTAGACTTCCCAGCTTGGGTCGGGGCTGGGGGTGTGTCCCCCTACCGGCAAGAACCGCGGCTGGCCAACGTTTGTGCTGCCACCGCCCTGAAGGTCTTGGTGCCGGCTGTGACTCCCTGCGCACGTGGCCTGGAATTCGTGGTCGAGGTCAGCCCGGATGAGGGCAGATCGAGGCCACCGGGGGCCCCTCGGCCTCACGTGGTGTGGCTGAGCCAGGGGGTAGGGAGGGATGGGGCTGGGGGGCTTCGAAGAGCTTGGGCTATAGTCTGCTGCTGCTATTTTTTCAATTCCCAAAAGCAGATGTTCCCGTTTCTTTACTTTTTTTCTTCCAAGTTTGAATTTAGTGGTCAGCGTTTGCTTGGCTGACCCGTATGCTTTGCAGGTGATAAAGTTACCATTCTTACTCTAAAAAATATTTCTGACAGTGACTTGGCAGATGTTCAGAAATAAAAAATCAAAATAATTTCTCCCCCTAAGCCCTCCTCCCTCAGCTGAAGTTCCCTACACTCAAGAGAGAAAGATGTTTGATAACAGCTCTCTCTGGGGGTCTCCTAAGTTTTACTGATTCACCTTTACTTCACCAAAAGTGGTTAACGGGGTTAAATAGGGGCCCAATACAATGACTGAGTAGAGTTTGAATTTTCAGAGCTCTTAGCCTGCCTCAGGCATTCACTGGCCAGGGAGCTTGCGCTGCCATCAGACTCAGTTATAAAGGGGGTACCGAGGCACAGTCTGTTGTTAAGTCCTGTCTGACTCTGCATTCTCATGGACTGTGTGCAGCCTGCCAGGCTGCTCTGTCAATGGGATTCTCCAGGAAAGAATACTGGAGTGGGTTGACATTTCCTTCTCCAGGGGATCTTCCGAACCCAGAGATGGAACCCATGTCTCCTGCTTGGCAGGCAGGTTCTTTACCACCCAACTGCCAAGGAATCCCCAGTCAGGGCATATCTACAGAGATAACCTCCTTTCCCATTAAGTGAGACCACACCGGGGGAAGAGCACCCAGAGGTGAGAAGCAGACCCTTTGGATCTGGTGGCTCCACTCAACTGCTGCAGGGCCTGCCCAAGTGACTTCCTGACTTTCTCAGAGTTTCCTCCTCTGTGAAACAGAGGAGGGATGAGAATCAGGCCTGTTCAGACCAGTGTTTGGTGGTTCTGATTTCTGCTCAACTCAAGTGTAAAATGGAACTGTTTTTGTCTTTGAAAATTCCACATTAAACATCATAGAACTAAGGAGTCGTTTTCCTCCCTCTTTTGGAGATAAATTTTTAGCACTTTTTTTTTTGGACTTGAAGTTCATCTTTAAAATCAGATCACAAAAGTTTTAATCTCTTAAAGGATTAAACTAATAATGCCACCATCTCGATAATATGACTAAAATTTAATTTGGCTATGTGTGTGCTGTAGAATTAAGCACTGAGGGGTATTATTTATGCTTCTTAAGGATTTACTATCAAAGTAAATAATAAACATTTTTTCTCACAAGTCATAGCCGATGTATATCACTAAAATACATGCATGTGAGCATTGTTTTTAAACATTGTTTTTAAAAAGTCAACTATGCCCTCATATTTAACACTCAGTAATAAATTTATTTTTATAAAGGAGTGTTAAAAATATTTTTTCAAGCAATAAAAGTGAGCAGTTGCTTTGTCATATATCTCATAAGATACAGAACCAGAATTATTGTGCACACAACATTTTTGTATGAAGAACTGTAGCTTTATCTTTTTTGGTTATTAATATGTCATTATTCTTGGCCTGCATAACAACTATGGTGATAACAGCATTTAATCAATACAAGAGTGATTTATTTTTAGAATAGGCTTGGGTAAATGACCAAGCAGTTGGTCAGAGTTTTTAACCAAAGATGTTAGACTTTCTGATTCAAGACTTTGTTTTTCTTATCCCTTTTCTTGTATTTACCACCTGTCATTTAAAAAAAGTTCCTCTTACTTAGTTATTTCTTTGGATGCTCCCAAATACTGCTGAGTTTTAGTTTTAAATTTCTCCTGTCATATTTTCAATTTGCAGCACATGGCATATCTTGCTTTGCTTCCATAGAACATCTCTTTTCCCTTCTAAGTTTAGAATTAAGTAGAGGATGGATGCAGGCATCAGTTGGAGAATATGAAAATATCATTTTTATTATTGATAAAAAACCTATTGCAGAACATGGATTTAAATCAGTTACCAAAAAGGGCCTGCCTGCTATTATTTCCCCCAAGAATTCGGCAGAGTCATCCACTAAATCACAGCTAGTGCTGCACACCCCATTCCAGGACAGACCTCACTACGGGGCGAAAGTTGTCCATGATGTGTGCTCTCTGCAAGCAGATGCACCTCAAAGAGGAAGGAAGAAAGGGCTGAGTCCAGAATGCCCAGTTTTCTCTTCTAGACTCAACCATCAGACAGGTCCCTCCTTTTCCTCGGGGGGTGGGAAGAGGGGGATAAATGAAGGCACACAGGAAGATGAGGAGTGTCTTTCTCTTAGAGATTGCTCCAGATGGAAAGCTGAAATGGGTGAAAGGGTATCTCCCTCACTCAAACATGCTTCCTGGATTGTTTCGGGGGGTCCCCGAATTGACTTCTCTAGCCACCTCTTCGCAAGTGATTGCCAGAATGTGTTGCTATAGGGAGAAGCCACTTACAGAAGACACTGTGGGAATCAGGGAGTGGAGAGTGACGTGGAACCTCACAAGTTCTCCAGCAAGGAGGGAAAAGTGGAGTAAAATGATGAAAAGTCTCTCCGGAAACTTGGACTCACACCACCATTTCTTCTTTTAGAAGTTTTAACAGTTTGACCCCCAAAGTTAGTATTTATATATTTAATATGCTTTAGGATATATTTAAATACGTACATTTTAAATCTATTTAAGCAGAGAAGGAATTATCTGAATTGACCTCCACTTAAGCAGCTTTCAGGATTAGCTGATGCTCTCCTTTTCTCTATAAACTTTTTTGGCTGATGGTGAAAGCTGGTAGCTAGTCTTGCTTCTCCCAGGTTTGCCAGCACACTTCTCACAAATCTGTTTATACCAGTTGTACTTATTATAAGTATGCAGTTTAATTAGTCATTATGTAAACTGATGAAACATGAGAAGAAGAGAAAGCTATTTTAGTGAACACTATTTTAAACCTTCCAAAAGATTGTATAAAGGCATGTTGCTAAAAATACATGCTGTTGAATTAGGCATGAATGAAAAAGCCATGACAGATTGGGGAGCATCCCACAAATCTAGAAGGACTATGCGTTCTGACTGCTCGGCCAATGTTTTTAAGTGTTTGCTCCAGCTTAAACTGGGTGACAGTGTGCACTGTGGGTTTTCTTTCCTGGAAGGAAAACAATACCTAGCCCACGAATTTGGGGGTTAGGATTTCCTTTTGAGAGCTGGGCTACATGTGTCCACATGTCCGTTTCATTTGTCATGAAATGGCTGAGATCTAAAATAATTCCAGTCTGTTTAGCTAGGCCCAGTGCTGCTCCAGGTCACTCTTGCTCAGTTTAAGCAGGTACTGACATTTAAAGAAAGAATGTGCCCATTGGAGGGGGTTGGTCTTGGTGGTGATGAGGAAAGAGAGGAGATGGGCCAGGGCTGTAAAAATAGAAAAGAAGTGACAGGTCAGTGTAGGGCGCGGCCCATCTAGGGCTTGGGCAAGCATGTGCTCCCCCTGGGGACACAGACTGTTCGGACCTGAGCCAGCTGTAGCTCTCTGATGGATGCGTCAGGTTATCAAGGCCTGATGCCTTTGGATGCCTGGACCCTCCAGCTGACCCTTCTCATCCTTCTTGCATCTTACTAACATCCTGCTGTTTACAATTTGGCTCCTTAATTGGCACCTCCAGGTCTATATTGACACAAACATATTTGTGACTATTTTGGTCCTCATTGAAATTAATCTTCATTTCAGATTAGCTAAAAATATCTATGTTAAGTTATTAGAATTCTTCTCCCCAAACAATGACTCTACACTTTATGTGCTAACAGAGTTATGTTCTGTTTATGGGGAGTGATCTAGAAGTAGACTCTTGACTATGATCAGTTGATAGAAAAATGATGATGACTGCAGTTGGACAGTCAGCCAGAGCTTCCTGGAGCCTCTTGGGATCCGCTTGTCCAGTCTTAGTCCAGGCTGTTTTGTGGGACACCTTGGCTCCTTTGTCTTCCCAGGTGGTGCTAGTGGTAAAGAACCTGCATGCCAGTGAAGAAGACTAAGAGAAGTGAGTTCGATTCCTGGATTGGGAAGATCCCCTGAAGGAAGTCACAGCAACTCACTCCAGTATTCTTGCTTGGAGAATCCCCTGGACAGAGGAGCCTGGTGGGCTACAGTCCATGGGGGTCACAAGGAGTCAGGCTCTATTGAAGTGACTTAGCTTGCACACATGCATAGGCTCTTTTTTTTTTTCTTTCAGTTATTCTTTTTTAAAAATCTTATCATTTAAGGGACTAGAATTGAATGAGAGCAGAACAAACATTTAGGTCACAATGAGTAATGAGAAATTTCTTCAAAAACTTCGTTACTGCTACATCTTGGAATTCGACTATTTATTCTAGATATATAACTATATTTCCAGGCACAAACAGCACTTACTCCTGCAGTTAGACAGCTTAAGAAGTTTGATATGGTTTTAAAAACCTGCTCTGCAGAGCTTTCAGCCTGTACCCTGAGCTGTTATGTCGTAAGAAATGTCAGAGTCATGACCTAACCCTCTGAATTAACCTGTGCAGTAAACGAAATGTCAGCAAGCGCCTGGCCCTCGGCGCAGGTTGCCAAGGCGGCTTTGGCACAGCCTGAAGTTTGCTCTGCATCATTCCTCATCCATGCTTTTACAAAGAACATACACACGACACAGGGCTGGCACGTGTGGTGATAATGCGGCTATGGCACCCAGGCCTCTCCTCTCTGTGTGTGCAGAAAAGCACAGCGGGTGCTGTCATGGGGGTCAGGGGCCATCGACAGTGATCCAAATAAGTGGATGAAGGCCAGGTCTCTCTTCCCTTTTATCCCTTGTAGTTGTTACATGACAGGGAACAGTATTCTGCAGCTGCTTAAAGCCTCTCGGCTCTGACAGTGTGGATGTGAACCAAGAGCATGTGGGAAGGGACCTGGAATCTTGGTAACTATTTCCTCTCTGTGTTGAGACAGCTCTAAAAAATGTGTTCTCCATTCAGACATCAGAAACCCTGTCCCACCTGCTGCATCCTCTGATTTGCCGAATGAAAGCCCTTGGGGTTGTTTTCTGGGGAAAATGTATTTACTATGCTATGCTGTGCTAAAGCTTCTTCAGTCATGGCCGACTCTTTGCCACCCCATGGACTGTAGCCCACCAGGCTCTTCTGTCCCTGGGATTCTCAGGCAAGAATATTGGAGTGGATTGCCCTGCCTCCTCCAGGGGATCTTCCAGATCCAGGGATCGAACCTGCATCTCTTATGTAAGTCTCCTGCATTGACAGGCAGGTTCTTTACCACTAGCGCCACTATGCTAGTAAGGTATAAAAAGCAGGTGACATGTCTCACTATCTTATATTCGGCCAATCTGAGAATTTGCTTAAAGAATTTTAAAAAGATTTATTTTGAAATAATCTTGTGTTTTTGGAAAGGATGTAGGAAAGTATAAAGCACCTCTGTCTTGCCTTCACTCAGATTTTCACTAGTGGTAAATGTTCTGCCACTATGCTTTGTCATTCCAAATCTCTCCCTTCCCTCCCTTGCCCCTTCCAAATATATACTCGTGTACATATATATGCACAAATATTGCTATCTTTTTATGAACTATTTGAGGGTAAATACAGTCATCATGCTCTTGTACCCCTAAAAATTGAAGTGTGCACTTCCCAAGAACAAGAACATTCACTCATAGAACCACAGTAGAATTATGAAAAGCAAGAACATTAACACAAACATAATACTATTATCCAATTTACAGACCTTATTCAAATTTCTCCAGTTGTCTTAACAGTGGCCTTTATAGAAAAACTTTTATTATTATTAATTTTAAGGCCCAAGATCCAATCCAGGATCACACAGTGCATTCAGCTTTCTGTTTCCCTAAGTCTCTGCTAGTCTAGAACGTCCCAGGCCATTTTTGTTTTTCACGAAAGTGACCATCGTAAAGAGTGTAGGTTCACTGTTCTAATCACTGTCCCCCAAATTGGGTTTGCAGCTGCTTCCTTCTGATTAGATTGAGGTGGCCACTTTTGAGGTCTGGGGCCCCTGATGTGCTACAGCAGGGGGCTCATGAGTCTGTTCACATGGTGGGTACCGCTGGCATCCATCACTTGGTTGTGGTGGTGACAGATATCTTTTTGCACTGCCAAGCTACTTTTCTGCCCTTTGTAACTCTCGAGTAGTTTGTGAGGATCCTGCAGGACCTTAGCAGAGCCCTGGTCCACATCAGACGCTGTCCTCTGTCAGGGCCATTTCATGCATCTGTTTTTTCCTCCCCACAGTGGTGATCATGTGTGCGAGTAGCGACACCATCCGGGGGATCATGCTGGCGGCGCACAGGCACGGAATGACCAGCGGGGACTATGCCTTCTTCAACATCGAGCTCTTCAACAGCTCCTTCTACGGTAACTCTGCTGCCAGTTTCCCCTCCTGCTGCTAGGCTGTCAAAAAGGGGTACCACAGTGGTGATCATGTGTGCGAGTAGCGACACCATCCGGGGGATCATGCTGGCGGCGCACAGGCACGGAATGACCAGCGGGGACTATGCCTTCTTCAACATCGAGCTCTTCAACAGCTCCTTCTACGGTAACTCTGCTGCCAGTTTCCCCTCCTGCTGCTAGGCTGTCAAAAAGGGGTTGTGAGACAGGGCCAATAACTCATTTCAGTCGATATGATTCCATGGGTGGTGGTGTTCACTTGCTCAGTTGTGTCCGACTCTTTGCGACTCCATGACTGCAGCATGCCAGGCTTCCCTGTCCTTCGCTATCTCCCGGAGTTTGCTCAGACTCATGTCCATTGAGTCCGTGAAGCCATCCAGCCATCTCATCCTCTGTTGCCTCCTTCTCCTCCTGCCTTCAATCTCCCAGCATCAGGGTCTATTCTGATGAGCTGGGTCTTTGCATCAGGTGGCCAAATTACTGGAGCTTCAGCTTCAGCATTAGTCCTTCCAATGAGTATTCAGGGTGGATTTCCTTTCCCTAGATAGGATTTTGGAAATCTGTGATTCTGAATACTCCCACTTCTCCGAAGTTCTCAAGCTTTTCTCCCCTGAGAATTCAGAGCAGAAAGCTATTACCACCTGTGAGGCTATGGGACTAAATGATCATAAATCCAGGCCCTGAAGACTCCTCTGCAGTGCATTTTCAACTTTGGGTTGCTACTATGGTGGACTGTTGGAATACTTTTATCAAGATTTGGATGGAATTTTTAGAAGCATGGAATAGACTAGCACATCAACATAACAGAACATGTCGAAGTGTATCACACATAGCATACGTATGGTTTCACAAAACTTTTAAGTAATGTGATTGCATGTTTCTATGGATATATTTATGCATGTTACACATATATTTGTAATGAACCATAATGTGAAATGAGAAATAAAATAACCATTTCTGTAAACTGAGGTAAAATATTTTGAAAGTTGCTGCTACTAACCCCTCCTTCTTCCAGATTGTTGTTCGTGCATTCACTAAGTCTTATCCGGCTCTTTGCGACCTCATGGACTACAGCATGCCAGCTTCCCTTCCAGATTACTCTCTCTTAAATTTCTCTTATAAATGTTTAAGAGCCACTAACAGATATGATCCAAAGCATTTAATTCCTTAAAATGGGTCTGGAGAAGTTCCCAAGGTACCTGTGATGGAGGCTGTCTAAGTCATCAAGATCACAGGTCACAACATTTCCTCCCAAGTGTGGTTAGGATTCTCTCTGAAATCAACGGTGTAAGGCCATGGAGCATTTTCTCAGGTACCACACACTGGCAGTTCCAGGGAAACTGTAAGTGCGTATATCACAAATGGCATGTTTACGTGGAGCTCCACTTCCCTGCTATTGCAGTTGAGGTATAGTTAGATGGGATCTAAACCTTAAAGCATGTGCCTCAGTTTCTTGCTTTGGTATACTGGCTTACTTAAGCTATCAGTTCAGTTCAGTCACTCAGTCGTGTCTGACTCTTTGCGACCCCATGCACTGTAGCACGCCAGGCCTCCCAGTCCATCACCAACTCCCGGAGTTTACCCAAGCCCATGTCCATTGATTCGGTGATGCCATCCAGCCATCTCATCCTCTGTTGTCCCCTTCTCCTGCATTCAGTCTTTCCCAGGATCAGGGTCTTTTCAAATGAGTCAGTTCTTCGCATCAGGTGGCCAAAGTATTGGAGTTTCAGCTTCATCAGCATCAGTCCTTCTAATGAATATTCAGGACTGATTTCCTTTAGGATAGACTGGTTTGATCTCCTTGCAGTCCAGGGGACTCTCAAGAGTCTCCTACAACACTACAGTTCAAAAGCATCAATTCTTTGGCATTCAGCTTTCTTTATAGTCCAACTCTCACATTCATACATGACTACTGGAAAAACCATAGCTTTGACTAGATGAACCTTTGTTGGTAAAGTAATGTTTCTGCTTTTTAATATGCTGTCTAGGTTGGTCATAACTTTTCTTCCAAGGAGTAAGCATCTTTTAATTTCATGGCTGCAGTCACCATCTGCAGTGATTTTAGAGTCCAAAAAAGTAAAGTCTCTCACTGTTCCCTCTGTTTCCCCATCTATTTCCCATGAAGTGATGGGGCCAGATGCCATGATCATAGTTTTCTGAATGCTGAGTTTTAAGCCAGGTTTTTTACTCTCCTCTTTCACTGTTGTCAAGAGGCTTTTTAGTTCTTCTTCTCTTTCTGCCATAAGGGTGGTGTCATCTGCATATCTGAGGTTATTGATATTCCTCCCAGAAATCTTGATTCTGGCTTGTGCTTCATCCAGCCCAGCATTTCTCATGATGTACTCTGCATAGAAGTTAAATAAACAGGGTGACAATATATAGCCTTGACGTACTCCTTTCCCAATTTGGAATCAGTCTGTTGTTCCATCTCTAGTTCTAGCTGTTGCTTCTTGACCTGAGTACAGATTTCTCAGAATGCACGTTAGGTGATCTGGTATTCCTTTCTCTTGAAGAATTTCCCACAGTTTGTGGTGATCCACACACTCAAAGGCTTTGGCATAGGCAATAAAGCAGACGTAGATGTTTTTCTGGAACTCTTTTGCTTTTCCTATGTGGATGTTGGCAGTTTGATCTCTGGTTTCTCTGCCTTTTCTAAATCCAGCTTGAACATTTGGAAGTTCATGGTTCATGTACCGTTGAAGCCTGGCTTGGAGAATTTTGAGCATTTCTTTGCTAGCATGTGAGATGAGTGCAATTGTGCTGTAGTTTGAGCATTCTTTGGCATTACCTTTCTTTGGGATTGGAATGAAAACTGACCTTTTCCAGTCCTGTGGCCACTGCTGAGTTTTCCAAATTTGTTGGCATATTGAGTGCAGCACTTTCACAGCATCATCTTGTAGGATTTAAAATAGCTCAACTGGAATTCCATCAGCTCCACCAGCCTTGTTTGTAGCAATGCTTCCTAAGGCCCACTTGACTTCGCATTCCAGGATGTCTGGCTCTAGGTGAGTGATCACACCGTCATGATTATCTGGGTTATGATGATCTTTTTTGTATAGTTCTGTGTATTCTTGCCACCTTTTCTTAATATCTTCTGCTTCTGTTAGGTCTCTACCATTTCTGTCCTTTATTGAGCCCATCTTTGCATGAAATGTTCCCTTGGTATCTCTAATTTTCTTGAAGAGATCTCTAGTCTTTTCCATTCTGTTGTTTCCCTCTATTTCTTTGCATTGATCACTGAGGAAGGCTTTTTTATGTCTCCTTGGTATTCTTTGGAACTGTGCATTCAAATTACTTAAGCAATAGATCATTGTGTATGAACATAATAAATCACACCTCTCATGGGGATAAAGAAAAGTTGTTGAAGCAAAAGTAATTTTTTCCCCTGTAATGGATAAAACTGAAGACTTGTGGCTTGCAGGATAAACACCCAGTTTTTCTCTCCTTGCTCTCATCATCATCCTTTTCCTTCTCTTTATATAAGCAGAGTGGCAGTTTTGCTTCTTGGCCCAAGCTCAGAATGTAGCTACATTATTGAATACAATTTTGAATTCATTGAGATAGTGGTAGAGACTTGTGACAAATGAAAAAAAGTTACTGAGTTTAGCAAGTTGGCTACTGCAAGCATAGAATTTGGAGACAGTGCATGAGAATGCAAGTACACAAAAAATTAGGTACTGGAGTTCATCTCTGAATAAAGCTTGCGTTACTTTTTCCTGCTCATTACCATATGTGAGTATTATAGAAATTTTGAGAAACATAGAAAAGCACAAGGCAGAAAATAAGTTGCTGCAACTCTGCTGTCTAGATAAAAGTACACTGATAATATTTAGGTGTACAACTTGTCTATTTCATTAAAAATATGAATTTATGGAAAATATTTTTCAATAAAATGATTGCATTATCTATAGTATAGTTACATAGTATTTTATAATGCTAACATGGCATCTTAATCAGTCTTTTAGTTTTTGGTGTTTTGTTGTTTCCAGCTTTTTATTATAAGAGCAATGTTATATTGAGTTGCCTCGCTGTGGGGATGCATTTGTGCATACACATGTGCTGTGCTGTGTTTAGTCGCTCAGTCATGTTCAACTCTTTGCAAGCCCATGGACTATAGCTTGCCAGGCTTCTCTATCCATGGGAATTCTGCAGGCGAGATTACTGGAGTGGTTTGCCGTGCCCTCCTCCAGAGAATCTTCCCGACCAAGAGACTGAACCCAGGTCTCCTGCATTGCAGGCAGATTCTTTACTGTCTGAGTCACCAGGGAAGCCCAGAATACTGGAGTGGGTAGTCTATCCCTTCTCCAGTAAATCTTCCCGACCTAGGAATTGAACCGGGGTCTCCTGCATTGCACGTGGATTCTTTACCAGCTGAGCTACCAGGGAAGCCCATACACATACAGACATTCATATATATTTATGTGTGTGTGTGTGCAGTCTGTAAGACAAGCTTCTAGAAGCAGAATTTCTGGGTCAAATGTTATATGCATTTATCTTTTGATGGATTTTGCCAACTTGTCCTTTAAAAGGTTTGCCAATTTACACTTTGGCAGCAACATATGAGAATGTCTGTTTCCTGCATCTCTGTCAATTCTGCATCATCTAACTTTTAAATTATTTTATTTATTAAAATTTCTTTTTATGTGTATAGTAAAGTTTTTCAGTTTTTTAATTTAAATTTATCATCATTCTTGCTGAGTTCATTCTTAGATATTTATGTTTTCTGATTGTTGTTATGATCCTGACCTCTTCCTATTACATTTTGTAGTTGTTACATAGAAACAAGAATTCTACATATTAAACCTTCTGTTCTAATAGTTTCTAAAATCATTTTCAAATGATAGCAATATCTAGTTGTCCATTTTGATAGTTGAATATTATTTTTCAGTTTTTACTCCATTGACAATAGCCTCCAGAATAATTTTGTGTAACAATGGTGGTACTTAATTGTTAGTAGCTTGTTATAAGTAGATGTTAAAATACTCCTTAGTTTATTAAGTGTGGTTTTAAAAAATTGAAAGTGAGTGATGAATGTTATCAAATGCATTTTACCTATACTTTTAAATAAACTTCCTAGTATTGAGCCATTATAATATTCTTGAAACTAAATATAGTCTGCATGATTTTTTAAAATGTATTGCCAATTTAAGTTTTTAGTATTTTATTTAGGATTTTTGAATCTATAATCATGAGTGAGATTGGACAGTTTTCTTACCCTTAGGTCAGTTCAGTTCAGTTCATTTCAGTCACTCAGTCATGTCTGACTTTTTGCGGCCCCATGAACTGCAGCACACCAGGCCTCCCTGTCTATCACCAACTGCCGGAGTTCACCCAAACCCATGTCCACTGAGTCGGTGATGCCATCCAACCATCTCTTCCTCTGTTGCCCCCTTCTCTTCCTGCCTTCAATCTTTCCCAACGTCAGGGTCTTTTCCAATGAGTCAGCTCTTCGCATGAGGTGGCCAAAGTATTGGAGTTTCAGGGTCAACATCAGTCCTTCCAATGAACTCCCAGGACTGATCTCTTTAGGATGGACTGGTTGGATTTCCTTGCAGTCCAAGGGACTCTCAAGAGTCTTCTCCAACACCACAGTTCAAAAGCATCAATTCTTCGGTGCTCCGCTTTCTTTATAGTCCGACTCTCATGTGCATATATGACCACTGGAAACTTAGGTGGTACTGCCCTATTTTAATAGGGTGATATTGCAGGCGGAAGATCCAGGGGATCTTCCCAACCCAGGGATCGAACCCAGGTTTCCCGCATTGCAGGCAGATTCTTTACTAGCTGAACCACAAGGGAAACCCAAGAATACTGGATTGGGTAGCCTATCCCTTCTCCAATGGATCTTCACAAGCCAAGAATTGAACCGGGGTTTCCTGCATTGCAGGTGCATTCTTTACAAACTGAGCTATCAAGAAAGCCCTATTTTAATATGAAGTTAATATTAGCTTTATAAAATCCACTGGGACACTTTCCATTGTTTTTCTGCTCCAGAACAGTTTGTGTACCATAAGACTATTCCTCACCCAAGGTAAGGAGCCGTGGCTGTGCTTTACTGGAGCAGCCGTGAAGAGATACCCCACGCCCAAGGTAAGAGAAACCCAAGTAAGATGGTAGGTGTTGCAAGAGGGCATCAGAAGGCAGACACACTGAAACCATATTCACAGAAAACAAGTCAATCTAATCACACTAGGACCACAGCCTTGTCTAACTCAATGAAACTAACCCATGCCTGCAGGGCAACCCAAGACGGGCGGGTCATGGTGGAGAGGTCTGACAGAATGTGGTCCACTGGAGAAGGGAATGGCAAACCACTTCAGTATTCTTGCCTTGAGAACCACATGAACAGTATGAAAAGGCAAAATGATAGGATACTGAAAGAGGTACTCCCCAGGTCAGTAGGTGCCCAATATGCTACTGGAAGTCAGTGGAGAAATAACTCCAGAAAGAATGAAGGGATGGAGCCAAAGCAAAACCAATACCCAGCTGTGGATGTGACTGGTGATAGAAGCAAGGTCCAATGCCGTAAAGAGCAATATTGCATAGGAACCTGGAATGTCAGGTCCATAAATCAAGGCAAATTGGAAGTGGTCAAACAGGAGATGGCAAGAGTGAACGTC
>SJYX01000553.1:13960-24606 GCA_006410675.1 Oreotragus oreotragus | reverse complement strand
AATTAGTCCTCTTTCCTGCTTTTGAGACTTTGGTGAAATCAGTCCTTGAGGTGTTTTGTGCACAACACTGTTTCAAGATTGACTCGATGACTATGTCATCATCATCCTCCAAAATCAGTACACATATTACCATGCTTGTTCTACCTTAGGTATTTGATGCTAAGTTCAGGTAAAAACTGATGGTCTATACATATGTGGTTGTTAGTACAGTCATAGATAATAGCAATGATACCAAGACAAGAGACAAGGTAAATTAATTTACATTCAGAAAAGGATGGTTTACCCTCTCAGATGCATTTCATTTTTATTGTATGGGGTTTGACTTAAATTTTTGGAGCGTGAGAAAGAAAATACTAAAACCTGGCAAGAGAAAGAGAGGTGGAGAACAAGATAATTAAGAATTGACAAAGACTTGGAAGGTCCCCATTCACAGAGTCTGGCTGTTTCTTTAATGAGGCTACATTTAGCACTGTGTGAATAAGGACAGAGCAGGCTTAGAGGCATTTCAGGTGGAATGTGAAAAATGGAAGTAATGGTATGTCTGACATGTTTCACTTTCTAAAATACTGTTTTTCTACTTTTCCTTTTTAAAAGAATTTAGTCAGTATTATTTTTTTCAAAATTTTATTTTCTGCCTCCATGTCAAGAGTGGTTTGTGTATACCCGAGATGCTTGGGTTTGTTGACATCTAAGTCTTAGATGGCATATTCCCATAGTCATATTTGCAGTTTCTATACATTAATTTATAAATTAATGATAAAGCTTAAACATGGATCTTATTATCCTTTTTTGTCAAAGTGAGAAGTCAAAAATCATCATCACATACAGAGAAAACTGAAGATTGTAACATATTTCCTGGCAAGTCGTGGATCTCACCTTGCATGCAGGGTTAAGAGTTTAGGCCAGATATGCCTCAGGTCTTGACTTTTTGAAAAAATACATTTTTCATGATCCTGGGACGAAACTTCCATTCACTCATTCAGGAAATATTTAGTGAGAACTTACAATGTGCCGAACATTGTTTTGGGTGCTCAGGACACAAGACAGATGAGATCCCCCCTCTTGTAGATTGTAGTTTTCACNTTTGAAAAAATACATTTTTCATGATCCTGGGACGAAACTTCCATTCACTCATTCAGGAAATATTTAGTGAGAACTTACAATGTGCCGAACATTGTTTTGGGTGCTCAGGACACAAGACAGATGAGATCCCCCCTCTTGTAGATTGTAGTTTTCACGTGGAAAATAGGAACAAAAGGAAACAAGTAAGTAGGGTGACTGCAAATAATGATGAATACCGCAGAGGAAATAATTGAGTCACTGTGGTCATAGAAACAAGCTGGCAGGGAGACAGAGCACTGCTTTATGTAGCGTGTGGTCAGGGGACGTGTCTGAGGAGGGCTGATGAGGCTGAGATGTCAAGGGTGTGAAGGAATTCGTCACAGGAGTCGCCAGGAGGACGGCCCTCCAGCACCTGTCCCCTGCTCGCTCTGCAGCAGGTCCCGGTGCTCTTCTTGCTTTTGCCTTTCCTTCCCTGCAGACCATTCTCTGCGCAGCAGCCCTGATGGCCAGATGGAGCCCAGGTCATACTCTCCTACTCAGAACCCTCCGAGGGCTCTTCCTTTCAGTCACACAAGATCCAGAGTCCTCCTGAGAGACCTCACGATCTTGCTCTCATCTGCCTCTGACCTTGTCTCCTGCAGTGCTTCTGACTGCCGCCACTCCAGCCGCAAGGCTGCCTTGTACCTGCCAGGAGAGCACTGTCCTCGAGGCCCTCGCAGCCGTGATTTCCTCCTCTCAGCAGTCTCTTCCGCAGTATGTGCGAGGGTGATCCCCTTATTTCAGAGGCTCTCGTCAGAGAGGCCTTCCCTGACCACCTAGAATACCAGTCCCCCCTCTCCACACACACCTGTTGTACTTTAACACTTATAACCACCAGTGTGTGTGTATGTGTGTATTATCTATCTTCACTTCCTAGAATATAAGCCTGCGAGAACATGATTTTTAATTTTTTTGAATCTCCAGCTCAACATGTTGTGCTCATTCCTATTTCCCAGTGACTTTGTGTTTAATAGAAGCGCCCAAGTCTGAGGATAGGGAAGAGCTTGGAATATTAAGGGGTAGTGTGGCTATACATTAACAATTGATTAAGGGGCAGTGTGGCTATACATTAACAACTGAGTGGGAAATTGGTAGAAAAAGAGATAGAAGAAGGGGAGACCAGAGCTAAAACTGGTAGGAAGGGCAGTGTTCTCAACCCTGAGTGCATCCGAGAATTACCTGGAGAGCTTTAGAAACAGTATTCCTGGAGGTACTGATTTGGTGGGGGTGCTCCATTGAAGTAGGGCCTTGTAATATGGTAAGGAGTTTGGATTTCCGAAAAGTAACGGGAAGCATTTTACCAATTTAAAGTATTAAAGTTACTTGTTTAATTTACATTTGAGAAGGACCCTTGGCTGTTATATGCAATATAAATTAGGTAGATAATAATACGAACAAGAATGAGATGAAAGAAATCAGGAAGCATGGATGGTACGTGTGTTGAACAAGGCAGTTGATACTGAAGGTGGAGAGCAGTGGAGAGGTTTGAGAGATGTTTTGGAGGTAGAACCAGTAAGAATTATTGATGGATTACTGATTCCAATGGTGGCATTTACTGGGATGGAGAAAATTAGAGGGGAAATGGGCATGTTAGGGTAGAAGTAATAATTTCATTTTATACATGGTCACTTCAAAATTTCTGCTAATATAGGAATTAATTTTAATTTGTATTTATATACAAGATATTATGCCAGTAGGCAGTTGGATATATGAGTTTGGAGCTCAGAAAACAAGTCAGAGCTCAGAAAACAAGTCAGAAATTGTACTCAATTTCTGAGTCATTACTGTGTATATACCCCAAATACATGGAAATTTTCTGAAAGGAAATTTTCATTCATTGTTAAGCTTGCAAATGTATGACCTAGGGAAAGTTATTTTTGAAATAGCATTTTATGTGTATTTCATGCTCATTGTTAAAAATATTTTGTAAAATATGGAAAAATATAGGAACAAATTTAACATTCTGTTATAAGACATGACATTATTTTTCTAATCTCTAATGTGCATAGATTATAGCATGCTTTTTTATAAATATAGATCATATCATTTTAGCATCCTTTTTATGAATTGCATTCTCAATATTATTTCAGCCATTTCTCAGTGCCATTAAATATGCTTTGAGGTATTTTTGGTTGCGTAGTATTTAGTCTTGTTGTTTAGTCACTAAATTGTGTCTGACTCTCTGTGACCCAATGGACTGGAGCACGCCAGGTTTCCCTGTCCTTCACTATCTCCCAGAGTTTGCTCAAATTCATGTCCTGGAGTCAGTGATGCCATCCAGCCATCTCATCCTCTGCCGCCCTCTTCATTTGCCCTCAATCTTTTCCAGCATCAGTGTCTTTCCCAGGGAATTGGCTTTCCGCATCAGGTGTCCAGAGTATTGGAACTTCAGTATCAATCCTTCCAATGAATATGCAGGGTTGATTTCCTTCAGGATTGACTGATTTGATTTCCTGGCAGTCCATGGGACTCTCAAGAGTCTTTCCAGCACAGTTGGAAAGCATCAACCTTCTTTATGGTCCAATTCTCACATCTGTACATGACTACAGGAAAAACCACAGATTTGGCTATGCAGACCTTTGTCAGAAAAGTGATGTCTCTGCTTTTGAGTATACTGTCCAGGTCTGTCATAGCTTTCCCTCCAAGGAGCAAGCAAGTATCTTTCACTTTCATGGCTCCAGGCACTGTCTGCAGTGGAGCCCAGGAAGAGAAAGCCTGTCGCTGCTGCTGCTTTCTCCCCTTCTGCTTGCCGTGAAGTGATGGGACTGGATGCTGTGATCTTAGTTTTTTGAATGTTGAGTTTTAAGCCAGCTTTTTCACTCTCCTCTATCACCTTCATCAAGAGGCTCTTTAGTTTTTGGCCATTAGAGTGAGGTCGTCTGTGTATCTGAGGTTTAGTCTTATGGAGTTCCATAATTAAACCACTTCCCTACTATTTCCAGGTTTTCTCATTACAAATAATAATATGATAGTTAGTGTTCCTTATTTTATCACATCATTGCCAACTTTAGGCATTATAAAGCAGTCTGTACAAATTTTTATAGGAAAATATAACCTAACCTGAATTCATATGAAGCAAAACATTTTCTCTTTGTTTATTGGCATCTGTGTATATTCTTTGGTGAATTGTGCATGTAGGAATGATTATTCTTTTTATAGTTTAAAAATGTAACTGAATTTTTAAAAAAATTTAACATATAAATAGAAATTGTTTCTCTTTGCAAAGAAATACTTAGCTTCTGCTAAATATTTGAGAGGTTTATGTACAGTATAGTTAGAAAATGCCTACTGATCATGAATCACCAGTGAAAGCAAGGCAGGACTTTCTGTAGGTTCCTGTATATCTTTCAGCAAATATAATCCACTCAAACATTGGTTTCATTATCATATACTGGGCCAGAACATATTTTTATTTCATTCTGCTTAATCTAAAGTACATGTCAAAGATACCTACTTCCCTGTCTTAATTTTCAGTGATGTGAAAATCGCATGGTCATCCATAGATTTATATTATACAACATTTTGATTTTAACTTGACCATAATGCATGTTTCGGTGTAGAAAATTTGCGTGTCTGTAAACGGGAAAGCTAGTTCCAAGAGAATTAATTAGTAGCCACGTTTCTGCTCTGAGCCCTCAAAGAGCCAAGCTTTCTTCCTGTTTATTTCATCTTCCTGGGCCCACCTTTATCAGCTACTACATAGGGGATTTCTTCACCAGGAGCTTCTAGAAGGACAGTGTGGAGGCCATATCTCGGCTTCAAGAGAGTTTCTCTGGCTTTTCTAGAAACAGCCTTTCTCTCCTCTTACCCTTCTTTTTCTGTTTTAGTATTTTTGTTTACTCTCTTCAAGTATTGTTTAAAAATAGTTCGTTTTATTGCAGACGTGGCAGGAATTCATTTAACTCGTCCCGTTTGTGGCATGTTAGGCATGTTAGGAAGGTCTTTTATAGCAAGAGGCGAGTTTGTTTAGCACAGTAAGACCTAACTCCAGAGCACCCTCGAGCTCTGACTAGTTTCTTGTTCCCTTTTGTCCTTAGGCTCTAGTTACAAGGTAGATTAGGTGTTGTGCTGTATGTAAAAATGTGGCATTAATTTCTGTTCCGTCAGGTTACATTTACCCATAGTGAGCAAGCAATCCTATTTCGTATATGAATAGCCAGGTGGAACAAAGGTCATGGCTTTCTTCACTGCTACCACTTGGAGCCTTTTCGTATTGACATTGTGTTGTACTTAATCATTTATTGTTTGTACTTTGCAGGTTTGTTGTATCCTGTTCAGCCTGGAAATCATGTCCAGAGACTGATGCAGAGAAGCTAGTTCAGCAGGTTTTTCGTGCTTTCCATGACATGATGCAACTGATGGAAACGCCTCATCTCTAGAGACTAATCATTTATTAAGCACTTACCAAAATATATAATTGGGTGCCGGGAGTGGGTGGTATTGTGAGATAGGAAGGGATGTTGACTGAAGGAAACTTGTTAAGTATAGAGATCAGTAGAATCATGCTCTCAGAATTTATCCTGACATAGAAAGTAGAAATACTTTTAAACTTCCTCTGATGCAGCAGGAATGCAAATTACAATATGACTGTAGAACTATGCAAAGTTTAAGATCAGCCTCAACAATGCAAATCTACAGATTTTAACAGTGCAAATCTAACTCTTAAATATCTTTGTTGGTACCTAAGTAGGTAATAAGTCTTCTTTCTGGACATCATCGTAGAGTCCATCTTTCAAGCACTTTAACATTTTCTAGTTGCCAAAGGATATGAAATACATGATTGAATGCTAACTTCCCTGGAATCAGTGGTTCCACATTCACCACAGGGATATAAACCTATGTTTGGGAAAGACCACTACAGTTTAATCTAAAAGTTTATGTTGAACAGATAGAATTAGGTTGTAGTAAGGAGGTTTACACCCTCTGACACATAGAAAAAAACCCTTGCAAATTCATTATATCATTACATTGAATTGCCCAAAGTTTGTTTGGGTTTTTCCATAGCATTTCCATAGTTTTTCTTACAGAAAAACCCAAGTGAACTTTCTGGCCAACCCAATAATTAGTTTTGTGAACATGAACTTAAAGCACTTATATTTAAACTTAATGACTTTAAAAGGATTGACTACTAAATCAGATTCTCAGGATTTCTTTTTCCTTTATTCAGTTTTGTAGTTTTTACCCTCAGAAAATAAAATTTTCAAAATCATATAGCTTCTTGTTTTGTGTTTGATTAATTCCTCTGTGGCCTTCTACTTTCTGATCAGTTGCATATTTATTATCTAATAAATCCCCCCAGAACTTACTGTCTTACAACAGGTGGTCGTCTCATGATGGGTCAGTGGATCGTGCCCACTCGCGTGGCTGTGCTGCTGTCTTGCCAGAGTTACAACGCTGCCCACACCAGGCAGGTGGATGAGGCTGGAAAGTCTGAGACAGCTTCGCGCCCGCCTGGGGACATGGTGGCCGGGACTTGTCTGTATGGTCTTTGATCATTCGGGATTCTAGCCTGGACTTCCGAACTGGGCAGTGGGAACGTTCTGGTAGGGAAGGGTGGAAGCTGAAAGACCTGTTGAGGCCTAGGCTCTCAAGTCACGGTGAAGTCACATGATGTCCCTTTTGTGTGCACTTGGCTGGAACGAGTTACCGGAGCAGCCCAGGATCAAGTGGAGGAGGAAAAAGGTTTTACCTCACAGTAAGAGGAGCAGCAAAGTAATTTGTAAATGATTTGGTAAATGTCCATGAGTGTGCACAAGAGAGCATGGTTTATTGGGGGCCATTTTGTAGCAACCTACCACAAATACTACAATACATTTAGTGCACTGGTTGTAGAATATATATTCTTTTTTGGTTACATTTTCATAGGTTCTGGTTTTGATGACTGGTTGTCATTGTTATTCCTTTGTGAAAACATTCAGAGTTGGCCTCTGTGGGATTTGATGTATCCTTAAGAGTTAATATAGACTACAAAGATGAAATCTGAGTCAAGACCTTTATACTCACTAGTATACGTGTTGACTTGATTGTCAGCGCACTTAGAATCATTTGGGTTTTTTTTCTCTCTCTCAAAAATATTTAATTGGGGGAAAATTGCTTTATAATGTGTTGGTTTCTGCAGTACAACAACGTGATTCACCCGTAAGTATACATATATCACTTCCCTCTTGAGCGGCCCTCCTCTCCCCACATAGTGGTTGTACCAATTTACATTTTTCACCAACAGTATAGGAAGGTTCCCTTTTCTCTACACCCTTTCCAGTATTTGTTATTTGTAGAGTTCTTAATGGCCATTCTGACTGATGTGAGGTGATAGCTCATTGTAGTTTTGATTTGCATTTCTCTAATAATTAGCAGTGTTGAGCATCTTTTCATATGTCTGTTGGTGATCTGTATGTCTTCTTTGGAAAAATGTTTGGAACTTCTGGCCATTTTTTGATTGGGTTGCTTGTTTACCCAGCTGTAGAGCTGTACATTTTGGAAATCAGTCCCTAGTTGTTCACATCATTTGCATATATTTTCTCCCATTCTTTAAAAGCTTGTAAGTTTGATTAGTTCCATTTGTTTAGTTTTGTTATTACTTCTGTTGCCTTGGGAAACTGACCTAGAAAACACTGTATGGGGACTTTGCGAGTGGTCCAGTGGCTAAGACTCCATGCTCCCAGTGCGGGGGACCCCAGGTTCAATCCCTGGTTGAGGAACTAGATCCCACATGCTGCAACTAAAAAGATCCTGCATGCCACAATGAAGACAGAAGGTTTCATGCGCCACAACTAAGACTTGGTGCAGCCAAAAAAAAAAAAAATTGGTATGAATTATGTCAGAATGTTTTGCCTATGATCCCTTCTAGGGAGTCTCATGGTGTAATTTTATGTTTGTCTTTAAGCCACTTTATTTTCACTTACAGTGTGAGGGAGTATTCTAACTTCATTGGTTTACATGAAGCTGTCCAGCTTTCCCAGTACCACTTGCTGAAAAAGACTGTCTTTTCTCCATTGTATATTCTTGCTTCCTTTGTCAAAGATTAACTGACTGTAGGTGTGTGGTTTTGGTTCTAGGCTGTCTGTCCTGTTCCATTGATCCACATGTCTGTTTTTGTGCCAATAACATGCTGTTTGGATTGGCCTTATGGTACTATCTGCAGTCAGAGGGTTAGGCCTCCTGCTTTGTTCTTTTCCTTCAGGAAAAGAATTGCTTCGGCAATTCTGTGTCTCTTATGGTTCCATATGTATTTTAGGATTATTTTAGTTCTGTGGAAAATGTCATGAATAATTTGATAGGGATCAGATTACATCTTCTACAGTTTTATATACCTAAACTTTTTACTTTCTTTTATTCATATATAGTTGATTTACAATGTTTCAGGTATATAGCCAAGTGATTCCAATATTTTTATGTCTATTTTTCAGATTCTTTTCCATTATAGATTATTTCAAGATATTGAATATTATTCCCTGTGCTATATTCAATAGGCCCTTGATGTTTATTTTTATATAGTGTGTTTCTGTTGATCCCAGGTTCCAAACTTATCCCTCTTCCCCTATGTCTGGGTCTTTTCCTGTTTTGTAAATAAAAGTTCATTTGTATCATTTTTTTTAGATTCCACATATAAGTGATATTATATAGTATTTGAGAAACATTAAGATAATGACTGATATTATTAAGATAATCTCTAGGTCCATCTATGATGCTGCAAATGTTTTTGGTAACTCAGAGCCAGGCTGTTTTCATACTGCATCAAGCCAGATGTTACTTTTAACAACTAAATGTCAAAAGCTGTAATAGACAACCCCAAATTGGATGTTCCAAGTTGGAATAGGATATACCTATGTCTTACGGTGATTTATAAAAGAAGTCTCTAAATCAGAAAAACTTGTCGGAATTTATTTTTAAGATACAATATAACAAGAGTTCATCAGTTCTGTGTCCCAGCCTGGACACTGACCATAGAGAAATAGATGCCTCGCTGTGCCAGCAGCTGCTGGTGTGTGCCGTGCTCCCTGACTCTGCCATTCTCAATCACCACTATCAAGTCTGCGTTCTGGATGGTGGACAGCCGGTGAGCGATCACAATGCAGGTGCGGCCTTCTCGGGCTTTGTCCAGGGCTTCTTGGACAATCTATTAATAAATCAGAACAGAAGCCTTACCTTAAAAATTATAGACATAAGTTTTAAAAGTAAAGGAAATCCAAATATTTTGCCATCTATACAAAAAAAGTTACCTTTCATGTCTTGTGTCATCTTTGAATTTTTAGCTTTATGTACTGAGTTTTACATAGTCCGTCTTGCATACAGTTATGTTCTTTATAAAAAAAGTGTATTCTCAAACTAATCTTCACAAGAGTAAATAATCTTCAAATAATCTTCACAATCTTTAAATTTTCTAACCAGACACAAAATAATTTGAACTAACTGCTTCAATTTTGAGTGTTTTATGTCCCAGTTTTTCCATTATTAATATGCTAAAGCATTCAAACAAAAAATGCAATAAAGGTACTTCTTGTGTATAAAATGTAATCATTTTAGAAAATTTGGAAAATTCTGGAAGGAAGGGATGAAATAAAAATATTTTACCTCAAAATAACTGCTGTCTACATTTGTTTCCTTTTTTCTGTGCTTACCTATCTTTTAAAATTTTTATTGAAATATAGTTTACAATGGTATGTTAGTTTCATGTATGCAGCAAAGTGATTCAGTTACATATATCCTTTTTCATATTTTCCATTATAGATTATTACAAAATGTTGAATAAAATGCCTTATACTATATAGTTGGGTCTTGGTTATCTATTTTAAAAATAGTAGCATATATATTTTAAAATCAAACTCCTAATTCATCCCTCCCCTCTTTGATAACCATAAGTGTTTTTTTCTATGTCTATGAGTCTTTGTTTTGTAAATTGTTTTGTAAATAAGTTCTTTTGTATTGTCTTTTAGATTCCACATTTGCATGATGTCATAATGGTATTTCTTTCTCTCACTTCACTTAGGACGGTAACCTCTAGGTCCCTCCCTGTTGCTGCAAACAGCGTTATTTCATTCCTTTTATGCTTTGTTAGTCCATTGTTTATACGCACCACATCTTTATCCATTCCTCTCTCGATGGACATTTAGGTGCTTCCATGTCTTGGATATTGTAAACAGTGCTGCAAAGAACACTGGGGTGCATATATCCTTTCAAACCAAGTTTTTTTTCCAGATGTATGCCCAGGAGTGGGACTGCTGGATTATATGCTAACTTTACTTGTAGTTTTCTGAGGAACCTCTATACTGTTCTCCATTATGGCTGTCTGAATTTACATTCACCACCAGTGTGGGAGAGTTCCTTTTTTTCCCACATGTTCTCCAGCATTTATTTTTTGTAGACTTTTTGATGATAGCCATTCTGACTTGTATGAGGAGTTACCTCACTGTAGGTTTGGTTTGCATTTCTCTAATTAGTGACATTGAACACCTTTTCATGTGTTTGTTAGCCATCTGTATGTCTTCTTTGAACAATATCTAGGACTTCTGCCCATTTTTTTTTTTTTTGCCAGAATTTTTTTTTTT
>SJYX01000551.1:0-46845 GCA_006410675.1 Oreotragus oreotragus | reverse complement strand
TTCGTGTCCGACTCTGTGTGACCCCATAGACGGCAGCCCACCAGGCTCCCCCATCCCTGGGATTCTCCAGGCAAGAATACTGGAGTGGGTTGCCATTTCCTTCTCCAATGCATGAAAGAGAAAAGTGAAAGTGAAGTCGCTCAGTCTGTCCGACTGTTAGCGACCCCATGGACTGCAGCCCACCAGGCTACTCTGTCCATTGGATTTTCTAGGCAAGAGAAGCTCTATACTGTCAGCAAAAACAAGACCACAAGACTGGGAGCTGACTGTGGCTGAGATCATCAACTCCTTATTGCTATCTCTTTCAGAATTCCTCAGATTTCCTGTGAGCCTTGTCCCCAACCTCACCCTCAGGCTCCAAGGAGGGGCTTGTAGGTGTTTGTCCCCACCCCAGGAAAAAATGTGGAATTGGAATCTCAGTCACTACAGCCCAGAAATCTGCATTTTAAACTCCTCTGAGTTGTCTGGCAGATTCTCTGGAAAGGGAGGGGGAGGGGCAGAGGTTTAAATCTGCTGGTAGGAAGGGCCTGTCTGGAGCGATGCTGAGTGCTAGGCTTCTGCCTGCTTGTGAAGGGAACAGTTGCCAAGCATGAAGGAAGTCCCCGACCCAAGGGTGTAGAAGCGCAGAGGAGAGAGAGAATCAGTTCTGAGGTCAGGAAGGCTTGTGGAAGAAAGGTGGCTTTTGACATTGCCCTCCGGGCTTCCCTTGCAGCTTAGCTGGTAAAGAACCTGCTGGGTTTGATCCTTGGGTTGGAAAGATCCCTTGGAGAAGGGAAAGGCTACCCACTCCAGTATTCTGGCCTGTATAGTCCATGGATTCGCAAACAGCTGGACACGACTGAGCGCCTTTCACTTCACTTCACTGATATCTGAGGCAGAAATAGGGAAAGGGTGCTAAAAGGGCAGGCAACCATGCAGGCCAAGGCTTGGGGCTGGGGAAGTGGAAGAGGAGTGGGGAGCAGGCTTCCCTGGTGACTCAGATGGCAAAGAATCTGCCTGCAATGCTGGAGACCCGGGTTCATTCCCCGGGTCAGCAAGATCTCCAGGAGAAGGGGACGGCAACCCACTCCAATATTCTTCCCAGGAGATCCCATGGACTGAGGAGCTCTATGGGCTACAGTCCATAGGGTCGCAAATAGTCGGACTTGACTGAGTGATTGAACACACATACACACGTGGGAGAGTAGCCAGCAGGTTGATTTAGCCGGTGGAGGGGAGGAAGAAGTTTTCCTCTACCCATCGAGTTCTTCTGGCTGGTCTAAGAGTCAAATTGACATGAAAGAGATGAACATGAGAAAAATCAAACAAGGTTTGATGCTATGTACACATGGGAGAGACCCAGAAAAACTGAGAAACTAAAAAAATGGCCAAAGCCCTCCCCTTAAATCCCATCTTCAGCTAAAGAAAAAGAGGATGTTGAGGATGTGAGGTCAGTTACGGGATGTGACTGGGAAAAGCACAAGAAACAAGGGTAAGGTTGTGGTGCAGGTTTAAGTCATTGCTTTTTCCATGGATGTGTTTCTAGAGATTTGGTCAACCTCCTCTCCCTGGTACTGTGAGGGAGACATCCTTACAAATGTAAGTATTTCTTACAAAAGGGTAAGGAGCCTTGGTTCTCAGCTTTTCCCTTGCCTGCTTTTCTTAGCAAATAACCAGCTTAAAATTGATATGCCAGAAAGATGAGTTTTGGGATGGTAAATTTTGCTCCCCTACACCGGAGTTGAAGCACTTGTTTCTGGGTGGCCAGAAGCTGAGGGAGATAAGTGATGATGGTTTTCTGTATGCATACTTAGGGGATTTGGAACTGCAGGGGGCTCTAAGCTGGGCTGAGGATGTGGAGGCCATGGGGTGGGTCCCCCACGGTTCACTCTTGGTAGACAGGACCTGAGCATCAGCCCCTTTTGTATTTGAACAATGAGACTTGGAATAAGGGGAACTAGAGGAGGGTCCTGCTGTGTCTGCAAGAACTGAAGTAGGTTCCGCTGGAGGAGGCTTGTGTCTCTTGATTTGGGGGTCCCTGTGGGCTTAGCAGCCCAGTCCTGAGCATCTGGCTCCCATCACACACAAATGTAGACAGAGGTGTCAATGGAATGTAGGACTGCCCGGAGAGCTGTCGGGGAGCTTGGCACTTAGACTCCAGGGACTGGTTGTGAGTGGGATGGCCTTCCTTTGCCCTCTCTGCAGTGTTTTTGGAGCCCAGGGTGGGAGGATGAGAGTCTCCCATTGGAGTGCTGAAGACTTGCACTTTTTCGTGACTTTACCAATTGGCTTGTGGGAGAAGCTGCTTCCTGAACTGTTTCTCTGGCAATGGACAATTCCATGGGGTTTGAGATAAAGGGGGCTCCACTCAACAGGCACCACGTCTGCTGGGCAGCCAGTGTGGCTCCCACCACTCAGATGCCAACTAGGCTTCAGGCTCTTTTCTAAGAGCTTCAGATTCTCGTATATTCGTCCACTTTACAGATGAGGAAACTGAGGCCCAGAGATCAATTCTTGGCCCAAGAGCTCATAGAGTGTTAGAGCTGGGATCGAAGCCCCCAGTGGCCTGACTTTTCTGATCTGCACTTTGTTATCACACTCAGCTGGGCTCCTCCCCAGCTGGACACTGGATGTGGTGCTGTTGTGGGAGCAAAGACCCCAGGTCCAGTGCCTGCTCTCTGGAGCTCTTGGTCTCTGAGGGAGGTGCTCAAAGGATGAGCTTCCTATGGAGGGATCAGGTGGGCTGCCTGGAGGAGGCAGTACATGGGAAGGTATCAGACATCCATGTTTCCCAAGATCTGGTGAAGGGTTCCAGATGTGGGAGAAGGAAGAGGGGCTGGGTGGGAAGGCTCCAGCTTCTTGAGAAGGAGATGTGTTCTTTGTTTAGTATTAAATGGGTCCTGAAGAACCAGCCTCAGCGTTCACTGATTTGTCACTTCCCCCACCCCATCTAGCTCCAGAAATAATATGAAATGGGATGTGATACTAAGTCACATATGACAGAAGAGTTAAAGTAATATATTTTTTAAAGTTGGTAGTGTGTGTGTGTGTGTGTGTGTGTGTGTGTGTGGAGATGGGGTAGGGGCTGACTTAGAGCTGAGAAGAATCTCGACTCTGTCACAAATTTAAGGCTGTTGACTCTTTATTGAGTTTCCTAGCAGCCTAGGCAAAAAGGGAAGCATGAATTTATACAGATAGCATCTAAAAAGGAAGAAAAATAAAATAAAAAAGGAAGCAGGCATGCTTGGTCTAGAGATAACTCTTGGTCTTAAAAACCGGGAACCTTTGATGCTGCAGATCTTTGTGCGGCTAGTTGGTGGAGGAACTTTGTGGAAGCTGTGGTTAACTTGGCTGATCCCAGAGACTTATACAGAATAAGTATAAAGTGAAGTGCACATTTCTTCTTCTTCTTTTTTTTTAATCTTCCTCCAGCCCAGAGGAGAAAGGTGATCTCCTGGGTTTGCATGCATGTATGCTAAATTGCTTCAGCTGTGTTTAACTTTTTGCAACCCTATGAACTGTAGCCTGCCAGGCTCCTCTGTCTATGGGATTCTCCAGGCAAGAGTACTGGAGTGGGTTACGATTTCCTCCTACGATCTTCCCAACCCAGCAGTCGATCCCATGTCTTTTATGTCTCCCGCATTGGCAGTCAGGTTCTTTATCACTGGTGCCACCTGGGAAGCCCCACGTGGGTTTACTGATGAAGGAACAGACTTAGGTTGAGGAACTTGTACAAGAACACATGGGGCAGAGCAGCCAAGCTGTGATTTGCACTCAGACCTGAGGATCCAAAGCCTGGCTCTAGCTGTGCGTCCTTTTGTTTTGTTTTTGGGATTTTGTTTTGTTTTTTGGTGGGAAATGGGGTGCCCTGGAGGGGAAGAAGAGGAAATTCAGCATGGGAAATTCATCAGAGGCCAGGGCCACAGGGAGTCTTCCTGATAGAAATGGGCTCTGAAAGGTTTAGTTATGTGAAAGGGGTAGTAAGAAGGAAGTACAGAGCAGATGAACCCTGGAATATCTCATATGAAGGCCCAGCAGTCCGAAGGCTTGGGACAGAGAAGAATGAATGGTCTGTGACAGTAGAGCCATTTGTGTTTAGAAGCGTCTGTCCTATCCTTGGGGCAGTTTATGTGAAAGGGGTAGTAAGAAGGAAGTACAGAGCAGATGAACCCTGGAATATCTCATATGAAGGCCCAGCAGTCCGAAGGCTTGGGACAGAGAAGAATGAATGGTCTGTGACAGTAGAGCCATTTGTGTTTAGAAGCGTCTGTCCTATCCTTGGGGCTTCCCCAGTGGCTCAGCAGTAAAGAATCCACCTGCAATGCAGAGATGCAGGAGATGTGGGTTCGATCCCTGGGTCGGCAAGGTCCCCTGGAGGAGGAAATGGCAATCCTGTCCAATATTCTTGCCCAGAGAATCCCATGGACAGAAGGGCCTGGTAGGCTACAGTTCATAGGGTCACGAAGAATGGGACATGATGACTGAGTGACTGAACACACACGCAATTCCCAGTTAACAAGTGAACAGATTGGAAGCTTCACTTGCCACTTGATCACAGTGATCCATGGGCGGTCGTGAGAGGACTGGTGGAAGCAGAGAAGCTTGGTTTCAAATCCTGGCTCTGTGATCTTGGACAAGTTCCCTAATACACCTAAGCTTCAGTTTCCTTGTCTGTGAAATGGTGATGGTGAGATTGTGGGGAAGGTGGAAGCTGATGCCTGCAGAGGGCTTAGCACAGTGTGTGTGAGAATGGAGGGAAATTATCAGGATTCACAGGGTCATAGAAATCTAGGGCTCTNTCGATCCCATGTCTTTTATGTCTCCCGCATTGGCAGTCAGGTTCTTTATCACTGGTGCCACCTGGGAAGCCCCACGTGGGTTTACTGATGAAGGAACAGACTTAGGTTGAGGAACTTGTACAAGAACACATGGGGCAGAGCAGCCAAGCTGTGATTTGC
This sequence comes from Oreotragus oreotragus, assembly GCA_006410675.1. Classification (NCBI taxonomy): domain Eukaryota; kingdom Metazoa; phylum Chordata; class Mammalia; order Artiodactyla; family Bovidae; genus Oreotragus; species Oreotragus oreotragus. Next base: position 41,908 of record SJYX01000551.1, on the reverse strand, counting down.
ACTCAGACCTGAGGATCCAAAGCCTGGCTCTAGCTGTGCGTCCTTTTGTTTTGTTTTTGGGATTTTGTTTTGTTTTTTGGTGGGAAATGGGGTGCCCTGGAGGGGAAGAAGAGGAAATTCAGCATGGGAAATTCATCAGAGGCCAGGGCCACAGGGAGTCTTCCTGATAGAAATGGGCTCTGAAAGGTTTAGTTATGTGAAAGGGGTAGTAAGAAGGAAGTACAGAGCAGATGAACCCTGGAATATCTCATATGAAGGCCCAGCAGTCCGAAGGCTTGGGACAGAGAAGAATGAATGGTCTGTGACAGTAGAGCCATTTGTGTTTAGAAGCGTCTGTCCTATCCTTGGGGCNGAAGGAAGTACAGAGCAGATGAACCCTGGAATATCTCATATGAAGGCCCAGCAGTCCGAAGGCTTGGGACAGAGAAGAATGAATGGTCTGTGACAGTAGAGCCATTTGTGTTTAGAAGCGTCTGTCCTATCCTTGGGGCAGGTGGAAGCTGATGCCTGCAGAGGACTTAGCACAGTGTGTGTGAGAATGGAGGGAAATTATCAGGATTCACAGGGTCATAGAAATCTAGGGCTCTTACGCTAACTCCCAAAGGTCCCAGGGTGTCTCCTCAGCAAGAGCTTGTATGCTCCCAGGGACAGGGAGCTCAGTTGCTCTAAAGGATGCCTGCTGCATCCTTATGCGCCTGGGAATGTGAGAAAGTCCTTCCTCTTGGAAATCTTGAGTCTCTCTCCAGCCCCACAAAGCATGGCAGCTCCTCTCCAGGTTGGAGTCAGGACAGGACCTGAAAGTCAGCTCTTTAGCCTGGTGAGACAATGTTGTTGAGGTCTGAGAGGTGCGAGCAGAGGTTGGCCATTTTGGGGTCGCGGTGTTGGGGACTCACAGGGTTTTCCTTAGCATTGAGTTTTGTGGATTCCATCTCCTTAGGGCAGCATTCCTGCTGCTGCATGCTCCCCTCCTTCCTCCATGCTCTGCTGTAGGGGGCACACCCGTGCCTGTATTGTTAGCTCCGCCTACATACCCCGCTTGTGGCTGGGGGATTCTTGAATGTTTGGAGTCAATTTGTAATTCAGTTCAGTTCAGTTCCGACTCTCAGTCGTGTCCGACTCTTTGCGACCCCATGAATCGCAGGACGCCAGGCCTCCCTGTCCATCACCATCTCCCAGAGTTCACTCAGACTCACGTCCATCGAGTCCATGATGCCATCCAGCCATCTCATCCTCGGTCGTCCNCCTTAGCTTTTCAGCCAGATAGTGCAGACATTTGATTTTCGAGACAGTTGCTCCCTCTCGTGGAACTACCACGAGACAGCTACCAAAGCCAGCCCCACCGCAAGAACTGGATGTCTTGTAATTTACATCATGAACGTTCACATCAAAGATTATTCAGCAGTAACTCGTTTCTTGGGTAACTAGACAAGATTAATGTTGATGGAACCACTTTGAGCAACACAATCAGGTGACTTTGCTCCAGGATGAGCCCCCTCCGAAACTGCCCAATTTTACAAAAGGGTACCCTAAACCTGTTCTCTGATTGCATCACTAGACGTTGTGTCTTTTCGGTTGCATTTTATTTTTTGGCCAAATGTGTGGTACATTTTAGATATGGTTCATGTTTGATCTGTGGGTCAGATGGCCAGCCTGAATGGGCAGATATCTTTAAATGAACGTAAAATAGCTATCAGTGGGGTGTGGAACTAAACTCGTTACCGTGACACAGTTTTATCTAGGGTGAGATCAGTTCTCAGAGGTACTATCTCTGTTTAGTACCAAGTAGAAGGCAGGCATTCAGAAAGGTCTCGTAAATAACCAGACCGAGTTAACACATAGGATCAGAGCAGAGAAGGAAACCTGATTCCATCTGTTCTGGTTATCTAATGCTGTTACTAGCCACCCAAAACTTCCTGGCTAAAAAAAAAGAAAAAAAATTATTTTGCTCAGTAATCTGTAACGTGGACAGGACTTGGTAGAGACAGTTTGTTTCTGTTCTACTTGGCATCAGTTGAAGGTAGCTGGAATGGGGCTAGAGAACCTCTTCGAAGAAGCTTACTCAAATTAGTATTAGCTGCAACAGCTCAGTTGTGGATGTTGAACAGAGGACCTGAGGGGTAGGGGGCTGTCTCAGTTCCTCTCCATGTGGGTCTTCTCATGGATATTTGGGTTTTCCCACACCATGGTGGCTAGGTCCAAGAATATTTCAAGAGACAGGAAGTGGAAGCTGCCAGTCACTCAACCACCTGAGACCAGAAACTGGCTCAATATTTTCAGTCTCTGCCTGGCTATAACCCTAGGTCCTACTTCCTCCTTTTTTTATTAATGTTACTCCTTCAGTGAGATTTCTCTCCTTCCTCTCATCTAAATTAGGTTTTCCTTGCTCTTTCTCAAAGCACTCAACAAGTTATTATAATAAGGAAAAACACAGTTTTCTCCCCACTACCAGATGTCAGCTCCACAAACAGATCTGTTTTTGTATACCACATAGTTGCAGTGCCTGAGATATATTAGGTGTCCAATAAAGGTTTGCTGGATGAGTAAGTGATTAACCTTGCTTCTGAATTCTAATAGTTGATTCTATCCTAACCTGGAAAGGATAAACCTGAGTATCTTGGAACCTTAGCAGCAGGCACCAATGAAAGTTGTGAAACCTTAAGTCAAAAAAGGCAACAAATGTTTTATTTATTCAATGCAAATTACTGTATTTACCACAAGCTAAAGAAGAGAACATATATATATATATTTATATATATATTTGAATTTATGGAAGACTAAAGACATGGAAAAAATCCAGCACCCCAACAAGTACAGCCAGGAAGGAAATCAGCTCTGTAATAGGACAATTTAATGAACTACAAACAAGAAAGGGTGGGGAAGGAAGAAAAAAAATGTGCATTGAATTTAAGACATTGTAAAACTGAGAAGACATATTTACTATTCAAGTATAAACTCAGTAAGGACTTGGCATAAATTGAAAGGCAGCTGCTGAGGTACACCATTATAAAATAAGTTCTATGAATTTACAATTCTACCTTCCAATTTTCTGGGAGAAAAAACCAAACTCTTGAAGGTCTTCACCAGAGACCCTGAGAGGGAATAACACTTTTGATGAAGACATAGTCAACAATCCATGACTGAATTTACTATTCAAAAACATGTATTTATTTTAAACAATAGGAATACGTGCTCTCAGACTGTCCTCTAAGAGTTTTTGAGACTATTAGTTCAAGAGTTTCAAAGTATATTACTTCCAAAAACAATGCTGATTTTAAAAAATTTTAAACAAAAACCAAAAAGACCTGATTTGATGGTACCTTAAAAATACCCTAAATACCAAATTTTCTCCAGTCTAACATTGCAATTAAATTAAGAATTCCTCCTGCATTGTTAAAACACTTTTTCCTCACAAAATGTGGGTACTGAAATTGGATAGAAACATCATGAATGTGAAAATACCACCAATTTTCTGCAGCTTAAAAAAAAACAACCTAGAATGTTCTTTGGGATCACTGAAATATCAAAAATTGGGTTTTTTTTTGTCTACAGTCTGTGCACCTTCTTTCAGGCCCTCCATGTTGCTTATAGTATGGACCTGTGGGATTCTAGTTTTACAGCTTCAAGTTTTGCAGTACAGTATCCATGCTTAAGATACCAGTAGCTCTCTGACCAATGGGAAGTTATGCTTAACCCAGAAACGCTATCATTCACTTCTCCATAATGACTTTTGCCCAAAATAAAAACTTTAGAATATGAGACAAAACGTCCGGTGTTACACAATCAAATGAACCCAGCTTGGAGAAATCCAGTGTTGTTTCAAGCACTCAAGAGGGCATTGTCTCCTATTGCTTTTCATGGAATTACCACAGGCCTAGCTACTGGCATTCAGCTTTCCTTGGCCTTAAAAGGAATTTCTCAGGGTGGGCAGGTTGGGTTAGATTCTAGGAGAATTTTGTCTTTGATAAACTATCATTTTTTTTAGCATAAAATCTGGCCATGGCTATGTTTCAATGTGCATACAACTGATTAGAGATTTTTTTCTTTGTTTTTCAACATTGGCTGGAATTGAGTAGAAATAAGTCCATCAGGCCTCTTTACGTGTGTCATGAGATATGAGAAATCTGTCTGACTCTAGTCACTATTTCTTTCCGACACAATGGGCAGGTCTCCAGTTGCAAGGCACAATCCATGCACAGATCACTGAGGAGAAAGACAAAGATACCAGTTAGGTCAGTTCTTCAAAAAGTCAGACTGATGATGTGCTGACTCAATGGAGCATGTTAACTGAAAGGGTAATAATCACACATGGCTGAAACATTAAGTAAATATATAAACAGTAAGTCTCTCTTCCACTTCTGACCTTCAATCTTCCTCTTCTGAAGAATAAGTTAAAAGTTCGTGTGCATTCTTCCAGAAAGTCTGGATACATACAGCCTATGCATAGAGATGTGTATCTGTAGGTAGAAATATAATGCTATTTTTTCCCCCCCGACAGTTAGCTACCTGTCCCATTATAATTTGTTGAACAGTCTATCTTTCACCAGATTTGACATAATGTCTCTATATTTTTCTTTATAAGTAGTTCTACTTTTGGGCTTCTGTTATATTACTGTGTCACTCTTTTCATATATTGGGACAAAACTATTAATTTTTTTTTCCCCTAAAGGTGGCATTTTACACATATTCTTTCTCACCCTTTTTTTTTTTTTTTCAATTTTTAAAAATTTATTTATTTTTGGCTACACTGGGTCTTTGATGTTATGTGCTGACAGTGGGCATTCTTGCCTGTCCCTAGCATCTCTTGGAAGGCTTCCAGTGTGTTCCTCTTAAAAAGATGCTTGTGTTTGAGATATATATATATATATATATGTATATATATATTTTATATTGTAAAGGAAGTATCCATCCATCCTTAATTTATACTTTTAGTTTCTATATCCATTTCTGTTTTGTAGTAGTCATTCATTTGAGATGGATATTGAATTTTTAGCATTTTTTCAGAAAGTATTAATTCTCTGCTCCACTGTCCCTTGGCCTACTTGAGAAATTACATTTGATTAAATACATTTGAGAAATTATATTGATTTCCTATGTTGCACTAACCTTGCATTCCTGAAATAAACCCCTTTTGGTCGTGTTGCTGGGTACTAGTTGCTGATGATTTAGGATTTTTAGGTTTATATTCATTCATTCAGTTTTGTGTTTCATCAGCTTTTTTAACATGACTAACATGCCGGCTTTGTAAAAAGATTGTGACTTTGCTATTTTCTCTGCGGCCTGAGAAGTTTATATAGAATCCATCCATTCCCTCAAAGTTTGAAAGAATGTACTTGTGAAACCACCTGGGCTTTCAGTGGGGAAGGCAAAGGGGGAAAATCATCTCAATTTCTTTCATGGTATAAATAGTAGGAATGTTTAGATTTTCAGTCTCTATTCTAGGGGGTGGCGCATGTCATTCAGTTTAGCCAGATTTCCTTTGTTAACTTCTACTCAACGGAACTGTTGCTGAAAGTGGAGCTAGACTTTCTTATAATTCTTTTAATTTCCTCTTCCAACTTTGTTATGGATATGTCTAGTGTGGAGACTGTGGTCATACTTAAGATACCTGATTCTAAGTTTTTAGATTTCAGCCCTCTTTCATGAGCACTTAAAACCACCAATAAGGGCTAGAGTGCTCAAAGAATAAGCCCAGATCCTGAGGAGTTCTGGGCTACAGAGCTGATACAGGGAGACCTGGTAGCTAAAGCTATGTGAAGAATAAGAGCAAGGGAGTGTATGGGACAGGCTGAATTACAGGGAGCTGGTCTGGAACACTGGGATAGTACTGCTTGTATATAATCAGCACACATGCCTGGGCCAGGCCAGGGTCAGCACACTGCCCAGCTCCTCTTTCTCCTTCTAACCTTAGTTGCGAGGCCTTTGTAGGGGACTGTTTTACTTGCTACTCTTGCTGATGTTTAGACACTCTATTCTACAAGATCCAGGCTGTCCTCATTTCCTACAACTGCAGAGTGGTTAGATGGTAGGGTGCTGCCCTCTCAGTGCTGAGGAGGGTAAAGAGTAAGTACACGAGAAGGCTCTGAAACTAAAAGGGATTTCCTAAAAGACCTGTAATTAGCTTTTAGTCTTTTACATTTTGGAATGAAAAATGTGTTAAAAATAAAGTAGTGAGTAAACAAAGTAAAACAAAACAAAAACATGGGTCTTCTATATCAAGCAGCTTCTTCTATTTCAGGTACTTTCTGGAAGACAGACTTGGCAAACTCTGAAACCTCCTTCAGCCCACTTTGGATATTATGAACCTTGATGAACAGCTAGGGAACTGGTAACACTGTAAAAGCAATTCAAGAACAGGCAGAACTGTGTCTAATGTAATGTACACAAGAGGAAATCACCAAACAAACCCTCTGACCTGTGTCCACATGGCTTCAGTTGCGTGTCTGCTACCTCATCGCAACACAGGGAGCAGCAGTTTTCCCGGATACTGACTTGCTTCAACAGAGCAAGACGCCTGTGCCTGAGTAGAAAACATAGTTGGAAGTTCATTTTATCAACAATAAATGAGCAGTGATGCATATGAAATGCCTTGAAAATGCTCTGTACATGGGAGTCTACCATGTATTCCCTAAGCTCTATTCAGTAAAGTTTTCACACGAGACATCTTTCAATCTTACAATGATTTTCTAAAACAGAGAATGAAGGAGGCTGGTCATTCTCATCTTACCTGGTGGCTCAGCTGGTAAAGTACAACACACAGAAGTAAACCGCTTTCCTGAGTTCTGTGGTGGAAGCTCTAGCAAATTAATCAAACCAAAGGTGGAGAGCATGGGAGCCTCCAGTTACAGCGAGTTGGTCATGACCTGGACTTGTGACTGGCACCCAAAGTGTGAGGAAAGGGCAGTCCTACAGGACTAAATCCTTCTCCAGGCGGGGTCTGAAGCTATTTCCAGGTAGACGGTGTCAGAATCAAGTTCACTGCTCAGTGGTACTGGAAACACATGTCAGACCACTCTAGTAGCAGGAAGAGTTGTGAGAGCAGAACTTTCTAGTGCAAAGACCCTGGGGCTACAGTAGCAGACTTGGTCTGTTTCAGGAGCAGCAAGGTGGCCAGGATGGCTGGAGTATCAGGAGCACAGGGGAGAGTGCAAGAGGTCTAAGAAGTAGTGGAGGAGAGGAGGGGACAAATCCTACAGTGTCTGCTGAGATTCAAGCTTTTACCTTAAGTGAAAGAGGAAGCCACTGGAGTCTGATGAGCAGAGAAGTGCATGATCTGATTTATGTTGTAACAATCATTCTGGAGGCTGTGCTGAACAGGCTGAAGGGGTTAAAGTGGGAACAGGGAGACTAGTTTGAGGGCAGGAACAACCCAGGTGGGAAACTGGAGGCTTTAGCCATGGTGAGAGCAGGGAGAGGGACCAGAAGTTGTTGGCTGGGATATTTTCTGAAAGTACAGCCCATAGGATTTACTGAACAATCAATCTGTCATAGAAATGGCAGAAACTCATACTCTGCCTTGTCAAGGATCCTCTAGGACTTCCCTCTACAGCCAGGGAAACAGAATCGACAATGGAGCTATTAACAGAGAAAACTGTAAGAGAATCAGGTGGCTGTGAGTGGATGACTGTTGTAGCTGAGAGGTGGGTGTATATGTGTGTGTGTGTATATATATATATATATGGTGCTTTACTGTGCTATTCTTTTTTTTCTTTCATGTGTATTTGAAATTTTCCATAAGTTTTCCATAATAAAAAGTTTAAGAAAAAGAGGAAGAAAAAGGATGATTGGAAGAAGAGGTAGAAACAAAGAGGAATAACAATATGGAACACTTTACAAAATGCCAAGTGGAAACAGGGCCCTGATCTCCCACCCTGAAGTCAGAAAAGAACACTATTCCTATGAGTAAAACAGGAAACTTTGGCATTAAAGAGGCCATTCAGCAACTTCTGTCTTGGTGTCACTGTCACAGAAAACAAAATTCCAATGTAGCTAGCACAGGACTGCCAAGCTGGTACCTCTGTTCTTATCCAAGGCAGACTGCACTTTGGGCACCAAGACCTTAGGGTACTGAGACAGTACACATTAACTGCCCAAACAAGATGACTTTCTGACAGCTGGTGCCTATTGCCATCTGACTTTTGGAAAGTTTAGTTCTGCAGGGGTGGCTAACTAAATGCTGAAGCAGTTTTAACTCAGGTCAGCTTCCAGGGGAACTCTTAGACGGATCAGTTGAACCTTCAGGGTGTAGGTGAGAAGACAGACCTGTTTATGGGCCGCATCCAAGAAAGACAGGCTACATAACAAAGTGATGGGGTATGTATGACAGATGAGACAGGTGTTACTTCACACTTTCACCAGGAGGAATTTAAAGTTCAGAATCCCTGTCAGGCACTAAGACAAGATGAAGAGGGGTTCTCAGAATGAACCTCAGATCTCTGAGCTGGGAAATAAATGGCCCTTCAGTTCTTGGGATATTAGAGGCTCTGTTGCAGCAGGCAGGGCTGTCATCACTCTGTGACATTTTCTGGTTCATCTGGAAACTGCTGAGCCACTCTCAAGCCTTGGGACACCGAGTCCAAGGTGAAGTACAGCCCAGAAGGGCTTGTTACAGACCTGCTTTTTAAGCCAGAACAGAAGCTAGGATTACAATGTTACGTTATAGACACCCTTAAGGGCGCAACAGGCCAACACTGCTCATTCCTTACCTTGGCAAAATGATTTTCTCTTCAGCTGTGAGGAAGGCGTAGTCATTAAAAGTGCTAAATTTCATAGACGGTGGATATTTGAATGGTTTTGCTCCAAAATTGAACTCGCATTGTTGATATGACATGAAACTAGCTGCTGCAAAAAATCCAGATCTACAAATAAAAATGAGATCAAGAGAATTCATAAAAACAAAGTGAAGGTCATACACAAAGTGGTCTTCAGAAATAAGTTGGAATAAGAATTAAGTCAGAATAAAGTCCCTGGCAGAAAGAAGGGTGGCATTCTGTTTACTAAACTAGATGGGACTATAAACCAGAGAATATCCTGCTCTTATCTTCCTATATCAAACTCTGGGAGAGTTCTAGGTATGATCAAATGAGTCCCCAATTACTTGAAGTATAGTGATTTCTCACACAACTGACTATATAAATGGACAGTCTTTTTTTCCTAGAGAAAAGGACATTCCATGTATCTACTTGAATTTTTGATTGAGAGAAGGTACTTACACAGTAGATGAAAAGACTTGCTTCTCAGGAGGCAGCTGGTTGCCATTTAAAAAGAAGATCATTTGCTTTTCATTCAAGTCTAACAGAAATCCTACCGTGTCTCCTAAAGGATGAAGTGGAACACTGTTAGGACGGGAAGATTCTGCTGTCTCAAGGGTTTTGATATCATTTTGTAGCCCTATACTCAACATATTCATCTTGCTTCTTCTGCAACTGATCTGACCCCTTTACATCAATGTTTGGAAAGGAAAATGCTGCCAATTAATCTATGAAAAGTCATCAACTGTAAGATGCATTCCAATTTCAAAGATGTGAAATATGGGGGCAATGTGCATTTTTGGACCAGTAAAACATGGTAAGATCAAAATCATGAACTTTGCTTCTCTGGTGAGATTTAAAATTCTCTGAGAGGGAATTCCCTGGTGGTCCAGTGGTTAGGATTCTGTACTTCCAGTGCCAAAGGCAAGGATTCAATCACTAGTTAGACAACTAAGATCCCTCCTACAAGACTGCATGGCCAAAAAAGAAAATTTTTCCAGAGGTTCCATCTGCTACCATATGACCCTGTCTTCAGAACAAGGTGGGGCACACCAGGAGGCCCCCTGAGAATACCACCCTTGGTGCTGTGGTGTGAGGCAGAAAAGCCCTGTTTCATCGTATTTAGTTAGGGGTAAAAAGACTCACTCATCTTAAATCCTTTGGTCTAAGTGTTGGACAGATCAACTGTGTGGTTCTAACCATGCTGGTTTGAATCTTTCATTAATAAATGTTTTCTTGGGTATAAGGCCTTGGATACAGCAAACCAGGTGGAATACAAATTGAATGGGGCAAAAAAGACGAGGCTGTTGATAAGATGTATTCCTGCATAAAATCCTCGTGCTTTGACTCAGAGTCCTGGTAGCCTCTACCCCTGCAGTGTCCTGAGCCTGATGTTTGGAGAGCTGAGGCTGGGCAGATGTTTTTGAGGCCAAGAGTGCTCAAGTCAGCCTGAAAAGTTGCATCTAGAGGGGCCCAGAAGGTGTCCACTGAATAGTGCCAATGCTCTGAAGAAAATCTCACTTTATTGGCATTACAATGTCAGTGTCCTTAATATCTTCACAGCTGCTCTAAGACATATACCCAGAGAGGAAAGTGGATTCATATTAATCTGAAGAATCATATGAATCTTAATTCATATTAATCTTAATTAATAATTTCCCCACTAAATTAAGGATTTTATAGTCTGAAATGTTTTGCTGAAGGAAGGGCTCTGTTCATACCCATGATAGGGGATACAAATGCTAATACCCCCTCCCACACTTAATCTTTTTCCATCAAAAGATTTTTTAAAATTAATTTTAATTGGAGGCTAATTACTTTACAATATTGTAGTGGTTTTTGCCATACATTGACATGAATCAGCCATGGGTGTACATGTGTTCCCCATCCTGAACCTCCCTCCCACCTAACATCCCATCCCTCAGGGTCATCCAAAACATTTTAAAGCCTAACATAATGAATGCCTTGTCAGAACCAGATGTCTTAACCTAGTTGATAAATTCATGATGGAGAGGAATGCATACCTTCTTTCCAGCAGGGGTGTAGGTGCGGCTTACTTCTGGCGTTGTACCAAATCAGCTGCCGGCAGCCGTCGTATGCACAGGAGTATTCATCGTCCCCGATGCCATAGCCTTCCTGGAGGGAGATGGGGCCCAGAGATTAGTGAGGCTCTGCCTGCTGTGTTCTGGGAAAAGTAAGTGTGTCTTTTATAACCATTAAGCTGGTGGCTGGAATTTTAAGCTTTCTAGATGAAGGGAGAGAGCCTATTACGGTTCTTAGAAGGCACCAAAATTTTGACATGGAGTCAGAAGAGAGTATGACTTCACCAACAAATATTTCCCAAGTTTCACATCTGTTAGTTTATTTAATTCTCACGAACCACCTTGAGGCTGGGAGTATTGTATTCCGTTTTAAGAAGAAATAAAGTCTCAGAGAGGTCAACCAACTTGCCCAAGAACACATTACTAGAAAAGTCAAGTTTGGACCTTGGGATTTTCTGATTCCAAGGCTGGTGTGGGCAAATACCTTTTTTGCCTGTAGTACACTTCAAAACACCCCCTTGCTCAGAGATGTTAAACCTGGGTACCACAGAGAGGCTATTGTGGGTTCAAGTATTCCAAGATATCTGAACATTATATAGGTTCTTGGCAACTTCTTTTATTACTTATTGCCTTTTAATTCTTTAATAATTACTTTATTGTTAACATAAAAGGGTGGGTTCGAGATCTTAAGAAATTATTTTGAGCAGTTATAAGAAAAAAATAGAATGAATAGAGGAAACATGCAGACCAGACAACTGCTATCTTTAAGGCTCAATGGTGAAAGATTCTAGTAGAGAAGGCCACTGAAAATGTTGGCCAGATCCAAGTTAAGACTTCAGATCCTGGGGATGGTCTGCTTATTCTGTGCGATAATACAATCACAAGACAGACTGGAACAAGGGCTCCAACACACTCCTTGACTACTTGGACCACAGCATACTGAATTCGAATGTGTGTTCTCCAAAGTGAGAATTAGTTGTTCCGAATGCACTGCTCAGACTACTCAAAGGTTAAATAGTCTGCTGTGTAAATTCTCAGCAGAGTATTCACCAGTCTATTATTAACAGAAAGAATGCCTTGCTATCCCTTTCAAAGCCTGAACAAGTAAGTAAAAAAAAAACCGTAATGACAAACAAGATAACTATTCTGTAGGTGACCTGAACAAGACCTGCCCTTTAGCTTCTCAGATTAATGATCTATCTCCAAGCCTAACACTTGATCATCTTTTCAACAGCAAAGCCCAATCAGTAAGACGTAAAATAAGAAGCACCATGAATGGACTTCAAATTTTCAGAAACTGGATGTGTCCTAGGAAAGACTAATTCCACAAAGCCACACCATGTCTGTACAGGCAAAAAGATTCAGAATCACCAGAACAATGTCCATAGGAAGCAAAGTTTTAAGTATAGTAACAATATGAAAATGCTGTATTGGGGGAAAGATATATCAGACTTCATCAATTTCTAACCAACCAGTACTTAAGTCAGGGAAAAATGTTTTATTTTTTAAGGAAAGAAATTAAGTCTATCAAGCAATTTGGAGGGATAAGAAAATAGTATTCTAAGTTTCTTGAGAAGCCAAAGTTTTTGCACCTATATGGCAGAAATTAGTTTCACTCACAAGATAAAATGATGCAGCTTCATTGGCCATTAAAAAGAAACTCTGCAATGTTCAGTCTCATATATATTACTCTCAGACCTGCAGTGTGCTGCCATATTAGGAGATACACAATTTATAAAGCTTTCTCCCAAGAAAAGTCCATATTTCTTCTAGTCTTGGGACAAATTTTTACTTACAAATGAGACAACTAGCTAATTCTGAGATTATCCCCATTTTCAAATGCAAAGAACACAATTATTGAAGAATAGGAAGGGGAATGAACTCAAGTCCTAGTTTCTTTTTGTCCCAGTCTTAGTTTCAGTTTTCTTGCCTGTGGAATGGAAATTATAACAGTAAAAACTGTTGTGGGAATCAGATGATAAGCTTTAAAATGAAGTGCTCTGGAAATTAAGATTTTTTAAGTCCTAAAAATAAATCATCTTAAGGACATCATTTGAAGCAGACTATCTGTGTAATTGATACTACTTTAAATCAGTGCCCAAGTTGGGCACTAGAAGACTAACTAGCATAGTTCTCCAGAACCACTTATTTTTGACTACATGGTGCCACCAAAAAAGCCTCATTCGTCCAGGTTTTAATTAAGTCCTGGTCAACTACAAGGCCCTGCAAAGGGAAGGTTCCCAACAAAAGCAATGGCAGTTTAGGGTCCAGTTTTCCATCCTGGACAAAAATCCAGACCTGCGCTTTCCATGGACCCTCTTCCTCTAATCTGTCTCTTTCCAGTGAGCAGTTTAGTAAAATGTCATGAACAATTCCAGGATGCTGTACAGCCTTGCTGAAAGGGCGCTTTAGAAACTATCCTTTTGGCAGGCAAAGTTTAGTTTGACTTTGTTGGATCACTTATTATTATTTTTTTTTAACTTTACAATATTGTATTGGTTCTGCCACACATCAACATGAATCTGCCACAGGTGTACACGTGTTCCCCATCCTGAAGGCCCCTCCCACCTCCCTCCCTGTACCATCCCTCTGGGTCATCCCAGTGCACCAGCCCCAAGCATCCTGTATCCTGCATCGAACCTGGACTGGTGATTTGTTTCTTATATGATATTATACATGTTTCAATGCCATTCTCCCAAATCATCCCACCCTCTCCTTCTCCCACAGAGTCCAAAAGACTTCTATACATCTGTGTCTCTTTTGCTATCTCACATACAGGGTTATCGTAACCATCTTTCTAAATTCCATATATATGCGTTAGTATACTGTATTGGTGTTTTTCTTTCTGGGTTACTTCACTCTGTGTAATAAGCTCCAGTTTCATCCACCTCATTAGAACTGATTCAAATGTATTCTTTTTAATGACTGAGTAATATTCCATTGTGTATATGTACCACAGCTTTCTTATCCATTCGTCTGCTGATGGACATCTAGGTTGCTTCCATGTCCTGGCTATTATAAACAGTGCTGCAATTCTATACATCTGTGTCTCTTTTGCTATCTCACATACAGGGTTATCGTAACCATCTTTCTAAATTCCATATATATGCGTTAGTATACTGTATTGGTGTTTTTCTTTCTGGGTTACTTCACTCTGTGTAATAAGCTCCAGTTTCATCCACCTCATTAGAACTGATTCAAATGTATTCTTTTTAATGACTGAGTAATATTCCATTGTGTATATGTACCACAGCTTTCTTATCCATTCGTCTGCTGATGGACATCTAGGTTGCTTCCATGTCCTGGCTATTATAAACAGTGCTGCAATGAACATTGGGGTACACGTGTTTCTTCCAATTCTGGTTTCCTTGGTGTGTATGCCCAGCAGAGGGATTGCTGGGTCATAAGGCAGTTCTATTTCCATTTTTTTAAGGAATCTCCACGCTGTTCTCCATAGTGGCTGTACTAGTTTGCATTCCCACCAATAGTGTTAAGAGGGTTCCCTTTTCTCCACACCCTCTCCAGCATTTATTCCTTATAGACTTTTGGATAGCAGCCATTTTGGATCACTTCTAAAACCCATCCTAAGACCTTACATATGGGATGGGAGGCAATATTATTTATTTTTAATTGGAGGGTAAGAGGCTATTCTAGTCAAGGCTATGGTTTTTCCAGTGGTCATGTATGGATGTGAGAGTTGGACTATAAAAAAAGCTGAGCACCGAAGAATTGATGTTTTTGAACTGTGGTGTTGGAGAAAACTCTTGAGAGTCCCTTGGACTGCAAGGAGATCCAACCAGTCCATCCTAAAGGAGATCAGTCCTGGGTGTTCATTGGAAGGACTAATGTTGAAGCTCAAACTCCAATACTGTGGCCACCTGATGCAAAGGGCTGATTCATTTGAAAAGACCCTGATGCTGGGAAAGATTGAGCCCAGGAGGAGAAGGGGATGACAGAGGATGAGATGGCTGGATGGCATCACTGCCTCGATGGACGTGAGTCTGAGTGAACTCCGGGAGTTGGTGATGGACAGGGAGGCCTGGTGTGCTGTGGTTCATGGGGTCACAAAGAGTCAGACATGACTGAGCAACTGAACTGAACTGAAGAGGTTATTATTTATTTTCATTTATTTATTGTTTTCTTTTTGGCTCTGCTGGGTCTCTGTTGCTGAGCGAGGGCTTTCTCTAGTTGCAGTGAGCAGGCTTCTCTTGTTGCAGAGCATGGGCTCTAGGGCACACAGGCTTCAGTAGCTGTAGCATGTGGGTTCAGCTGCGGTTCCTGGGCTCTAAGAGCACAGACTCAACAGTTGTGGCACTTGGGCGTAGCTGCCACATGGAATGTAGAATCTCTGGGACCAGGGATTAAATCCATGTCCCCCGTACCAGCAGGTGCATTCTTAACCACCGGATCACCAGGGTAGTCCAGATAAGAGGTCATTATTTAGATTAATGACAGAAATAAGTCTAAGGGTATTTTCCCAGCTCAAAGGGTAAAAATCATATGGCCACAAAATGTTCCTGATCAAAACTGGATTAATTCCAAAGAGCTTATACTATGACTATGAGAAGGAAGCTGATTGGGTTAGACATTAGAAGGGTATGAAGCGGCAAGAAATGAACACCTGAAGGAAAGGGAAGAATCCTAACCTCTCGCACTCAAGTAGAAGTGGTTCAACTCTGCTTCCTCTAGTGGAGTTAATCTCCCCTTATACCTGATAGCTTTCTGTAACAAAAATAAATACTAAATATTGAAAACAAATATGCCTACAAATTACAAGATAAAGGTAAAATGAGAGGAGTCAAGCCAACATTTAGGATTTCATGAAAGGAATAGAATTCCTACAAAGTTCCTAAAGCTTAAATGCAAGATAAAAACCATCACTGATAACAATATAAAAACTGAGCCAAAGATGTGGCTGGGGCCGGAGCAGAGCCTAAAAAAGAAAAAGAACACATGTAACCTCTGGGTGGAAAATTAACATGAACTTAAAACTTGAGGGGAAAAAAATAGCTGAGGTTCACTTGTGTTTTCCTATTTCTGAATCAGTTTATAAACCTGATGTTGCAGATATGGCACCATGTGGTTTAGCCCAAGGAATGATTACTGGGCAAACCTACCTGAAAAATGAGTACGCACCACCCACTTGCCAAAATCACCCGCTGCTGCCCGCATCTGCCCAGGTCTCCACAGTACTCACGTGGTTGAGGAACTTGCTGTCCCGTGTGGCCCAGCCAATCTGCATGACGCCAGAAGTGACCACAGTAACTTCATAGTACCACACCCCAGCGTCCACACAAAAGGTGCAACGCACACTTTCGAAAGAAGAAGCATCGCAGCGAGCCTGGAAAAATCAAAGGGCATGGCAGCCCACCATCAATGCCTGAAGACCACCAGAGATAACAGACCGCTCAGAAGGTGGAATCTATCCTTTCTCATTACAGCTCCTGCTGGACTACTGTCTTCTTCTCTGTGCATCCTCAAATATACAAAATATACAAAACTGAAGGAAGGATGCTATTTTACAGTTTAGTTTCCATGGAGTTCCAGATTGAAAGGACTGGAAGACCTCAGAGTAAGAATTAGTGAAGGCTACTGGCTTCATTTTGAATTACTTACAGAGTTTTGCTCTCATAGTAGAATCTTTTACAAATGCATAAACACTGCCTTAACCTGTTACTTGTTAGGGAGGGAGATGAGGGAGAGGATATTGAAGGGTATAAGATGGAGTACCTAAAAATAAGCTAAAGCAGAAAACTACATAAAGCATTTGGTAAGATATAAGATCAAAGGGCTGTCTGCAGCCATTCTTCAAACAGCTCTTTAATCTTGACATGTCTAGTGCCTAAAGCAGCTGTATATAAGCGGCTCTTTCATTAACCTTCACCCCCCCAATCAGCAACATTTCCAACATTTCCAACATGCAGGGAGAAGGTAAAGTGCTAGATTGAATATAACTGGTTATACAGGGATTAAAAAAGAAAGGGCCTCTTTTATAAATACTAGTTTTCTAACTGTTGCTTCCTGACCTGCATACAGGTTTCTCAAGGGGCAGGTCAGGTGGTCTGGTATTCCCACCTCTTTCAGGATTTTCCACAGTTTATTGTGAGGAGGCTGGCAAACAGCAGTTGGCCAGAGGCCATCTGGATGGGGGAGATGACCAGCAGGGCACAGTCTGTATAAAAGCTATCAAAGGTCTGCTCTGGGACTTCCCATCATCAAGCTGTTGACTTTAAGCAGAGGATATTACCCTCCACAATGGGTGGGCCTCGTCCAATCAGCTGAAGGCCTAGAGACAAAACTGAGATATCCTCAAGAGGGAATTTTGCCTTAAAACTGTAACACAGGAATCCTGCTTGCATTCCCTGCCAGCCTGCATTGCATATTTTGGAATTAGTAGCTCCTCAATTGTCTGAAAAAGAAATGCAAAAAAGCAAAATGACTGTCTGAGGAGGCCTTACAAAAAGCTGTGAAAAGAAGAGAAGCAAAAAGCAAAGGAGAAAAGGAAAGANTGGACGTGAGTCTGAGTGAACTCCGGGAGTTGGTGATGGACAGGGAGGCCTGGTGTGCTGTGGTTCATGGGGTCACAAAGAGTCAGACATGACTGAGCAACTGAACTGAACTGAAGAGGTTATTATTTATTTTCATTTATTTATTGTTTTCTTTTTGGCTCTGCTGGGTCTTTGTTGCTGAGCGAGGGCTTTCTCTAGTTGCAGTGAGCAGGCTTCTCTTGTTGCAGAGCATGGGCTCTAGGGCACACAGGCTTCAGTAGCTGTAGCATGTGGGTTCAGCTGCGGTTCCTGGGCTCTAAGAGCACAGACTCAACAGTTGTGGCACTTGGGCGTAGCTGCCACATGGAATGTAGAATCTCTGGGACCAGGGATTAAATCCATGTCCCCCGTACCAGCAGGTGCATTCTTAACCACCGGATCACCAGGGTAGTCCAGATAAGAGGTCATTATTTAGATTAATGACAGAAATAAGTCTAAGGGTATTTTCCCAGCTCAAAGGGTAAAAATCATATGGCCACAAAATGTTCCTGATCAAAACTGGATTAATTCCAAAGAGCTTATACTATGACTATGAGAAGGAAGCTGATTGGGTTAGACATTAGAAGGGTATGAAGCGGCAAGAAATGAACACCTGAAGGAAAGGGAAGAATCCTAACCTCTCGCACTCAAGTAGAAGTGGTTCAACTCTGCTTCCTCTAGTGGAGTTAATCTCCCCTTATACCTGATAGCTTTATGTAACAAAAATAAATACTAAATATTGAAAACAAATATGCCTACAAATTACAAGATAAAGGTAAAATGAGAGGAGTCAAGCCAACATTTAGGATTTCATGAAAGGAATAGAATTCCTACAAAGTTCCTAAAGCTTAAATGCAAGATAAAAACCATCACTGATAACAATATAAAAACTGAGCCAAAGATGTGGCTGGGGCCGGAGCAGAGCCTAAAAAAGAAAAAGAACACATGTAACCTCTGGGTGGAAAATTAACATGAACTTAAAACTTGAGGGGAAAAAAATAGCTGAGGTTCACTTGTGTTTTCCTATTTCTGAATCAGTTTATAAACCTGATGTTGCAGATATGGCACCATGTGGTTTAGCCCAAGGAATGATTACTGGGCAAACCTACCTGAAAAATGAGTACGCACCACCCACTTGCCAAAATCACCCGCTGCTGCCCGCATCTGCCCAGGTCTCCACAGTACTCACGTGGTTGAGGAACTTGCTGTCCCTTGTGGCCCAGCCAATCTGCATGACGCCAGAAGTGACCACAGTAACTTCATAGTACCACACCCCAGCGTCCACACAAAAGGTGCAACGCACACTTTCGAAAGAAGAAGCATCGCAGCGAGCCTGGAAAAATCAAAGGGCATGGCAGCCCACCATCAATGCCTGAAGACCACCAGAGATAACAGACCGCTCAGAAGGTGGAATCTATCCTTTCTCATTACAGCTCCTGCTGGACTACTGTCTTCTTCTCTGTGCATCCTCAAATATACAAAATATACAAAACTGAAGGAAGGATGCTATTTTACAGTTTAGTTTCCATGGAGTTCCAGATTGAAAGGACTGGAAGACCTCAGAGTAAGAATTAGTGAAGGCTACTGGCTTCATTTTGAATTACTTACAGAGTTTTGCTCTCATAGTAGAATCTTTTACAAATGCATAAACACTGCCTTAACCTGTTACTTGTTAGGGAGGGAGATGAGGGAGAGGATATTGAAGGGTATAAGATGGAGTACCTAAAAATAAGCTAAAGCAGAAAACTACATAAAGCATTTGGTAAGATATAAGATCAAAGGGCTGTCTGCAGCCATTCTTCAAACAGCTCTTTAATCTTGACATGTCTAGTGCCTAAAGCAGCTGTATATAAGCGGCTCTTTCATTAACCTTCACCCCCCCAATCAGCAACATTTCCAACATTTCCAACATGCAGGGAGAAGGTAAAGTGCTAGATTGAATATAACTGGTTATACAGGGATTAAAAAAGAAAGGGCCTCTTTTATAAATACTAGTCTTTGTGCCTTTAACTGCATAAAATAGAAGAGATTAAAGTCAGACATTTAAATAAATCAATAAACATTATAGCACTTACTATATGTATAGGATCATGTGAGATAGGAAAGAGTATATAATATCTCAGATACTCTGTCTTCTACCTCTTCTACCTCTAACCACTCTCTGAGTATGTAGTAAACTTCCATCTGTTTTGCAAAGATTGCTTTTGTTCAGAATCAGGGCATGAAAATGAAAACAAGATTTTCTCCCTAGAATGGTCCATCTATGGAAACTTTACCTCCAAGCCATGAGGCGAGATCTTCAGGTACTCGCTGACATCGTTGCTATTCAGCATGGCCTTAATGCTATTCAAGTCCACTTTCTCATAGGTCAGCTGCCTACCCTCTTTTAAAACTGCAAAAGAAGAAGTGGGTATGTTTCTAAGGCAGGCTATTGTGGAAAAACTTGTCATCGCTGGCTGCCACTCTTGTTAATAAGTGGAGGTGGTCAAAAATGGCAGAATCGGTAGACATAACCTGAGCTTTGGGGCTGCATGGCTGTATGAAGATGAATTAAGCAAATTAGTAAAGGCAGCATAGGTAGGTTTATATTTCTGTTCCTTATAGTCATTCTTTTGCATGCAGCAAAATCCAAATGGTACTTTTTCAGAATTATTCTTTAACTGGCACTACACAGGCTGTGCACTGAGCAGTTCCCCACAATGTTGCGGCAGGAGCAGGGGGACTGTGCTAACTATGGGGCGGGGGAAGTGAGGACAGAGCAGTAGTCTCGTTTTAGTTCTTGCAGCCCTTGGAGGAGAAAAATAGTTGGCAGCAACTCTCAAGGTATAGATATGATTTGAGTTTTGAAGAGCAATGCTGGGACAGGGAGAAGAGTGAAGAGAGGGAATTCCAAGTGAGAGGAACAGGCCCAGAGATAGGAGTAACTGGGAACTGCTTCTAAGACAGTGAAGAGAGTCTGTGTTGGGAAGAGTTGGATTACACAATAGCATCTGATTGGTGGCCTGGATGCAGCAGGGAACAGGAGACCAATAACAATGTCTGAATAGGAGAGCACTGCAATTAGAAGCATTCCTTCCATCTAATTGTTTGAAGAGTCCCTAGGATTCGTTACCGCTAGAATATAGCCAACCTATCAGTAGAGGACTTTATAAGGAAAAACTCACACAGTCACAAATGAAGACCAGTGATCCTATTTAAGAAGTGGATTTGGAAATGAAAACAGACATTTTAATACAGGACAACTCCTACTTACAGAGATTGTCTAAACTCCACTGGGCACAGAAACCAACTTGACGTTTCAGATAATCAGGATCATCAGTCCAGGACTCCAGTGTGACAAGCCGGTCACTAATACTGGATTCAGAAATAGTCAATTTATTTTCACCTGTTTGGGAAAACATAAACCTTAAATTAACCATGGAAGAGTAGGAGCATTTGCTGGGCAGATTGATGGAAGGAAGGAATACAGAGAGACAATTAGAAAATTTGGAACCTATACTAACGACAAAGCCCAAGAGCTCTATTTTCTAGAAGGTAGCAATACCATCACTAAATTTTCTAGCTATAAAAAGTGGCTAATCACAGTCACCAATTTTGATTCTTTAGGTGAGAAAACTGTTGCCTTTGTCACCATATTATAGACCTTGAGATGTTTATCTAGACAAATCAGAATGTATGCATGTTATTTCAGAGAAGGTAATGGCACCCCATTCCAGTACTCTTGCCTGGAAAACCCCATGGATGGAGGAGCCTGGTAGGCTACAGTCCATGGGATCGTGAAGAGTCGGACACGACTGAGCGACTTCACTTTCACTTTTCACTTTCATGCACTGGAGAAGGAAATGGCAACCCACTCCAGTGTTCTTGCCTGGAGAATCCCAGGGACAGCCGAGCCTGGTGGGCTGGCGTCTATGGGGTCGCACAGAGTCGGACACGACTGAAGTGACTTAGCAGCAGCAGCAGCAGCATGTCATTTATTTAGCTGCACGACTTGCAGAAGTTTAGTTCCCCAACCAGAGATTGAACCTAGGGCCACGGCAGTGAAAGCCTAGAATCCTAACCACTAGGCCACCAGGGAACTCCCTAGAATGTGGGCATATCTGACGGGGTTCAAAGGCGGCAGCTCATCCAGTAACTAAGAAAAATTAACATTTTTAACAGGCAATATAGATCATNCGACTTGCAGAAGTTTAGTTCCCCAACCAGAGATTGAACCTAGGGCCACGGCAGTGAAAGCCTAGAATCCTAACCACTAGGCCACCAGGGAACTCCCCAGAATGTGGGCATATCTGACGGGGTTCAAAGGCGGCAGCTCATCCAGTAACTAAGAAAAATTAACATTTTTAACAGGCAATATAGATCATTAGTGCAAGAAGTCACTATACCTACTTGTCTGTGCAAACTTTTCCAGTGCGATAAGTGCAAAAAGCATGACTGTGGGGTGGGACTGTAATTTCTGAAAGACAACAAAAGATAAATATATACATACATACATACACATATATTGCCCTTCTGGGGTAATTTCCTCTTCTTACCCATTGTATGCTAGACTTTTTTTTTGGAGCAGTCATCAAAGTTTTACTCATTCAAATCCTTGATTATCCACTTGCTACTATTGTTAGTAACTGACCACAATAGTCTCCTAAAATCTTATTTTCTTGTTCATTTATAGATATGGAAATATCAAAAGTATCTTGTTAAATGCACTATTTTACTTAGTAACACTTATATTTGTTAAATGAAAAATTTGTTAAATGAAATCATGCTGATTCTTACATTCATTTAAGCAAGCCAAACAGAATCTTAGAAGTGTAGCTAAAAATGGCTTTTTTATTCAGAACCCTAAAAGGAATCATTCATCACTATCAGGTTCCAAAATTATAAATAATGAAATTAACAACTCATGGCTTCATTTTCAATCTGTTCTCTGAAAGGAAGCCTACAAATGCTGATTGTAGGTGGGCGAGAGCAACAAGTGAGCTCTTTCAGTTACAAGCTCTTTCAACAACAAGTGAGCTCTTTCAGTTACACTTAAGTTCACATCACATGTGTTCACATTTGAAGAAAGGTCTATCTGCTTAACATCACATCTGCTCCCAGCCATCCCTCCCCACAGTTATGCTAGGAGCCTGCAAAAGAGCTCCAGAACATCACCTGGTTTTCATTCACTCTTCTGGTGCCCAACTGGGTTCTGCAAAGCGCTTC
The DNA here is from genome assembly GCA_006410675.1 of Oreotragus oreotragus. Classification (NCBI taxonomy): domain Eukaryota; kingdom Metazoa; phylum Chordata; class Mammalia; order Artiodactyla; family Bovidae; genus Oreotragus; species Oreotragus oreotragus. Next base: position 19,387 of record SJYX01000551.1, on the reverse strand, counting down.
CCTGTTACAAAGCCTGTTTAGCACTCTACTTCTTGCCATAACCATCCTCAATCCCTCTGTCTGGCTTTTCAGACCCTGAGCCCTCCCTACCTGGCTACTCAGTCTATATCCTCCTGTCTCTGAATACTGTCTTCTGATCAGACAGTTCTCTGTAATATGCTGGGAACACAGCCATTTCTGTCTCTGGGCTTCTGCCACTGATTTGCCTTTAGCCAAGAATCCCATTTTTTAAAAAAACTTTATTAAAAAAAAATTTTTGGCTGCGTCATGTGGCATGCAGGATCTTAGTTCCCTGATCAGTGATCAAACCTGTGCCCTCTGCGTTGAGAGAGAGCACAGTCTTAACTACTGAATTGCCAGGAAGTCCCGAAGCCCATTTTTCCTCTCTTGTGTGCATAATCAAATTCTCACCCTATGCTGTGACCCAGGTGAAGCTTCACCTTTATCAGGAAGTCTAGCTCCCACAATTCCCAGTGCCCATCACCCATACCTCCCACCTCCCAGTCACTTCTCAGAACTCCTGCCACTTGGTCTGAAGGAAGGGATTTTGCCCTTGATCATATCCTACCATAAAGTAGAGGCTAATTATCTTGTCTGAGTAGTTTTGTTCCCTGAACTAATCAGGAAACTTCTTGAGGGTGAAGGACTGTTGGACTACTTCTGTTATTTCTACAGTGCTTACTTAGCACAGTGTTAAATGCTTTAAGTACATATTATCTAGGTACTGAAAATATTTTTCAGATTTTGAAAAAGGCCAATGAAGAGCAGACCTGCAAAACATAACTTTAAAAAATACAGACCAGACAAGCCTAGTCCAACAGTGTGAGAGATCTGACAGCATAGCCTTGGCAAACCACAAGCTTCACAGACCATGCACCAAATAACAACAATAATTTAAAGAGCAGTAGGGAGCAGGGAAGTGGCAACCCACTCCTGTGATCTTGCCTGGCGAATCCCAGGGACGGGGGAGCCTCGTGGGCTGTTGTCTATGGGGCTGCACAGAGTCGGACACGACTGAAGTGACTTAGCAGCAGCAGCAGGGAGCAGGGAAGGATGGAGGAACAGAGAGATTTATATACACTGGGAAACTGACCTCACAGTTTCCTGGCTTGGAATGCTATGTAATTTTGTTTCTATTGTGGAGGTTCCTACTACCATTAAAAGCCAATCATAGCACCTATCTTATGACTAAATTTAAAACCAGACTGACTCCACTGTTTTTGCTTGTAATAAATTCCTATCCTGCCCTTACTTTTTTTTTTTTTTTTACATAGGAGGGAATAGATAAACACTCAGGAAACACCTGCAAATAAAATTTATAGCTGATTCCATTCTCTGTGCCATTGGCTAAGCTGGCAATGTTAGAAAAATGCACAATTCTAGATGACTAAGAATAACTAGCTTTGATGTCTCACTTACCAGACACTGTAGCAAATATTCCAGTATTCCTGGGCTAAGTAAACCAATACTTGCAGGACCTAGACAAATACAACAAACACTGGATATAATTAAATGTGTCATATTATTTGAATTGGTAACTAAGACCAACAAAATCATAGAACTCTTTCATCTAGCTAAAATTTATAAACTGTGTATATATGTATATATTAGATTCAATATCATATGAGCTTAGCCTTTTCTGTTATTTTTAATTTTTAAAGCAAATAAGGAAAACTTTTTTTTTATCTTGGTATATGCTTTATTCTCAAAATTGATAAGATTCTAAAATTTATAAACAAATGCAAATGGATACATATATAACCAAGACAAATTTGGGAAAAAAGAAAGCAAAGTTGAAGAATTCATGTTACTACTCATCTTCATTTTGGAGTATGTATAATTATGGCTGATTTTTGTTGCTGTATGACAGAACCCAACAAAACATTGTAAAAATTAAAAAAAAAAATTTTTAATGAAAAAATAAAATCCTGTGCCTGTACTCAGCAAGGTGTAATTAAAAAAGAAACTCATCAGCAGAGGTCCATTATCAGAAGAGACTCTGGGGAGAGACGTTTTTACCAAAAAAAAAAAAAAAGCTATTTCTTGTATTAATAGGAAAACTCTTTGTTTTAAATTTCCATTTTCCCCTTAATGTCAAACAATTTAAGGTTTTCTTTGGGGGAGCTTCCCAGTTACCTGCTAGTTTCTCTGCCAAGCAGCCTAGGACTGCAGATGTGTTCCTGTGTTTGGCAGGATGACCTGAGTCCTGGAAAGCTACTTCTCCATTTAGGTTGAGAATTTCAGTCAATTTTTGGAGTGCATCCTAAAAACAAAAACATACAAATGGATCTGATAAATAGATGACTTAGGCTTTTTATCCCCAAGGTAATTCTTTGACACAAAAGTAATAACCAGGTGTTAAATTAACTCAGATTTACCACCCAAACATGATAAAATATATCCAAGGGATACCATTATTGATGGGAAATATTTGATCAATCTGAAAGTCTTCTTATATGAATTTCTAGATAACATTTCACTCAAAATGTACCAGTTGTATCAAATATATGCTATATACTCTTGGGTCATTCAACAGACTAAATCCACCCAAATGCCAATATGATTGATAACAATAAGGCCTAGTGATATTGAAGTAGAAAGTTCCTTAAAAAAAATTTTTTTAATCAATCAAGAACAAATATCACCAGAATTTTTAAGGCAAATTATAACAGAAACTTCCTATAAGACTAGGCAAAGGTCAATTCATCAGTGACAAGATCAGAGACTTTTTCCCTTTGTCCATGTTTTTCCATGTTGGGCCTAAACATGTGGGGCTTAGACAACTGAAAGATGCCAGAATCCAAAATTTTTAAGAAAGGATTCCATAGACCATATGGAATGAGGAAATGAAAATTTGATACTTTTGTTCTAACTTGGAATAATCAAAATTATGCCAATATACCAATATTAAGACTCAAAAGTGTTTTTGGTATAACAGTTTTTTTTTCTTAATAGAAAATATTTAAAGAAAGTTTTGTCATGAGGAAATTGTTTAGAGAAAGAATCAGCTTAGCAATTGAACATTCCCTTCTAATTTCAAAGAATGCCATTATAGATACCTCGGTTGGACCTGTACACTCTTACAGAAAAACCCAAATGAACTTTTTGGCCAATCCAATATAAATGCTCCCATTTTTGACATTTAAAAAATTTTAAACTAAAGTTTTTGAGTAAGCTACTTATAGATAGAGGATGTAACAACTCATAAGTAATAAAAAACAAGTTTATACAATGAAATTAATATTAAATAAAACAGACTCAAAATACTATATATAAAGAGGAAATGCATTATACCAAATGTTCTTTGTGGTCATTCATCCTGTGTTTAAGCACAGATGTCAGTTTCATAAAAGATAAATATTAACTTACTTTAGTGGGCAATGGACATTCATCTAGTAATAATGTTATAACAGCTGGTCCCAGTGGATCTTCCAATGGAATAACTCTAATTAAAGACTGGACAACGTCTAACCATCCTTCATCTAAGACCAAATCAAGAAGATTATATGATAAAGCCGCTATTTTTAAACTGTGAAAATATATAACATAACACAAGATGACTTCACATTAAAATAGAACCACTCTTGGAGAAGAGAAACTTTTAAGCAGATAGTATTTGGCATGGACATGGTCATCAATTGCTGGTCATCATGATAGAAACAAAAGTCCTAATTTACAGGAGTCTGGTGATTTAGGGGTATCTTTATTTGAAGAAAATTCAAGCTATGTTTCTGGGTTCTCAAATTATGATTAAAAGTTTCCAGCCTTTATTTATGACACAGGAGTTAACTGAGAAAATTAAGTATCTGAAACAGTTGGCTCTATTTTCTGAATGACATTTAGAAAATTGAGGAACAAAAAATTATCTTCCTATTCTAGAAGAGTTATAGTCAAAGATCTGTCAATGCCAAAATAATTTTAATAATTTTAATAATTCCAGTGAGATAAAGCCATTACTAAAAGATGCAGTATATACCTAGAATAAAATATAGTGCTTTTAATTATTGCCCTTGTACAGGAAAATTTCCATAGACTAAGGGCTTTTTTCCTCATCATGTATGTTAAATATTTCTGAAGTATTTTTTTTTAAGTGGCTACATTTCTTCATGATCATCAATTAATCAATTAGGAAGTCTTTTTAAAAACTTAAACAATACCTGTTTCTGCCATTTCGTGCAATGTAATCATTGAATAGGGAGGTTCCTGATCACTGAAAAATAAACATTCAAGACATCAAACTTGAAGAAATAAGAAATGACAATTTCAAATAGAAGTTCAAACTGGAAGTATGGAGGGTAGAAAGGAACACGAGTGAATGTAGAGAAAGACGGAGGAGACAACCAGAGCTATAATCTTTAAGGACAAATGCACACCACATGTACTTATTTACAAGGTCACTGTCCATGACAGCCCACAAACATTAACAAAATGGGCAGAAAAGCACGTGAAAGGACCACCATGTGGCCTGAAGTCAAAGCACAGGATTAATACTGAAAGCCAGAGCTCACTTTCAGTTTTACCTGAAACAGTTTAACCTCTCCAATGCCAACAGAGACAAGGCAAGGAGACCAACATCATCTTCCTCATACATACCTCAAAAGTGTCAGGAAGCAAATGCAATCCCAAATGAGGACTTACAGAAGCAAGGGCCTACATAACATCTTCGTTTTAGGTGGTGTTCTGGTAAATATCACTATATGCTTAAACTTCATAAAATGAGATTAGAAGAAAAAGAAACCAAACTTAATTAGTCATTGCTCTAAAATGGCATTTTCCCCTTAATTCACTGGATTTTCAAACTGTGATCTCAGGCATTCAAAGAGATGATTTAGGGGAAATTTTAAAATGAAGGAGATATATTCCATCAAACTGATCATCTAATTAAAGAATATATTCATTGCTTATTTGGTTACATATTGTGGCTATTTCACTGTGAAAAAAGAAAAAAAACCCAACTACTGTTGTCAATCATTTAATCCTCAGAATAACCTTGCAATATGGGAATTACTAAGTTCATGTCAGGTACTCTTAGGTGCCAGTGTTGGACGCATCCTATTCCTTTTCAAAACAAAGGAAAATTCTTATTTTTAAAAAATTGTATTAAATGATATAACTAAGTAATACAAACACTGCTCTGGGGCAATCTGGCAATAATGAAATTAAGTATGCATATATTCACCAATGCTAGAGAAATAATTACACAGGTGCATATGAGGCTATTTGCGGCAATGCTATTTGTACGAACAAAAATTCAGAAGTAGTAACCTAAGTGACTGTCACCATATTATTGGGTAACAAAATATAGTACTTTTGAGCATACAACAGAATACTCTGTAGCAGTCTCAAACACAATGTTGAGAGGAACTAAAACCAAAGAGACGTCTCTAATCGTTAAGTAAATTTTTAAAATCATATACAAAACAATATATATAAGCTTCCTACACAGACATAAACATATGTCAGGCAGATTAGAAGAACATACCTTAAATTCAGAAGAATGGTTACCCACTGATATTTGGAGGTGGGAGGTAAAAAGGACAATGTGATTAGGGAAGAAGGGCAAAATAAGAAAAACGACAAGGTCAGTGACCAGTAAGGAATATGAGGACCTGAATTCTATACAGACACACTTAAAGGACACACACATCCTTACCCTCAAACAAACAATATAAAGACCTCCCTAGTGGTCCAGTGGTTAAGAATCCGCCTTGCAGTGCAGGGGCTGTGGGTTTGATTCCTGGTTGGGGAACTAAGATCCCACATGCCACTGGGCAACTAAGCCCGTGGGCCGAAACAACTAAGACCCAGTGCAGCCAAACAAATAAAACATAAATATTATATATTTAAAAAGATGACAAAAATGCTTTGTGGAACAGAAACAGAGCAGGAACTTCTGGTAGGAGGCAAATGCTACAACCGTAAGATCACTAAGCTCTGGGCCAGGAACTAGACAGAGGTCACCAGGAACTTTACGTCTGCAAGGCAGGTAAGGGGGACCAAAGCCCCAATGTTGCAAGGGATAGAGCAGACTTACCAAATCAAGTGGGAACAGCATTCCCCTCTCAGTGAAAGGAGTTGAAAAGCTCTAAATAGTAGCCTGAGCTGCAGCTGACATACAGTTGCAAGTCTCCAGTGACAGAAAAAGGCAGAGAAAGCCAGGCAGCAGGACCTGGGCTTCCTAGAGTGGGGTGGGACCTCAGAACCACCACTTTTAGGTTCAGTTGTAGACTGAAGGCCCCTGGGCCCCAGATGGAGACAACAAAAGTGACAGAGAGAACGGGAGAAAAAGAGAGAGAATATGCACACGCACCCACGCGCGCGCGCACACACACACAGAAAAAAATTCCATTGAGAGGAGCCTTCAAATTAAAATTCCAAAGTCATGAGAATAAGTAACATTAATACCATCAGCAATCGGAGGATATAATACCAAGAAAAAAAAGCAAAAGAGTTGAACTTCAGAATGATTTTTAAATTAAGTATATATTTCAAGTGTATTTCCTATAGCAAAGCTCTCATTATGCCATTATGCTGTCCTCTCAAATTAAGGTCATTCTCTTGTAAGTAACAAGAGGAGAACAATAAATATTAAGATTGTTTTATAAATGTGGTATCTGCCTACATCCTTTTACACATATTCTTACTAAGCCCATCTGTCTTGTCTTCTATGTTTAGTTTTAATAGCCTTATAAACTGTAGGTTAGCAAATTCTTTTCTCTATAGCAGTTTCTTAAAAAAAAAAAAAAGCTCTGTAACTATGTTTACAAACTCTCTGAACCTGATTTTGCCATTATGTTCTCCAACATGTCCCTTTATAGTTGTTCTGCACCAGCCAAATTTTTCCATTTTCAGAAGAGTTTTCACTGTAATTCAGTAAAAACAGGTTTAAGGCAAAAGTTACCCTATTATTCAAGTGTACACTACTTGCCTCGTAAGTCCACTTATAATGTGTAATACTGTTCTGAAGCTTAGAAATAAAGCTTCTGCTTTGCTCCTACACTCTCTTAATCACCCTATAAAAAATATGTCAAAGTCTATTCTGTACCTGTTTTCCCAATGGGCTTAAATAAGACTGCTGTGGTTTACTTCCTTATTTGGGAAGGATAATTTTTCATTATAATTTCACAGCATGCTTTAAATGTCACCATGAAGAAACTTTACATAACAGTTTCTAGACCTTTGCTTAAATTTAGGGGATGTAAATGGCATATATTTATATTAAATATATTTCCTACAAATATATTAAAATGACATTAAATTCAGATACCAGAACTACTTCAAAGGCAGGTTTTAATAAACTTAGGAAGGCCTTTCTGAGATGGTTACAGAGCATATTTGTAAGAATATTTCCTAGCATGCTCTATAGCAGAAAGAAAATGTGTAAATAAATTTATTCCTATGAGGACAAAAAAAACCCTCAAAATAATATGCACAGGTCTACCTTGCTTTATGCTATCATTTTTCAGGAACTAAACAAAACTGTTTTCTCATAAATGTGATTATCAATATTTACTTAAATATACTGGCAGACCCTGAAGCAAAAAGAACCCAGATAGAACTTAAAAAAAAAAATTTATCCTCTATTGAGGACATGTTCTGTACAAGGCACCATTTGTTCTGTGCTCAGCCACGTCCTGACTCTTTCTGAACCATGGACTGCAGCCCACCAGGCTCCTCTGTCCATGGAATTCTCCAGGCAAGAATACTGGAGTGGGTTGCCATTTCCTTCTCCAGGGGATCTTCCTGACACAGGGACAGAACCTGCGTCTCTTGTGTCTCCTGTATTGGTAGGTGGATTCTTTAGCACTAGCGCCACCTTACTAGATGATTTATATATATTTTCTCATGATAATCCTTGTCAGAAAGGTATTATTTTCTTTTCATAGATGAGGAACCTGAGGCTTAAAGAAGTGATTTGCTCAGTGTCATGTAGCTAGTCAAGGGGCTGGGCCAGAATCTGAACCTTTGTTCACTACAGTTCTAAAACTTACTGCTACTTTCTGTGCTATATACGGTTGAGTTAAAATGCTTCTTTCAACTTGAACTATGCCCTTTAATCTCACTGTTATTCAATCTGGGATTTTGCACTTAGACAAAGCAGGGGAAGAAACAAAACAGGGCACAGGTGTGCCCTGCAGTTTTTCAATTTCCAAGTTTCCCAAATGGATCTAGGAGGGTCATCTAAGGGAAACATTGGTAAAAGAGGGAGAAGGATAGAAACTCTCCTTGACCTACGTCCTTCCATTGCCAACAGAAGTTGTGTGCAGCTACATTCTTGGTACCGTGGGGTTGCAAAGAATCAGACACGACTGAGCAACTGAACATTCTTGGTAAAACAACTTATCTTGAATCTCCAGTCAGTACAGTAGATACCCAAGCAAGATAAGAGTGAATCTTCACGAAACCATTTCCTCTTGTAGGCTTCAATACAAACTCACTCCATATTGACTACATTCCCCAATAGAGATCAAAGCTTTCAATGGTGTATTCTGCTACAGAAATGTTTAGACATTTCCAGACTGGAGTAGATATTAGCAAGTAAAATGATCAAACTTTATAATCTACTCTCATGAGAAATGAAATAGTCTCCCCCTGCCCTATGAGTAATGAGGCTTGGGAGATAAACGCACTGAAGGAGTCCAAGAGTTATGATTCCTGGCATAAGGCTTTTCATTAGATAGGAGGTGACCGTGAGCCAGATACTTACTTATCTACAAGAGTCCGTATGACTGCCAGTGTGTCCAGCACTAGCCCGTCTACATTTTGTTTTTTCCTCCTTGGCTCATGAGGTCCTCGGCCTCTCCTTGGTGGCCGAACAGGGTCCCGGGGCTGGCTCCTCGTGTCAGCGGCGGGGACTGCACTGTTATCGGCCTGTTGCTGCTGGGTGTCAACACTGTCTTCTGCTCCGCTGTCGTCTCGGCAGATACAGGAATTACCCATGGTCGCAGTGGCACCTCTAGTCCCCAGGAAGCGGGCTATGTGCTCCTCAAGAGTCAACAGCAGACCCTGGCCAAGGCTTCTGCTTGCTAAGAACACGGCCCAACCAAAGACAATCATTTAGATAGTTTTCAGTTTTCCAAGTACTGTTTTCATAATCTGGAGTTGAGGAACTTGCATCCTATTTGTATTTAATAACTGAATGCTGAAGAAAGTTGCAGAGTTGATCTCCAACATTATCAATTATAAGGAATCCTGGTCATCCAGTGTCAGTTCTAAAAGAGAAAAGGAAAATGAGTCAAAGGTTTCTTGGCTACTCAATTACTCAAACTTTCCTAATTTGATTTTATAGATATTAGGACTACAGTGAAGAATCATCTTTGGTTATTTTTATAGGCTTCTGATACAAAGAGATGTCTTTATGTAAGAATTAACAACCAGTGATTTATCATTATAGTATAAAGTTGGTTGCTAAACCACATCCTTGTAAACTACAGGCGTTACAATAGATTTCTTTTTTTTTTTTAACATATGTGTGTTTCTATCCATATAGAAATACATTAGAAGAATGTGTGCAATTGCCTTAAGGGCTCCTTTTGTGGATTAAAAAAAAAAATTTATTTTTTGAGTGTGTGAGAAAATTTAATATGTTTCAAATAAAATATCTAATTATAAATGTCTGTTGTTTAAAAAAAGTTATGATACAATGTGATAGCACCCACTTGATAACAAGAATAATACAAGGATAGACTGTTCCGTTTAAATGACCAAATTGCATAGATTTCCCATTTGGAGGACACTTGAGAATTCAGAGAGATAACACAAGTAGTTACAGTTTTTCCTTTATGAAAGCAAGACTTTGTTTGGGGGAAGGTCAATATATATCACAAGGTTACATTTTTCACAATGCTAAGTTTGCTGTACATGTCTGCTACAAGGTTAAGAATAGGGAAGCACCAATGATCTTTGTCTGAAAATACTGACTAAGCTAATACTGCTACCAGGCACCAGGTCGGCACTGGGAGAATAAATAACAAGATATAGTCCCCACCCTCCAGAAATTTGTGGATGGCCATTCTCATCCCACAAAGCATCCCATGTTTATCATTAAAAAAAAAAAAAGCCTAATGATAGAGTCAGCCCTTCATTAAGTTGAGAAAATCTGGTTAGGTGTAAAAGGAAGTAAAGATTTGGAAGCAGAAGACCTAACACAGTAGCAAAGGGTGAAAACAAAATCACGTGGAGACCTCCAGACCAGGACCCGCAAGGACACTAACAGACACACAAGGATTAGAGACTGGTATGGAGTCTCTATGCAACATTTACTGTTTACAAATAAATCCTATCTTGAGCACTGGCTTAGAAATAGATATAAATAAAATAACTCAGTGGGATTAGAAGCAAGAGAAAACTTGTTTCTGTTATTTTGGACAGATTTGCAGCAAATTCTTTCAAATATTTGCCCAGTTTAATTATTACACATAAGGGAAAAAAATGGAAGGAAAAAAGCAGATGGAGATAAAAATTCTTTACATATATAATACTTAATCTAATGTGATATGTAGAGAGACAGGGAGGGACAGGGCAGGGGAAGCAGGGGAGAGGAGAGGCAATGGATAGACATTATCTCCCTCCAGAGTACCAAGACAACAGCTGAGCCAAGTATAAGACCACAGATGTTCTTGGTTCTTCCAAAAGAATCAGGCCATCTTCAAAATTTGGAGGTTGTACTGTAATGGATGTGATGAAACATAGGTAGGAGCATGATGCAAGGATTCAGCTGAAAATAACCTTTTAAAAGAGAACACAGTGAGAGTTCCCTGATAATCTAGTAGTTAGGATTCAGTGCTTTCACTGCTGTGGCCCAGGTTCAATCCCTAGTCAGAGAATAAATCCTACAAGGTGTGCGGCGTGACCAAACATAAATAAATAAAAATAAATAAAAGAGAACACACTCTAAACCAGCAAAGAGCGCAAGTAATACCATACCATTCCCATCACTCCAAGGATGGGAGTGGCTGTGAGGAAAGCAGTGGGTTAAAAAGACATTTGTAGACATGGAAAGCCAGCGGAAAAGTATGAGTCATGATACACATGTGATGTGATGATACAATTAACTCTCCAAGTAGAGGGAATGAGATTCCTATCACAATCACAAGATTCTTCCCCATATTCGAAAATTCCAAATGGATAAAAAAATTTTAATTTAAAAATAAATATATAAGGAAAATAAGAAGTTTGTTGGATCTCAAATTCTTAAACTTTATTCCATCCAAATTATTTTTGCTAAGGCTTATTTAAACTGAATGTAGAATAATTCATGCATATTTCTATTTAGTACATTTCAAAGCAAATGGAAGAAATAGGTATGGGTATTTCTAAAAATCTGACTAATTTGGAAGAATTATATGTGGTGATTTTTTTTTCCTATCCCCAAATTGAACTGAAGTATAGTTCAGGTCAATTTCTTCCAATAACATGGAAGAGAGTAACAGTTCTTACACCTCACAGTAGTTCTGTGAGGACTACATGGAATAGTACCTGTAAAACATGGCACGGTGCCCAACACTTAAAACGATCCCCAAATGCAAGATGTTATTATCAAATGAGTACACAGCTAATCACAAGTAACCAAATAATCTGGGAGTTGGGGGCTAGGAATAAGACCTATCTTAATTACGAGCACTACAATAACTAACAAACTTACCTTTTATAGAACTCATCTACACTGCACTGAAACGATGTTTACTTACCTGTGTATTTTGGGAAAAAAACCTTGGAAAAGAATGTAGCTTAACAATCAACCCCAAAGGTGATAGGCATTAAAATCACTTAGGTGCCTCTTAAAATACCAAGTCCTGGTTCTACGCCAACTAGGCAGCATCTGAATTTCTAGGATATGGTCCAAGGAAGTGTTTTCTTAAAGGCTCCTCAGATGATTCCGATGGTGGCCATGTCTGGAAATCACTGTGTTATAGAACCTAACACAGAAACTGGGACTGTACGCAGGACCTCCTGACTGAGTGAAGGTACAAACTGATCAACCCCAAAGGTGATAGGCATTAAAATCACTTAGGTGCCTCTTAAAATACCAAGTCCTGGTTCTACGCCAACTAGGCAGCATCTGAATTTCTAGGATATGGTCCAAGGAAGTGTTTTCTTAAAGGCTCCTCAGATGATTCCGATGGTGGCCATGTCTGGAAATCACTGTGTTATAGAACCTAACACAGAAACTGGGACTGTACGCAGGACCTCCTGACTGAGTGAAGGTACAAACTGATTCTTCTGGGGTCTAAAAAGTGAATCTCCTTTTCCAGAGAAATGAACTGAGGCTATCTTTGAATATACTATTTTGGAGAAGTCAGTCAAAAACCCACCAGAATACAGTTAACATGTAGTATGGATGATGTACAGTACATGTCAACACAATGGATCAAGCAGTCCCCTGTATTTCCCACCACAGCCCCCTATGAAGCATCATACTGAACCAAGATGGTATGCTGCTTATGGGTAATGTTATTCAAGGGCTGACAGATGGCATGGGATAGAAAATGAGTAAGACTTGCACAGAGTGGGACATGATTGAAGTGACGTCACTTTCACTTTTCACTTTCATGCACTGGAGAAGGAAATGGCAACCCACTCTAGTGTTCTTGCCTGGAGAATCCCAAGGATGGGGGAGCCTAATGGGCTGCCGTCTATGGGGTTGCACAGAGTTGGACACGACTGAAGTGACTTAGCAGCAGCAGGAGAGATTACGTAAAGGCAACACATTTGTAATATCTATGTACTTCACCTTAACGTTTAAGACTACTTAGCATTAGATGGTCAAGTTAGTTTTGAAACAAAACAAACAAAAAAATCTAGCCACATAATTTAAATATATACAACTATCAGATCTGTAACTGTGGCAACCATCAACTGATTTCATGATGGATGAAATTATTTTCTGATAGATGAAATGGCACTGGATGCCATTACTTAGTAGAAATACTTCTCTTACCATCTAAATGGTAATGCTTTTAAAATCATCTGTGTTCATAACCATTTTGCTGAAAGGACCTAATTACAATCAAACATTTCCTTTGCAAATCTACTTCTCTGAAGTGCAGTATTATTTATTTTTAAAAATAGGAAAAAAGAAAATAAAGGCTATTCTTTCCATTTCAGTATCATTTATGACTTATTCTCCATTTTATGTATTTTAAAGCTGCTCTGAGAGGGGGAAAAAGTCAAACTTGGGCTCTCAGTAAGGTTAAGTGTTAAAGCAGTGAGGGCTGGTACTCAAAATACAGACCTCTACCGTCATAAACAGCTCACCAGAGACATCTGCCAACTGGTCTAACCCTCTCTAACAAATGGTCCAGGAATCAATGATTCATCTATTCAAATATTTGCTTGAATTCAATCATAATACAGCTTAGTGACTTTAAGAACATTTTCTTTTCTCTGAAAAATAAAATCTCAGGACTATGCTGCCAAGAAAGGAGAAGTTGGTTAAATGAAGGAAGAAAAACCAAACTTTGGGCATAAAATTACTATTGCTGTCATTTTTACCTTATTGTTCCAAAATAGTGAATGCAGCACTTTTTTCCAGTCCACCCCACAGAAGCTAAATTGTACAGCATGAACAATAACAATATATTACACACTGGAAATCTTAATGATTTTCTCTTCTTAAAAAATGTTTTGGAACTTTGCTAAGACAGTGAATGCATTTACAAGTGATAGCTTCTAGTGTCATGCTCCTCCAATATTTCATTATGAAAAATTTCAAACATACAGCAAAGTAGGATTTTACAGTGTATACCTATATACCCACCACCTGGATTCCACTATTTACATTTTACTGTACTTGCTTTATCACATCTGTACACACCTTTATCCATCATCAATCCACCTTTTTTTTTTCTTGATGCATTTCAAAGGCATCTATGTACTTCCCCCTTAAAAAATCAGCATGTATATCACTAACTGGCTTCAATATGTTTTGAGGTTACATTTACATAAAATGTACAGTTCTTAAGCATGTAGGTGCTGAACTCTGTCTACTGCATATACCTGTATAACCCTATCAAGATAGGGAAGCTTACCCCATACATTTGCTTTTAAAATATCCTGCCGGACACTCCGAAGACCACAGTTTTCCTGTGTTTAAATGGGAGGTCAACGTGTAAAACTTGGAGGTCAACGAGATTATTTGGTAGCAAAATAAGTAGGTAAGAAAGATGTATTGTATATCAAGAGTACACTTGGCGTTTGAAACAGAAACCACCTGAGGACATTTTAACAAGAGCATGTTTTGCCTCTAAAATCTAAGATATCTCAGACGAAAGGGAAGGGAAAGATCGTGAAATATTTGGTTGGAGCTTTGCTTTTCCCCCGGAAAGGAAGAGCAGCTCTGATATTTTTACATGCCACTAAGGTGTTGAAAACTATTTGTCTGCAGTGGCCCTGGGCACTTGAGGTTTAAGTCACATAAGGTATTCTTATCCACTGGATTGTAACTTTCAAGTTGTCTAGGAAAAGCACTGAATGATTCTAATACTTCTCTTGTGCACTGAGGTTGAGGTTGGTTTAAGAAAGCACATTTTTGAGGGAAAAGTAGACAATTTTTTTGGTTGAACTGTTGGAGGAGTACTTAGGGTAGGACAGAGTAAGGGATTTTCAAAAGCAAATGACAGTAAAAAGGAGAGAGGGGGGAAAAAAAAGGAGTACTGAATAATCCTGCCTGGTCTCAAAGGCTGAAAAATTTGCCTTGGACCCGAAGAGGAAACGCTAAGGAAGAACTGAGGTAAGTGCTAATGATAGCTGCCATCCAGAGAGAAAAACAAATGTAATACTCCATACTATGGGGGATTTTCACCTCCAGAAGACCAAATAACAGGAAATAATATAGATGTGTCATTCAAACACATGATTCACAAATCTGAAAAGATTCTTCTGTTATAGAAAACTCTTTGCTGCTAAGAAAAGCAAACAAAAAGTAAACAGTATGAATAGCAACACCTTTCTCAATGAAATCTACTTAAAATGGTGTCTGAAACACTCAGTTGCACACCTGACTGTATATCTACTGGAACCTAAGAGAAAAAGTGTTAGTTGTTCAGGTGTGTCTGACTTTGCAACCGTGTGGACTTGTAGCCCATCTAACAGATACTCAGTAAGTACTTTAAGTGAATTCATTCTAAAATCTGTAAAAAGCATTCTTTGAAAAGCTGAGAACACATCACTCAATAAATATGAATCCAATGCTAATATGCTAGGCACGGAGCATACATGAAAAAGGGTCCCTCATACTTTTCTTAAAAGGATGAAGGGCAGCCACAGACAACAGAGAGCCCAATCCATAACCCAGCACCTGCCATAGAGGTCCATGCATACAGTGTCAGGTCCGCCAGAAGGAAGCCTCTCGCTCCACCATTTTTCCAGTGGAGAAGGAACTTAGTTAACATTCAAGTATCTGTACAAGCAAGTTTTTAGGTAACTATATATATTAGCCTTGGCAATAGGGGAATGAAGGATTTAGATCTGCACTGCAACACATTCATGTCTTAAATGATAAGCCAAAATATTGTTGGTACATATATCCCTAACCATGCAGTTGAAAGGTTAACCGAAAGTCCATAAACTTAGTTGATAAAGATGAAGATAATGGAAACGCTAATGAAAAATAAATAAAAGAGGAAGCACAATGAAAAACCAAGATCAATCTGAGACAATACTGACGATAAATCCCAAATAAGCACCTTTCCTGAATACTGTAAGAAACCCCATTCTGCACATGACATGGTAAGAAGCTCTGTGTTGCTGCCAAGTGTCTCACGACAGTACTTCTGGGAAAACAAGGTATCAGAGACAACGTTATGCTAGTCTTGGTTCATGAACATCATGGTTTAGTGACCTTGTAAATTATTAATAAGTAGTCTTTAGGTGCAGGTAAGTACGAACAACTATGAAGCAATAAGAATGGAAAAGAAAGAGCCATATTTTCAATAAGGCGGGGCAGGGTAGGAGACATACTCTGAGAATCATTGCATTAAAGGAGCACAGAAAAGGAAATTTAATTCTTTAGGAGGCAGAAGGAGTAAGGAAAAAAAAAACTAACAATGAAACATTAAACTGAGGTAATAATAAACCTGCCAAATAAGGTATTTCAAAACTTTCTACTTGATGTATATAAGACCCATGAAATTATGCTTGAAAAAGTTACATTCAGGGTTCATTCCTTAACAAACTTAAGGAGGGGATCAATCCTCTGCTGTCTCAAATGGATTCTTAGTTTTCCAAAGTTTAGAGAGGGACAAAGTGGAATATTCTCCAAGAGTTCACCACTACTTATTAGGTACTACCTCAGTTAGCCTTGTATATATCATAGTTATCTATAGAAAAAAAAAAAAAAAAGATTTTACATACTGAACCAGCAAGCATTCCCTATTAAAATGGACACAGAGTAAAATAGAACAAATATGTACTTTTTTTCTAATCATAAAGGTTGGCAAGAAAACTATTTCAAAAGTTTACTTATTGAACAGATAAACCAAAGGGAACATAGTCACTCATTTGCATTCCTACAAAGTTGTGAAAGTCTCCTTCTCAGATTGTGGCCCAAATTATGGCATTCACTATTTCTTAACTATTCTGTTTTTCAATTTTATAATTTGAATACCAGGAAAAACTATCCAAATTCAGTGGGAAATGCTTTGAAAATGCCCAAATATTTGAACAGAAGCTAAATAGTTTACTACCCCACCCCATAACTCTTTTGAAATAGATTACTGGTTCCAGTGTGGTTCCTGTTTGTGGTGTCCAATGACTTTTCACTTACTTTTGCAACCCTATGACTGTCACATCCTACTTTACAAGAATTCCACCACAAAACAGAAAATTTCCAGTTTTAAGTACTGCTACTGCTAAGTCACTTCAGTCGTGTCCGACTCTGTGTGACCCCATAGACAGCAGCCCACCAGGCTCCCCGTCCCTGGGATTTTCCAGGCAAGAACACTGGAGTGGGTTGCCATTTCCTTCTCCAATGCATGAAAGTGAAAAGTGAAAGTGAAGTCACTCAGTCGTGTCCATAGGTAAAGTATCTGCCTGTAATGCGGGAGACCCAGGTTCGATCCCTGGGTCAGGAAGATACCCTGGAGGGAAGGGCGGCTGCTCACTCCAGTATTCTAGCCTGGAGAACTTCATGGACAGAGAAGCCTGACAGGCTACAGTCCATGGGGTCGCAAAGAATCGGACACAACTGAGCAACTTTCACTTTTCTCACAAAATGCTAGGTTTTTATTTCCCCTTGATTCTTATACTAAGTGAAAAGTTATTTTGCTGACGAAGCATAAAAAGTCCACACAGACTATGCTGGAACACTTCCTATAATCAATAAAGTAAAAATAGTCATGAAGTGCAGAAATAATGAAGGGTTTATGAAAATGGCAAAAGCAGGACTCAGATTAAAGCAGCAGGTCTGGACAATGTGTAACTTGGGAACCAGAAAGCTCACAGAATCACCACAGGGATTTTTTTCAAAAAACACTCATGGAACGTAAGATTAGAAAAACAGGAAATTCAAGTCAGCTTTTTGTTTAGAAAAAAAAAAAAAGAAACTTCAAAAATCACAAATTACTCAATATTGGTTAAACCAGCTCAAACAATTGCAACTAACCAAAAATTAGGAAAATGTCATACATGGACACAGTACTTATAACTTCATAGAGGGATTTACAAAGCAAGATGTCATCCCAGGAAGTGCAAACTATACATGGGTGAAAAGCAGCAACAACTGTTTGGGAAGAAATTTTTAAAGTCATTGCTAATGTGCCTCATAATGTATGGTTTGGGGTGACTACAGGAAGGCATAATATTCATGGAGAAAAAACGGAGGTCTCATTTATAAAATCAAAACTGAGGGAGAAAACATGATACTATCTGTACATAAAAAGGCCACAAATATATATATATGGAAAAGGGAGGGGTGGTTTACAATAATGAGATTAAATTACCTGGAAGAAAATTTCAGCTGTCAGGAAAAAAAAAAATTCCTGAAGGAAAAGAGTATATCATAGTGCTATCTCTTGCAGTATCATCAGAGGTTCAAAGTAAATTAAAACTCTGGGAAAAAACCATCCTCCACCCCCATCTAAGCAGGAGCTGAAATCATGGGTTTAGACTATATGACCTAAAAAGCTGGAAACCTTGAAGCTTTCAGTACAATATGGCTCCCCCACTTCATAGGTGATCAACAACTGTATTAATGCTAATCCCTTAAATCTATATACTGTTTCACAGTTTAGAAAGAGCCTTCACTTTCACTCCTCAACGGCAACCCCTTTGATGGCAGAATCACAATACTTTCACACAGCTTGTAGTCTACAAAACGCTTTCACACACTGTGTAATTTTACAGAAGAGACCCAAGGAGGTTTAGGAGGAGGAGATGGCAGGTAAGGGGCCTGGACAACCAGGGGACTCCCTTCAGTCAATTAAATAGGCTCTTCTAACCTTTAGAAGTTCAAAGTACAACACTCCAGGGGGAGCAACCTCGTTCAGACAGCTATACAGGATAGAACTGAAGAGTCTCAGTGAATCATTTCTGCCTCAGTCTCCGACCCCAAACACAGGGAAACTGAGGTAGCAGGTAGAACAAAAGCCTGANTCAATTAAATAGGCTCTTCTAACCTTTAGAAGTTCAAAGTACAACACTCCAGGGGGAGCAACCTCGTTCAGACAGCTATACAGGATAGAACTGAAGAGTCTCAGTGAATCATTTCTGCCTCAGTCTCCGACCCCAAACACAGGGAAACTGAGGTAGCAGGTAGAACAAAAGCCTGATCGAAGAGTCACGCACGGAGTGTCGGTGGGACAGACTTGCCCCCATTCCACCTGCACTGTGTCCAAAACAGGCTGATTCCTATGTTTCAAAGGAAAAAGCTTGCCATTCCCGCTTCCCTCTATTTCCCACCCGGGCTTTCCTATGGCTTGGGGAGGGGGGCAGGGGGAATCTTCCTCCCGGAACCGCGCAGCAAATCCCCTCTCCCCAGGCTCTTACTCATTTTTCACAACGGGCCTCCGAAGTAGGGAAACCCGCTAGCTCTGGCTCCCAACTCCTAGCTTCTCGCTCTCTCTGAGGCGTTTCTTGACCCTAAGGCACGTCTAAGCCTCCCCAGGGATGGTCTTCTGCCACTCCTGCCACCTAAACCTCAAACTCCACAAAAGGAAACCCTCTCCAAACATCCTCCCATCTACCCTTCTATCCTGGCCACCCCTGAGGAGCACCACGATGTATCAGGAGCCTCCCAGGAGCTACCTGCCTCTCACCTGGGCCCTTTTGGCCTCGGCCTCCGCAGAAGGGCGACCCCCAACAATCTTCTCGGTCAAGAAACCCCTAAAGCGGAAACACCCTCTTCCAGGGTCCTCTCCCGGAGCCTTAAGCACGGGCCTCGCCAGAGAAC
>SJYX01000550.1:197946-268421 GCA_006410675.1 Oreotragus oreotragus | reverse complement strand
TTTTTTTTAAGGCTATATCAGTGAATGGTGGAATAAAGACCTTGAAAAATTCTCTTCCATAAAAGCAACGAGAAAATTAGTAAAAATCATCAGAATCAACTTTTATAAAACTGTGGAAATTAAAGCTTCGAACAGACTAGAAAGTGCTTCTCTAAATCACTGAACAGGGAGCTTTGGGAACTTTAACTTGCCTCTTTTCCACCCTTCCCCCCGCCTTCATCTCGTCAATAACCTTGAAGGCCAGCAGCCCATAGGAGTCAGGGCTTGGCAGCCACTGGGAGCCAGTATATGGCTGGAGCTCTTTGAGAGCATTATTCTCAGAGAATTGCCATTAGTTGACCTGCCTGGGGATTCCCTTGGGAGATCCTCCTCACAAGCTTGTCTTCATTTGACCCGACTCAGAGCCCTCACAGTGGAAGCTTTTATCCAGAGATGTTTGTCAGAAAACAGTTATAGGAAGTCTTTAACACTGTGGCTTCCTGAAGTGGTAGAAAAGAGCTGGGGCAAACAGCAGACTAACCAAAACGCTCAGGAGGTGAGTCTGAGCAGCGCGACCTCCAGAGGGGCTGGGGAAGCTCCAGCACCTTCCTGGGGAGCCAGAGGCTGTGCTCATACCTAGGAAAGACCTGAGCAGGCCCTTACTTTGACCTCTGACTGACCTTGAGACTCTTTGCAGGAAGTAAAGGCTCAGGCAAGTTGTCCCCTGCTTGGCTGTTGTGTGTTGATGGCGTGCCCCACCGTGTTCATAAAGTCCCCACCATTCACAGAGTCCTCTGGCAAAGACTGGGAGATGTGCTGGTTTCAGGCATTTAAGGAAACCCTTGACTAATCACTAGCTTACCACTAAGGGTCACACACAAGAGTACAGTTTACAGAACTAGTTGAGGAAAGTCACTAAACAAACAACCACAACAAATGGCAATGATGCCTGCGGAGGGTGGAGAGTCTCATTTCCAGGGCTGCCATATTATATTGTTGAAATGTTTCGCTTTACACAAAAAAATTATGAGGCATGCAGAGAAATAAGAAAGTATGGCTCATGTGCAGGGAACGAAATCTATCATTAGAAATTGTTCCTGAGGAAGCCCGGGCTATTAATCCTTAATAGCCAAAGACACGAAGTCAACTGTATTAAATATGTTCAAAGAATGAAAAGAAACCATGTTTAAAGAAGAAAAATATGAGAACTTTGTCTCACCAAATAAAGAGAGATCAGTTAAAACAAGAACCAAATAGAAAGTCTGGAGTTGAAAAGTACAATATTTAAAATAAAAATTTCACTCTGGGGCCGCAAGATCCGGTTGGAACAGGCAGAAGAAAGAATCAGTGAACTTTAGGTCAATTGATATGATACAGTTTGAGAAAGAAAAATACAACAAAATAAAGTAACTGAGTAAACTTCAGAGACCTGTAGGATACCATCAAGTGTGCCAACATAGACATCCTGGGAGATATCCTATCCAGAAAGGTGGGAGAGACATAGAGGCAGGAAGAAATACCTGAAGAAATAATGGCCCCAGACTCCCTGTATTTGATTAAAACATTAAACTACACATCCATTTTTGGGGGCTCCAAAATCACTGCAGATGGTGACTGCAGCCATGAAATTAAAAGATGCTTACTCCTTGGAAGAAAAGTTATGACCAACCTAGATAGCATATTCAAAAGCAGAGACATTACTTTGCCAACAAAAGTCCATTTAGTCAAGGCTATGGTTTTCCCAGTGGTCATGTATGGGTGTGAGAGTTGGACAGTGAAGAAAGCTGAGTGCCGAAGAATTGATGCTCTTGAACTATGGTGTTGGAGAAGACTCTTGAGAGTCCCTTGGACTGCAAGGAGATCCAACCAGTCCATTCTGAAGGAGATCAACCCTGGGATTTCTTTGGAAGGAATGATGCTAAAGCTGAAACTCCAGTACTTTGGCCACCTCATGCGAAGAGTTGACTCATTGGAAAAGACTCTGATGCTGGGAGGGATTGGGGGCAGGAGGAGAAGGGAATGACAGAGGATGAGATGGCTGGATGGCATCACGGACTCGATGGACGTGTGTCTGAGTGAACTCCGGGAGTTGGTGATGGACAGGGAGGCCTGGCATGCTGCGATTCACGGGGTCGCAAAGAGTCGGACATGACTGAGTGACTGAACTGAACTGAACACATCCAAGATGCTAAAAAACTCCAAACAGGAAAACTCTTAAGAAATGCAGCAAATTCGAAAGACAAAGAGTAAAAGAATCTGTGTTACTGAGTCCAAACTTGTATGACCCACCACGTTGTAGGCCAATAAATTGAGAGATGCAGTGTTGGGGCAGGGAATAGTGGCTTTATTTTCAAAGCCAGTGGGTGGTGGACTAATGTCCCAAAGAACCATCTTCCTCCAGTTAGAATTCAAGTTCCTTTTTTACTGAAAGGGAAGGGGATGTGGTTGGTGTTGGAATGCTTTGTTCTTGCAGCCGTTCAGGTAGGCCAGGTCACGATGTTCCTGTAAACTTCCAGCAAGACAAAGCTTATTCCCTGTTCTGCAATTTTTTGTCTCTATATGAATGGAGAAATGTCATACCTTTAAAGGTCAAGACCTTGCGAATAGTCTTCCGTGTATTTCAGGCTATAGGCAACCTGTAGCGAAAGCAGTAGAATACCAAATTTAAAGTGAAAGAAGCAGATCCAATATGGAGTTAGATTTGTTCTCCTCTTTTCACATGAGCGGCAGGAATGAAGCAACTCGACAGGTCCAGGGAATCCTTTATGAGATAGAAAGTGGGATGGCATATTCAAAGTGCTGAAAGGACAGTTCTATCAACCAAGAATTCTTTTTTTTTTTTTAGAATAACAAAAAAATATTTTACTAAAAAATAAAATTTACAGGAGTTTCCAGACAAGCCATACAANGATTTGTTCTCCTCTTTTCACATGAGCGGCAGGAATGAAGCAACTCGACAGGTCCAGGGAATCCTTTATGAGATAGAAAGTGGGATGGCATATTCAAAGTGCTGAAAGGACAGTTCTATCAACCAAGAATTCTTTTTTTTTTTTTAGAATAACAAAAAAATATTTTACTAAAAAATAAAATTTACAGGAGTTTCCAGACAAGCCATACAAAATGGTCACAAGCTTTTTCTTGAAGGGAGAATTCTACACTTGACAGCAAGGTCACAGTGTTATTAGTGAGGGCTGTGATGTCTGTTTAATGTTCCCATTTTGGTTCGAACAATCAAGCTTGTCCATCTACAGCATCTAAATAAAGTTAGACTTGGCCAGAGAGCATATTCTAAAGAACTGGTTAGCTGCTTTTAACCAATGCAATTAGGTCACCATAAAAAGGGGGAAAGGAGCCCATAAAATTAAAATAAAACTACCTTCCCCCCCACCAAAAAAAATAATAATAATAAAATAAAGAAAAACACCCACAGCCCTGCAGCTAACCCTGACAACTACCTTCATTCACAGTGCTTTATGCTTAAACCATGATGGGGGAAATGAATAAAAGCAGAGAGGGGCCACTGCTTTTAAACACTTCGCAACAATCCAGATGATACTTCTAGCCTCTGCTCATGCTTTCCAACAGTGAATCAGAACAAGACATAGATTTGCTAATGTGCATTTAATCACCAAAGGATTGACAATGTCTGGGTTTTTATTCTGTAATGTTTCTAAGACTGTGTCCATTAAATGCAAACAAAAAAGGAAGAAGTCTCGGCAGAACAGGAGAAGTGATGCACACTTGACGATCGAATCGAGTTAAATATTATTCATGGCATATAGCCTGGTCCATGCTCTAGCTGTTTCTGTGACCTGTCTTCCATTGCTCCGCCACATCATTTGCTAATGGATCGTCTGGATTGGGGCACTTCACAAAGCCTGGATCGACACCAGAACTGTGCGGATCTGCAGTGCTGGGGACCACTTACCTTTCAAAATATCTAAACATATTCTTCCCAGCTTGTCTACATTAGGGTGATAAATTTTGGTCATGAAACGTACTTTAGGGGCTGCCATTGGGTATTCTTCTGGAAGGAATAGTTCAAATTTAAAAGTCCCTCCCTCAAAAGGGGAATCCTGAGGGCCGGCAATGACCACATGAAAATAACGGGCGTTGCTCTCATCTGGTTCTGCTTTAATGTCGGGAACTGGTTCTGCCAGCAAACGCTGGGTTTCCTTGATAATCCTGCAGGGCAGCCCGGCCATCTTGTCAGATCCTGAGTTCGGCCTCTAGTCTCGTCTCCCCAACCAAGAATTCTATATTCAGCAAAACCATCCATCAGAAATAAAGAAGAAATTAAGACATCCTCAGTTGGACACGAACTGAGAGAGTCTGTCACTGGTAAATAAGAAATAATGAAAGGCGTATTTGTAGCTTATGGGAGAAGACACTAGACATAAACTCAAATCCATACAGAGACACACACAGTGCCAGAAAAGTAACTAAGTAGGGAAATAGAGACACAGTAAAAATGTATTTTTTGGGTGTAGCTTTTTTCCTATCTCGTTTAATAGATAACTGCATAAAGCAGTAATTACATCTGTACTGATAAAGGCACAACTGATTTTTATGTTAATTTGTTTCCCACAATATTACTAAATTCATTTATTAGTTCTTAATGGGTTTTTGGTGAAGTCATTAGGGTCTTCTATATATAGCATCATGTCATCTGCAAATAGTGACAGTTTCATTTCTTTCTTTCCAAGATGGATGTATTTTATTTCATTTTCTTGCTTAATTACTTCGTTAGGACTTCCAATACTATGCTGTATAAAAGTGGCAAGAATGGACTTCTTGTCTTGTTCCTGACCTTTGAAGAAAGGCTTTTAAATGTTTACTGTTGATTATGATGTTAATGGGCTGTCCTCGTGCCTCGTGGTAAAGAATCTGCCTGCAGTGTGGGAGACCTGAGTTTGATCTCTGGTTTGGGAAGATCCCCTGGAGAAAGGAGTGGCTACCTGTTACGGTATTCTTGGCAAGAGAACCCTATGGACAGAGGAGCTACAGTCCGTGAGGGCCAAAGAGTCGGATGCGACTGAGTGACTTTGAGAGAGAACGATGATGTCAGCTGTGGACTTACAGAATATGGCCTTTATTACGTTTAGGTACATTCTTTCTATTCCGAATTTGTCGAGCGTTTCTATCATAAAAGGGTGCTTGAATTTTTTCTGCATCTATTGAAATGACAATAAAATTTATATTTTTCCTTCTGTTAATGTGGTGTGTCACAGTTTATTAACTTGCAGGTGTTGAACCATCCTTGCATCTTAGGGGTAGATCTCTCTTGATCATGGTGTGTGACCCTTTTAATGAACTCGTGAATTCAGTTTGCTAGTATTTTGTTGAGATTTTGCATTATGTTCAGGGATGTTGGCTTGTAGCTTTCTTTTCTTATTGTGTTTTTGTTTGACTTTGGTATCAGGGTAACGTTGGCCTCATAACTTTGGAAATGTTCTTCTCCCTTCAATATTTTGGAAGCGTTTGAGAAGGATTGGCATTAATTCTTTAAATGTTCAGTAGAATTCATTTGTAAAGTTAGCCAGCCTTGGGTTTTTAGTTGGGGAGATTTTTGACTACTGATTCAGTCTCCTTGTTCATTATTTGTCTGTTCAGATTTTCTATTACTTCATGATTCAGTCTTGATAAGATGTATGTTTCTAGGAACTAATCAATTTCTGTTATCTAATTTGTTGGTATGTAATGGTTCACAGTTGTTTCATGATATTTAGTATTTCTGTGGTATCAGCTGTAATGTCTCCTTTTTTGTTTATAGTTTTGTTGATTTGAGTCGTCTGTTATTTTTCAAGATAATAAGCTGAAGGTTTGTCAATTTTATCTTTTCAAAAGAAACTTAATAAAACAACTGCATAAGCAGGCTTGTATATAAGCTCAGAAACTAGAGCACTCTAAATTGTTTCAAATGCCTGCTATGGAAAACTAGCTAGGAATATGCTTAGCTTTAAATTATTTACTGTATTCATATCCCTTTAGTAAGTAGAAGTCATAATCAATGTCAGTATTCAGGGATGTTAGATTTAAATTTTTAAGTTATACATTAAATATATATTTCTGTGTAAAATTTTAAATGTGCTTTTTTTTTTTTTTTAATGAAGGGCTTTTGTGGGAAGTGTCACATTAAGATAATTTCCTTGCAGCGGTCAGAAGATATTGATATTAGAGTAGATCACGTTAGACAGCAAGATCTTCTATCATTTTTAAGCCAGCAGTTCTGGGAAATGCAAGTCAATTAGAGAAATTAAGTCTCCGTTGAAACAGTAGCTTCCTCAGGTCATTTTAACCTCTGTCAGCATGACTATACCTAACTTGGAGGAGACCCCATGCATCGGACTTATGTTAAGAGAAAGGGATTGAAGGAGAAGCTCAAGAATTTTGTCAGTCAATAATTACAGTTCAAGAAGAAAAGAGAAGAAATAATTATAAGTAACCCTGGGGCCATTTGAAACTGCAGACTCTGATTCATAACAAGAAATCACGTAGTAAACAACGTGATGCTGTGAAAACCCTGTTTCTTACAAGGCAGTCACTCTTGTTGTGTGTTCAGTTGCTTAGCGTGTCCGACTCTTCGCAACGGCGAGGACTCTAGCCTACCAGGCTTCCTCTTGTCCATAGAATTTTTCAGGCAGGAGTACTGGAGCCGGTTGCCATGCTCTCCTCCAGGGGATCTTCCCGACTTGCATCTCTTGCGTCTCCTGCATTCGCAGGCAGACTCTTTACCACTAGCACCACCTGCGGAGAAGGCAATGGCACCCCACTCCAGTACTCTTGCCTGGAAAATCCCATGGATGGAGGAGCCTGGTAGGCTGCAGTCCATGGGGTCGCTGAGAGTTGGACACGACTCAGTGACTTCACTTTCACTTTTCACTTTCATTCACTGGAGAAGGAAATGGCAGCCCACTCCAGTGTTCTTGCCTGGAGAATCCCAGGGACGGCGGAGCCTGGTGGGCTGCCATCTACGGGGTCGCACAGTGTCGGACACGACTGAAGCGACTCAGCAGCAGCAGCAGCAGCGCCACCTGACAAGCCCTTGTTACTCTGGACATGCCGCTAGGTATTACGTTTCTTTGTATGGGCAAATGAAATATTTCAACCAAATTACATCTTATTTTCCTCAGTGCTCTTTTTTTTTTTTTCTTTTACTGACATAGTTGTAATCTTCTGTAAAGCTTGGGTTTGTGCCTGAGAAAGAGTTGACTGGGGCGTCTTCCTGATTGAGGAGGGGACCCACCCCAGAGGACGAAGAGGTGTCCTGGGGCAGCGCCTTCCACAGGTGCCAGGTCTGAGTCCATGGAATCATCTCCTGGCTCATCCAGTTTTTATGGAGGTGCTCTGTGTCCCATGGGCGCTGTTTACTGCAAGGCTGATAACCTCTGAAAATAGAGGTAACGACAGCCGCCGTCCTGCAGGGTTTAGAGGACAGGCCAGGGGGGTCAAGATCACAGGGCACAAGAGAAGGCACTGGGCGCCGGAAGATGGAGGACGGACTGGCCCCGACGCCTGAGGGCCCAGAGAGGACACCTCGTCCCACGGGAGGGCGGGAAGGGATGCCGCTCGACAGGGACCACGAGGATCGTGGGGGATCTTCCCTGGAGTCCGTGGAGGAAGTGGATCCCCGGGGAGGAGATTGCGGAGCTGACGCAGGAGGTCCCCGCGTGTCCACGCCATCCATGCCCGTCCTCGGGCGGAGGGGGCGGGGACGGACAGAGCTCAGCATGGCCCCCGGCCTGTGCGCCTCTACATCTGGGCTGCGGCCTGTGGTCGTGTTGTGCGCGTCCGCACACCCACGGCCCACTGCAGCAACTCGGTGTTCCGTGTTGAATGCGCCCTTAGTTTTGCACAGCCTCTTAGTACACGGTCCCCGCACCGCCGGCAGGAGCTGGCGCCCGCTCCCGTGTCCTTGGGCTTCCCTGGTGGCTCAGCAGTAAAGAATCTGCCTGCAATGCAGGAGACCTGGGTTCGATCCCTGGGTTGGGAAGATCCCCTGGAGAAGGGAACAGCTACCCACTCCAGTATTCTGGCCTGGAGAATTCCATGGACTGTAGAGTCTATGGGGTTGCCAAGAGTCGGACACGACTGAGCAACTTTTTTCATTTTCACTTCAGACCAGGGTTTGGGGAACCAGGGGACAGAACAGATGAGACCGGCCTCTGTGGGGCACGTGTGCCCCCCCAGCCACCGTCCCCCCAGACACGTAGCTCTTGCTCAGTCGTCTCCCTGCCACTCGCTCAGCCCCCAGGCTGCTCGTCTTCCCTGCTGTTCAGTAAGGAAGTGAAAGTGCTAGTTGCTCAGTCGAGTCCGACTCTTTGTGACCCCACGGACTGTAGCTACCAGGCTCCTTCATCCGTGGGATTTTCCAGGCAAGAGCACTGGAGTGCGTTGCCGCTGCCTTCTCCAGGAGATCTTCCCGGCCCAGGGATGGAACCCGGGTCTCCCGCATCGTAGGCAGACGCTTTACCGTCTGAGCCACCAGGGAAGTCCACATACACATAATTTATTTTTTTTTGCCTGTGCTGGGGCTTCCATGCTGTGAAGCCTTGTCTCTAGCTGTGGCGAGCGGGGCTGCTCTTTGATGCGTTGCTCGAGCTTCTCGGGGCGGTGCCTCCTCTCGTTGCAGAGCACAGGCTCGGTGGTTGTGGCGCACGGCCTTAGCTTCTCTGTCGCGTGTGGGACCCTCCTGGATGAGGGATTGAACTCGAGTCTCCTGCACTGGCAGGCAGATTCTTTACCCCTACGCCACCAGGGAAGCCCTTTTAGTTCAGTTTCTAACGCTGCCTGCATTATTTTAACTATTCACCGCGACTCGACTTTGTGTAAATGTGTGACATTCTACACAGTAAGTAGCAAATACACTATTTGTGTAAATATTTGGTATGTCAGCACCGATAAACTGTAGGCTATTTGGGACGAAAACCCTGCGTGTCTTTTAACACCACAATTCAGGGACCTGCCTTCCTCTACTCTTGGCAGAAGTTACTTGCTGTTGTTCAAATAGGAAGCATTTTTTTCTATTTGAAACCTCTAACGACAGACCTTGGGAAGCCTCTGGGAGGAGGCACCTGAGTCATGGGTCAGATGCATCTGAACCGGGATTTGATGCTTCAGCTGGGCAGCCCTGCCTGCCCTGGAAATCAGCTGATGGATGTCCCCGTGGGCTGGGCGGGCCCCACAGAGTGTGGACTGTGAGACTGTCCAGAGCAGAGATCTGCTGCAGCTCTGAGAGGAAGCCAGGCCCCCAGGCGGCGGACGCATCCTGGGAGGCTGGTTCAGACGAACAGGTGGAGAGTCAGGCATCTCTCAAGGGTAGAACCAGTGTGGGACCCTCCTGGATGAGGGATTGAACTCGAGTCTCCTGCACTGGCAGGCAGATTCTTTACCCCTACGCCACCAGGGAAGCCCTTTTAGTTCAGTTTCTAACGCTGCCTGCATTATTTTAACTATTCACCGCGACTCGACTTTGTGTAAATGTGTGACATTCTACACAGTAAGTAGCAAATACACTATTTGTGTAAATATTTGGTATGTCAGCACCGATAAACTGTAGGCTATTTGGGACGAAAACCCTGCGTGTCTTTTAACACCACAATTCAGGGACCTGCCTTCCTCTACTCTTGGCAGAAGTTACTTGCTGTTGTTCAAATAGGAAGCATTTTTTTCTATTTGAAACCTCTAACGACAGACCTTGGGAAGCCTCTGGGAGGAGGCACCTGAGTCATGGGTCAGATGCATCTGAACCGGGATTTGATGCTTCAGCTGGGCAGCCCTGCCTGCCCTGGAAATCAGCTGATGGATGTCCCCGTGGGCTGGGCGGGCCCCACAGAGTGTGGACTGTGAGACTGTCCAGAGCAGAGATCTGCTGCAGCTCTGAGAGGAAGCCAGGCCCCCAGGCGGCGGACGCATCCTGGGAGGCTGGTTCAGACGAACAGGTGGAGAGTCAGGCATCTCTCAAGGGTAGAACCATCCTGGAAAGTGACCAGGCAGGGCAGGGGGAGGTGGGCTGCAGAAACCTCCGGGGGGGTGGGAGGATGGTGAAGGGCCGCATGTCAGCTGAACATCTTCTCTGGGGACAAGGAGGCCGCGCCATCCCTTTTGGGGGTAGTCTTAGGACGCAACCTCAAGGCGCACCTCAGGAAATAGGAATCGGGGCCACCTACTCGGTGAGAAGAGTCGAGACGGAGTTCCGAAAGAGGAGCGTCCCCCTCATGTAGAGCGAATCACCCAGCAGTAGAATCTTAGCTTGTGAAGGGCCTGAGCGCATCCATGAGGCTTGGCAGCGAGAAGTGGAGTGACTGCCCCGGCTAATGTGGGGCGGGACTGGAGTTGTTCATCTGTGGACACGTTTAGTCCCCAGCACCCGCCAAGCACCCAGTGGGGCTGGGCGGCTCTGGAGCCCAGCCCTGGGCTCCTGACTCACCCTCCGGGGCTCCACCAGGCACCAGGCCTCCTGCCTTGTCTGGCCTCGGACTCGGACAGGGTTGGGCCGAGGTTTCCAGGATAAAACGCGACCAAGCTCACGCCCAGGTCTAAAGGGAGGTGGCAGGCCAGGAAGGGGCAGNAGGATGGTGAAGGGCCGCATGTCAGCTGAACATCTTCTCTGGGGACAAGGAGGCCGCGCCATCCCTTTTGGGGGTAGTCTTAGGACGCAACCTCAAGGCGCACCTCAGGAAATAGGAATCGGGGCCACCTACCCGGTGAGAAGAGTCGAGACGGAGTTCCGAAAGAGGAGCGTCCCCCTCATGTAGAGCGAATCACCCAGCAGTAGAATCTTAGCTTGTGAAGGGCCTGAGCGCATCCATGAGGCTTGGCAGCGAGAAGTGGAGTGACTGCCCCGGCTAATGTGGGGCGGGACTGGAGTTGTTCATCTGTGGACACGTTTAGTCCCCAGCACCCGCCAAGCACCCAGTGGGGCTGGGCGGCTCTGGAGCCCAGCCCTGGGCTCCTGACTCACCCTCCGGGGCTCCACCAGGCACCAGGCCTCCTGCCTTGTCTGGCCTCGGACTCGGACAGGGTTGGGCCGAGGTTTCCAGGATAAAACGCGACCAAGCTCACGCCCAGGTCTAAAGGGAGGTGGCAGGCCAGGAAGGGGCAGCGGAAGTAGCTTCGCTGATGAAGCTGCGCGTGTAAAGCTCGTGGCTCTGCGTTCGTGTTGACCTTCACCCGAGACAGTCACAGACTTCAGACAGTGGGTGTGGGCTGTTGAGGGGCCTTCCCTCTTAGCTCAGGTGGGAAAGAATCCGCCTGCAATGCGGGCGACTCAGGTTCGATCCCTGGGTCGGGAAGACCCCCTGGAGAAGGGAATGGCAACCCACTCCAGTATTCTTGCCTGGAGAATCCCATGGACAGAGGGGCCTGGTATAGGCTGGGTTAGGGGAGGGCTCAGAGCCAGGGGCGAGGAAGCCATTGGGCAGGAGAGGTATGTGCAGCCAGCAGGCGGGGGTGCTGGCTGGATACGAGGCCTGCCCAGGCGGACTCGGGCGCTCTGTGGGACCAGAGTGGGTCTCTGGTTCTCTCTGGGAGAGGACAGCCCCTGTCCCACTCGGTGCTGGATGAATTCCTGGAACGTGTGTTCAAGACATGCCCCATTTCAGAAGGTTCTGAGCAGGCAGAGCCAAGTGAAGAAACTCCTGGATTCTATTACCCCAGCCCTGTGCTGGTAACAGACTGGCTGATGCTTACCCAGTGCTTTATGCTCTTGACCTTGCTTGCCTCACCGGTAACTCTGAGCAGTTAAGGAAGATGTCGTTATTCCTTTTTTGCAGATGAGGCAAGCAAGGCTCCAGGAGACTGATGGGCTTGCTTAGATCACAGCCTTGATGCACAGGAGAGCCAGGCCCTAGACGCCCCCACCTTATGAATCCCGGCGTCATGTCCTTGGCATGTTCGGCCGCTTCACCTATGGTGGGAAAAGGGGTCCGGGTGTGAGTGTCTGGGGATAGACACAGACCATCCTGCTTGGCTCCTGGACTTCAGTGCTGATGAGGAACTGCTTGGTGGGGCCGTTGCAGCGCGGCTGTATTTCCTTGGCCAATCGTTTCATTGGCCCAGGGCCACGGGGTTGTCCCAGGTTCTGTTACCTGGTCTTCACTGGCTCGTGTTCTCTCCCTCACATTAGCCTTGTCAGTTGTTTTCAATATGGGAAGAAACAAGAAATAAATTGGTACTTATACTGGCTCAGATGGTAAAGAATCTGCCTGCAACGCAGGAGACCTGTGTTCCATCCCTGGGTTGCAAACATCCCCTGGAAAAGGGACAAGCTACCCACTCCAGTATTCTTGCCTGGAGAAGTCCATGGACAGAGGAGCCTGGCGGGCTACAGTCCACAGGGTCACAAGGAGTTGAACATGACTGAGCATCAGAACACATCAAAACGTCACTAGGTATTTTCATGCCCTTAATCCCAGCGCCCTCAGGTCGCAGAGGACATGTGGCGAGATGCTGTGGGCCTTGGCTATGCATTTCCCAGGGAGTTCTGTCCTGTGAGCCTGGGCCCCTGGGTGACGTGTCTGGTCTCCCCTTTCAGAGCTGCCAGCTTCAGGAACTTCACCTTCATCCGGCTAAGCGGGGAGTTCTCTCGGGGGAAGGGGCTGGACGTGGGCGCCCGCTCCTGGAAGGGCAGCAACGTGCTGCTCTTCTTCTGCGACGTGGACATCTACTTCACCTCCGAGTTCCTCAACACCTGCAGGCTGAACACGCAGCCAGGTGGGCTCCCCTCCCGGGCACCCTTCTCGGCACACCTCGCTCTGACCACCAGCTCCCACATCAGCCTTCAGCCCCCCGGTGACGGAGACAGGGGAGCCGTCTCATCGATTGCTCCTTTGGTATCGCGCTGGGGCCCTGTCGGCCACTGTAGCTCCGGGCTCTCAGTCCCAGAGGCGTGTTCATAACCCCTTTTCTGTTCTCTCCTGGGAGGTCAGCTTCAGGGGACAACCAGGAGCAAGTGGGGTGGGGAGGACATGGGCGGAAACCACAGGGAGGGCGTGCCCCCAGAGCAGGAGGGCCCCCTAGCAGAAAGAACCCACGACCCAAAAACTGTTCTCAAAGCCTGGAACTCAGTGGCAAGGCCGACACTCAACTGCTAGCCACTGGAATGGCTGTGTCGGTTGTTAAAAAACCTGAAATGCTTCTGTGTCAGTGGATAAAGAGCAGCCACCCTGGGCTCTCTGAGTCTGTTCCTGCTTCCTGAGGTCACCCTGGCTGACTGCCCCGAGAGCCAGTAGTTAAAGGGTTAAGATCTGGTAGGGCAGCGGGCATTGAGACCCTCGTTCACACCCATTCCCACTGGTGGTGTCCCATGCTGGAGCCACTGGCCATCAGCCCTTGGAGCATCACCCCTGTCCTGGGAAGTCAGGCGTCCAAGTCTGTCCATCTGGTCTACCTGCTGCAGTTCTAAGCTCTGTCAGGGTCTAGTGAAGAGAAGCAGGGACGTGCATGCAGACGCCAGGGGTGTGTCCGAGGGTCGAATATAAATGAATAAGCCTAATAGCTTTATCTGTCCCTTTAAGCGAACGTTTGTTTTCTGATTTGCAGGGAAGAAGGTATTTTATCCCGTCCTTTTCAGTCAGTACAATCCTGGCATAATATACGGCCATCACGATGCAGTTCCTGCCTTGGAGCAGCAGCTGGTGAGTGCTCCCTTTGGGGCCTGGGTTGGGGGTGCTCTGTTTCATGTCTGTCGTCCCCAGGGGCACCTGGCCACGAGTGGAGGTGAGTGGAAATCTGGGGGTGCTTCCTTAAGTAATTTGTAAGTTTGGCAGATTTTCCGGCCTTTGCTCCAGCACCTCATCCATTAAAAAGTACTTGCACTATTTAAAAGTGGGACGTAAATAGGAGCAGTACCTTACAGAAAGGTAGTTTCATACCTTTATCGCTTTCTTCTGGCATTTTGGAAACCAGTATCATTGTATTATGGATGAAGCACATTTTCCCTTTATTATTGCAGAGCACTACGAGGTAAGAAAGCTGAGATTCAGGCTCTGATTGGACAGGTAGAAGATGGAAGTTAGGAAGAGGTGGCTGACCCCCCTGGGCACACAGTGAGTTAGGGACGCGGGGCCAGATCACTGCTCCTGCTTACCGTTCCTTTAGCATCGGAAGTGTCACCAGCCAGGTGGCTTTCACAGGAGTGTGAGAGGAACTCTGTGCTGAGATCCTGGTGCACAGGTGAGGGGTAGACACAGCACCCAGGCGCTCCTTAAGCTGCGATGTCTTCATTGGTCCTTTCCGCAGAGAAACCGCGTAGGTTTCAGGAAGATGGGTGAAGGCAGCAGAGGGTCCCTGTGCCGCCGGAAGGCATGCCCCCCGGGGTTGCTGTCACCTGGCTGCCATCATCTGCAGGGACCAGGGTGCTTGTCTAAAGCCAGTGACGGCTCAGGCTGCAGGCGGGGGCCACTGCCGTGGAGGCCCCATCTCTTGTGGAGAGGTAAAGCCGCGCTCTGTCGCCTCTCACGGTGGAGAACAGAAGCCGCCCTGTGACCCTGAGGAGTGCTGGACTGCAGCGGGAAAGGAAGCTGATTTCATTGAACACGTGTTCTAAGAAATTCTTTTGGAGGGCCGATTCTGTGTTGAAGCTTCCAGATGTAGGAAAACCTGTTGTCTCCCATCCCCTCTCCCCCTTCATCCTGGGTCCCCTTCCTGTTCTTCTCTGGCAGCTGATATATGATGACCTTTTCCAGAAAGTTCCCGCTTGGGCTGCTCCAGGCTGGACAAGGGTGATTCTGCACCCCGTCCCAGTTGGAGCCTTCTCTCTTCCCCCAGGGAAGTTTGAGCATCGCAGCTTCTTTGTCCGACTCTGTGTGTATATGCAGGTGCTTCGTACATCAACACTGGAAGAGTTCTTCACTCCCCAAGAACCAATGTTTTCCTCCTTAGGGGTGATAACCAGCCCTGTTAGGACAGAGAAATTTCACATTTCCTTTCCATAGAGTTCTTAGCTTCTCACAGGGCTCCAGTGGGAATCGAATTCCAGGTTTATTTTCTTTCAGCCATTCAGAATAAAAGTTCCTCTGAGTTTAAACAAAGTACTGCTTTGCATTTGACGTTGAATGGGCTTCATGGTTCAGCTTCAAATCAAGGCCTTGCTTGCTTGCAGGGAATTCATTTCATTGAACAGGTTAAAAGTTTCATCCTTTTGTTGCCGTTCCTGTAGGGAAGCCGGAGGATCTGGTCAAACCAGTTTCTCGGATACTCAGAATGAGTGATCAAGTCAGAAGCAGAACTCAGATTGCTGTGTCCACAGCTCCAAGGCCTCTGAGCTCTCCTGCAACCTTGACCACTCACCTCCAAGTCTACCTGAGACCTTTACTCCTTCTCCTAGACTCAGCCTGGGTCACACAGCCAGCTAGAGCTCAGGTCAATACTGGGATTCACTTACCTAGTGCGGTGGAAACAGTTTTGCTCGGGATCTAGGTGAGAACAGAAATAGAAGGGAAATGTCAGAGGAGAACATCCAAACCCAGAAGTTAATTCGGTGGAGAGTAGACATGTGGGTGCAGAGAGGGGCTCAAATAAAAGGTCATGATTGGAGTTGGGCGAATTAGGAAAGACTTCCTGCCAGGGGTTCATTTTGGCCCAGTCTTGAAACATCCGACACATAAATATTAATAAATTCTCGACGGCCTCCGCTGGAACACGTCAGTATCGAGGGGAAGGCAAAGCTCAGATGCAGAACTCGGCTGTGACAGGTGACAGCCACATCTAGACAAGAGGTAGGCTTTGCCAGCAGCCCTGCTGATGTGACTTGGGTACCAGTTATCACTTCTGACTGTTGCCTCTGACATTGGATGACATTTGATAACAATTGCCTGCAGACAAAGGCGAGAAACCAAATTTAAGGGGACTTCTTTTGTGTTCGAGTTACTTTTTTCTGTACATTTGAGTACAGTTAGTAATCAGCATTAAGTGAAATCATGGGATTTCATACTATTGTTTGACCTATTGAGTTTTAAACCTGAGATAGGCCTTTAGTGTAGAAACAGCCTTCCAAGAAAGGAATAACCCTAACTTAAATAATTGCTAATTTCAGACATCCCCTTTCCTCGTTTGAGCCTTGTCAGTTCCTGCTGAGGCCCCCCGGCAAGAAGCTGTCAGAAATCCTCTCTCCTTACGCTCCAGTCTCTCTGTCACCTTAGGCCAGAGATGCAATTCCAAAACACAGATTAATTCTATTAAAAAAAAAAAAAGTCTTTGAGGACTTTGCTGAATTTCCAGTGGTTAAGATTCTGCGCTTCCAATGCAGGGGACACGGGTTCGATCGCTGGTCAGGAACTAAAATCCCACAGCTCCAAGTGAAGTGTTCAAAGCCCCGTCTGTGAAGGGAGAAGGAGCTGCCTGTCTTCCAGACGCCAGTCCTCCCATGGGGCCTGGTTTGGGTGCCCTCTGACGAGACTCTCAGAACAGAGCTGAGGAGAGATTTCCTTGCTGGTCCCAGCCACACCAGCACAGCCCTGACCCCTGATTCCTTTGGGGATGAATTGCCTTCCACAATCTGACTCTCAGACTGATCACAGGGGAGTTGTCTGCAGACCCTGGCACCCGGGTGTGACCCGCTGCTCTGCCAGGCGTGCAGCCCTGCCTGGGGTCTCCCGAGCTGCCCGCCCCGCCCCACACCCCGTCCCAGTTGGAGCCTTCTCTCTTCCCCCAGGGAAGTTTGAGCATCGCAGCTTCTTTGTCCGACTCTGTGTGTATATGCAGGTGCTTCGTACATCAACACTGGAAGAGTTCTTCACTCCCCAAGAACCAATGTTTTCCTCCTTAGGGGTGATAACCAGCCCTGTTAGGACAGAGAAATTTCACATTTCCTTTCCATAGAGTTCTTAGCTTCTCACAGGGCTCCAGTGGGAATCGAATTCCAGGTTTATTTTCTTTCAGCCATTCAGAATAAAAGTTCCTCTGAGTTTAAACAAAGTACTGCTTTGCATTTGACGTTGAATGGGCTTCATGGTTCAGCTTCAAATCAAGGCCTTGCTTGCTTGCAGGGAATTCATTTCATTGAACAGGTTAAAAGTTTCATCCTTTTGTTGCCGTTCCTGTAGGGAAGCCGGAGGATCTGGTCAAACCAGTTTCTCGGATACTCAGAATGAGTGATCAAGTCAGAAGCAGAACTCAGATTGCTGTGTCCACAGCTCCAAGGCCTCTGAGCTCTCCTGCAACCTTGACCACTCACCTCCAAGTCTACCTGAGACCTTCACTCCTTCTTCTAGACTCAGCCTGGGTCACACAGCCAGCTAGAGCTCAGGTCAATACTGGGATTCACTTACCTAGTGCGGTGGAAACAGTTTTGCTCGGGATCTAGGTGAGAACAGAAATAGAAGGGAAATGTCAGAGGAGAACATCCAAACCCAGAAGTTAATTCGGTGGAGAGTAGACATGTGGGTGCAGAGAGGGGCTCAAATAAAAGGTCATGATTGGAGTTGGGCGAATTAGGAAAGACTTCCTGCCAGGGGTTCATTTTGGCCCAGTCTTGAAACATCCGACACATAAATATTAATAAATTCTCGACGGCCTCCGCTGGAACACGTCAGTATCGAGGGGAAGGCAAAGCTCAGATGCAGAACTCGGCTGTGACAGGTGACAGCCACATCTAGACAAGAGGTAGGCTTTGCCAGCAGCCCTGCTGATGTGACTTGGGTACCAGTTATCACTTCTGACTGTTGCCTCTGACATTGGATGACATTTGATAACAATTGCCTGCAGACAAAGGCGAGAAACCAAATTTAAGGGGACTTCTTTTGTGTTCGAGTTACTTTTTTCTGTACATTTGAGTACAGTTAGTAATCAGCATTAAGTGAAATCATGGGATTTCATACTATTGTTTGACCTATTGAGTTTTAAACCTGAGATAGGCCTTTAGTGTAGAAACAGCCTTCCAAGAAAGGAATAACCCTAATTTAAATAATTGCTAATTTCAGACATCCCCTTTCCTCGTTTGAGCCTTGTCAGTTCCTGCTGAGGCCCCCCGGCAAGAAGCTGTCAGAAATCCTCTCTCCTTACGCTCCAGTCTCTCTGTCACCTTAGGCCAGAGATGCAATTCCAAAACACAGATTAATTCTATTAAAAAAAAAAAAAGTCTTTGAGGACTTTGCTGAATTTCCAGTGGTTAAGATTCTGCGCTTCCAATGCAGGGGACACGGGTTCGATCGCTGGTCAGGAACTAAAATCCCACAGCTCCAAGTGAAGTGTTCAAAGCCCCGTCTGTGAAGGGAGAAGGAGCTGCCTGTCTTCCAGACGCCAGTCCTCCCATGGGGCCTGGTTTGGGTGCCCTCTGACGAGACTCTCAGAACAGAGCTGAGGAGAGATTTCCTTGCTGGTCCCAGCCACACCAGCACAGCCCTGACCCCTGATTCCTTTGGGGATGAATTGCCTTCCACAATCTGACTCTCAGACTGATCACAGGGGAGTTGTCTGCAGACCCTGGCACCCGGGTGTGACCCGCTGCTCTGCCAGGCGTGCAGCCCTGCCTGGGGTCTCCCGAGCTGCCCGCCCCGCCCCCACCCCCCAGGGCCATCTCTCCAGCCCTGAGGCCACGAGGCCTGGTGTGCAGGCCCGGCCTCAGCTCTCTCTGCTTAGACCCTTCTCTCTCCTTTCGTCCAAAGAGTACTTTGCCACTGGCCTGAATTTCAGTTTAAACTTCTAAGGACTGATAACTGGGTCTGGGCCATCCTTTTGGTCTGTTTCTGTTTGTTCCACTAGCAGACTCTCCCTGACAGCCAAGAGTCCCATTAACACATGCTGTGTCCGTGGCCTTGGGGCAGCTGGCATTCTCTGCCTGTGTGGTCCCATGAGAAGGACTGTCCCACTCATATCACAGGGAGAACCTTGCAGCTCAGGGGCGGTGCCACTTGTCCAGAAGCCTCCATGCTGGGTCGTGGGTTGGGGACTCCCTGACTGCAGCAGCAGAGTTGGGGGTGTGTTCTCAGTTCCCCAGGCTTCCAGGGAGCAGAGGGTCTGACTGCGGGTCACAGCTCCCAGGACTGAGTCCTGATCCAGCATGATATCCTTCAGAAGAGACTTCATTTTTTTTAATACAGGTAAAAGGAGGCTGGTGGAAAAGTGTGAGTTACTGCAAGTCTTGGAGCAGGTGGCAGTTTAGTCCATTCTTAAACCCATTCTTTGAAAGCCCTGGCTTGCGAAATACCTTCCTTCTCAAGAAATGGTCTCCATCACGGCCACGCTGGTGCTGATCAGGGCTCGGGCCTGACTGGCTGAGTGAGTGACAGTGAGCGAGTCATTCCGTCTCCCAGCCCGAGGCCTGTGCACACGCAGTGTAGCATCGGGGCCCAGACCCCCAGGGGCCTATGGCAGGGTAAGGGGCAGCCTGGTCCCAAGACCCACAGACCAGGGTGTCCGCTGCTCGCTGCATGATTCCTGGCCCAGGGCAGGCCCTTCCCGGAAGGTGTTTACGGAGCATCCCAGGATGTCAGCGGAGCATTGCGCCAGGCCAGAGGCAGGCCTGCAGACTTGGGGCCTGTGGGGTTTCCGGTGACATGAGGCCGGCCAGACGGAGCAGCCTTGGTTCTTTCTGGGGAGCCTGTCTCTGACGTAGTGGAAGTATTCTGCCTGAGTATTTGTAGTTTGGTTTGCCTTCTGACCCAGCATGCTTCCCGCGTGACTGCGGGGAGAGGCCGCTCTATCACTCCCGTCACGTGACCACCATCCCGCCGGGTGTGGCCGGCAGGGCAGTGAAGAAATGGTCTCCATCACGGCCACGCTGGTGCTGATCAGGGCTCGGGCCTGACTGGCTGAGTGAGTGACCGTGAGCGAGTCATTCCGTCTCCCAGCCCGAGGCCTGTGCACACGCAGTGCAGCATCGGGGCCCAGACCCCCAGGGGCCTATGGCAGGGTAAGGGGCAGCCTGGCCCCAAGACCCACAGACCAGGGTGTCGGCTGCTCGCTGCATGATTCCTGGCCCAGGGCAGGCCCTTCCCGGAAGGTGTTTACGGAGCATCCTAGGATGTCAGCGGAGCATTGCGCCAGGCCAGAGGCAGGCCTGCAGACTTGGGGCCTGTGGGGTTTCTGGTGACATGAGGCCGGCCAGACGCAGCAGCCTTGGTTCTTTCTGGGGAGCCTGTCTCTGATGTAGTGGAAGGATTCTGCCTGAGTTCTTGTAGTTTGGTTTACCTTCTGACCCAGCATGCTTCCCGCGTGACTGCGGGGAGCTGCCTTCCTGCATCTGTGGGGAGAGGCCGCTCTATCACTCCCGTCACGTGACCACCATCCCGCCGGGTGTGGCCGGCAGGGCAGTGCCTGCTGGGCTCGGGGCATGGAGACGGGGCTGGCGGAGGGGCAGGC
The DNA here is from genome assembly GCA_006410675.1 of Oreotragus oreotragus. Lineage (NCBI taxonomy): Eukaryota > Metazoa > Chordata > Mammalia > Artiodactyla > Bovidae > Oreotragus > Oreotragus oreotragus. Next base: position 248,141 of record SJYX01000550.1, on the reverse strand, counting down.
GGCCTTGCGACGAGCAGGGCGCTGGAAACGGGTGCGATCCCGGCCGGGCGCTGCCGCTCTTACGGCATCACCGTCGTCTGCGGTCTCCTCCTCTGACGTGGTGGACATCGCCTGTGTGTGTCGCTGTGCCGTGTCCAGGAGCCCGGGGCAGAGGTTCTAAGAAGTCGAGCCATCTGCTTGGAGCCTAGGAAGGCGGAAGCCTTTCTATCTGTGGGTCCAGACCTCACAGTTCTGGGGGTCTCCTCGGTGGACGCCTAGGCCTTGGGCCGAGCACCTTGTGGCTAAGCGTTTCCTACCCAAGCTGCGTCTGTCTCTGGCGGCCGGGCACTCTCCTTCTCCGGCGGGGGAGTGACTGAGGGCCGGCACCTGTGCACGGTGGTGCGGGGGCTGCAGGTCTAGCTGTGAAGGAGACCGGAGCCTGGGTTCGCCAGTGATGGTGGGTGGGTGTGCACGGCAGATAGTAACAGCCCATCAGCAGGAGCGCTTCCGGGAGCCATGGTGTTTCAGGGAAAATGTAAACCGGCGGCGGGACGCCAGGTGGGAGCTGACGCTGGCGGCGGGTCAGGGTGACCGCTCTCAGCAGAGTCCCCGTGGTGGGCGACCCTGGCCGGGTGGTGTCCGGCGGGTGTCTAGCCGTTGGAGGCCTGTGAGCCTGGCTCATTCACGGGAACCCAAGACGGGCGACGCAGGCAGGAACAGATCACCCGGGGCCTCTTGGGCCCTGGAGGCTCCCCGTGGATTTTATTCTGATCGCCTCGGGGTGGAGGGAGCTAACCCACTGCAGGGCTTGGATGGGGCCGGGCTGTGGTCTGATGCACACTCGAGGCCCCTCGGGCTCCAGCTGAAGGGCGTGGCCTCACCAGCGTGCCCGTCTGGCCCCCGACGGTGCCTGCTGAGGGCACCACCAGGTCCGTCCCCACGAAGCGCTGCATGTCCACGCGCTCTTCCCGCACCGGCTTTCCGCGGCCTGCGGGCTTCAGAGCCCGCCGCGTTGAGAAGTGTTTGTGTGGCTCATTCTCTGCCCCCAGGTCATCGTCCGCTGTCGCACTGTCCCCGGGCGAGGGCCACAGCTTGCCGGGCTCTGCGTCCACGCGGCGGGTCCTGGCTGGCCACCTCCGTAATCCCTCTTTCTTCCCCACGCTGGCCCTTGTTTTTCCCACTTGGGGCTTTCTCTCAAATTCCAGGGAGATCTCCGCCACACGTTTGAAGTTGGGGTGCTGGCGTGGCTCTCTCACTGCATTTGTACCCCAGCCTTGTCCCCACCGCCAGAAAGGACAGGAGCCATCAGCTGTGGGAGAAGCAGTGTCCCTGCCACCAGTGGGATGAAGCAGAAGCCATTTCTAAAAAGGGATGCGTGGAGATTTTCCTAGGCTTTCCTGCCCTGTGAAATCTCTCCAGCCGATACTAATAAATTATTCTTGTTGCTGGGGGCTTATCCTGCAGCAGGCCTTTGTTCTGGAGTCGAGCTGGGAGGACACAGGCCCCCTCCTGGCCCTTCTTCTCCTGGGTCTGATTCATGCCGGGCGGAGTGCCGATGACCTCTGTGTGCAGATTGCAGTGGAATAAGTGGTCTCACTGGTTGCAGAGTAAAGGGTTAGGTCCATCACTGCTTCTGCAGACCGTCTGTTGAGTGCGGTTTAGCCTGTGGGGTGGATAGAGTGGGGCTTCCCTGGTGGCTCAACAGTCCAGGATCCGGCTGCAGTGCAGGCGTCCCAGGACAAGCGTGTCTGATCCTGGGTTTGGAAGATCCCCTGGAGGAGGGCATCGCAACCCACTCCAGTATTCTTCTGGAGAATCCCATGGACAGAGGAGCCCGGTGGGCTACAGTCCATGGGGTCACAAAGAGCTGGACACGACTGAAGCAAGGACGGTCACACCCACGAGTAGAGTGAGCCCTCGGGAATGTGGGCGCAGCAGGGAGTGAGTGTTTAGGTGCTGGACTTGACAAGCCCTTGGGGCGACTTGGCTCAGCCTCCTGATTAAAGAAGAGGAAACAGAGGGACCGGGGGGCCTGCCTGAGGCAGACGTGCTGGCCGGCGGGCTCATGGGTCAGGATGTGCCGTTTCCAGTTAGCGGGGACCCAGGCCTGGCATCCCAGGTGAAGACCGCAGGCGGGAGGGGTCCCTGCTGGGGGCCCTCCTTCCCTCCCAGCACCTACGTGAGCTTCCAGAACGAATCTGGGAAAATAACCAGTACGGTCACAAATCTGTTTCCAGACTTACTGCAGCCGCACGTATATAAATAACAAACAAAAAAATACCTTTGAAGTCTTGCTGCTCCAGCAAGTATGTTGGAAATGGACTTTTGAAATGAGACATGCACAGGGCCCGGCCTGGCTTTTTACAGCTGCATCCTCACCCAGAGGGGGACTCCCCCCTAACCAGCTACTCAGACTAGGGGAGCAGATGGTACTAAAGCAGTCCGTGGATACGTGGACAGAGCGTGTTCCCAGGACCTGGCCTCACCACGTGCTTGTCCTGGGCCAGCACTGCTGACTCGGGCTTTCTTTTCATCCCGAGGGGGTCCTGTTCGCGCCCTTGGGCCAGGATGGCTGAGTTCCAGGTCCTTCTCTCTCCTTCTTTCAAACGTCCCCAGCCCAGTGTCGGGCTGGACACGCAAACAGCTTTTCCATTGTGCTGCCCCAAATCAGCCCTCCCCACTGGTCTGTGTGTGTGTGTGTGCAAGCCTACACCTGGAAACACCCCAGCTAGAGGTGCCAGGAGTCACTGGACCTGTTGAGGACGGGGGGTTGGGGGGGGGGTTGCTGTGCCCAGTCGTCCGCGCCCCCATGAGGGGGTGGCTGTGTCAGCAGCCCCTCTCCGTATCCACTCCCATCTCCCTCCGTCCAGTGATGGCGCTCTCCCTGCAGGTCATAAAGAAGGAGACTGGATTCTGGAGAGATTTCGGGTTCGGGATGACGTGCCAGTACCGGTCCGACTTCATCAACATAGGTGAGCCCAGAGCCCGTTCCCCAATGGAGACTGTGCGGGTCCCTAAGAAGGCAGCTCCCTGGGAGGTCGCTGCATAAACGTGGCTCCAAACCAAGTCGCTTAGGGCTTGGCCCTGTGCCCTCTGCACAGAGCGTCCTCCACGGGGAGGGGATCCCCTGGACAGAAGGGCTGGGAGGGTCCCAGTTTCTCTGTGCTGAGCCTGTGAAAATCCTATACGTCACTTCAGGTCCCCAGTGTGCAGTCACTGTCAACAGGCACACGTGCACACAGCCACACATACATACGCTGATGCCTACACACGTGTGCATGCACGCAGACACACATCTAGAACCCAGAGGGGAAAGGCCCCCCTGGTTGTAGATTGGAGGCCAAGTCTCAGAGAGGCAGAGGGACCTCACAGCTAGAGAGTCCCGGGGGTCTCCTGTCCCCTGGGAGACAGCACGTCACTCCCCGGGGCAGCACCCACTCCAGGAAGAGGGTGCTCAGCCTCTAGAGGGAATGGCGTGGATAGTATACGACCAGGGGGCGGGTGAACAGGCCAGAGCCATGATCTTGGGCCCAGGGCCTCGGGTGGTCCCCCGGAGGCCCGTCCTCACGTGGAGACCCCCACCTTTGCGTCTCCTGGGGGTCCCCAGTCTTGCTCTCTCTCTTTGCCGCCTCCCCTCGCACCCAAGGCCTTGGGCTTCTCCTTGTAAGGTCAGTGAGTCGATCTGAGGAGTTCCAGGAAGTTTGGTAGACAGCAGGGACTATAAGACTCTCAGAAAAGTCACCTGACTAAATAAAAGCCCAAGGGACTTCCTAGAGGTCTAGTGTTTGAGACACTAAGCTTCCACTGCAGGGGGCACAGGTTCGATCCCTGGGCAGGGAACTAAGTTCCTGCGTGCCGTGTGGCACAGCCAGAAAATAGAAAGAAAAAACAAAAACCACCTAAGTTAAGTCCTGTAAGAAACAGTAGAACACAGAAGGCGAGGGTCTCTGGCGAGTGTGCTCAGGTTCCCAGCAGGTCACCGCAGGTGTTCTTCGAATTCCCTATAATAATGGCCTAAATTATGTGTAAATCTAATTTTCAAAAATGACCTATTTTAAAACTTTTCTGAAGCAAATTTCTGTTTTGAGAAACTCTGTTTCCTTGCTGTGTGTGTAAGGAAAAGTGATTCTGCGATGTGTACATTTATTGAATTTGGACTTAAGAGAGGCACAGTGGCCGCTGGTGTGACAACCAAGATTTGAATTCAGGCCCAACCCAGAGTCCTGCGTGTTTCCTCCACTGCCCAGCAGCCCTGCTCACAGGCAGGGGTGTGTCGAGCGCCCCCCTCCCCAGTTCTGGCTCCATCAGAGCAGCGTGGCCTGGGGGCTTCAGGGGATCCGGCTAAATGACAAAGCCACTGAGTGTTGACTGTTTCTTATCCGAGGCCAAGCACTCTCGGGAAGCAAGGATCAGTGGTGAGCAAGCGGCCACTGCTTCCTGGTTCCGTCTGGGATGTGGTGGCTTTAAGTTAATAGGGCGATGTCACCATTCACAAAGGTGTGAGGAGCCACTGTGATGTGAAGTAAGATGTCTGAAGTAAAACTTCAGAACTGTGAGGCCAGTCCTTTTAAAGTGACTTCTCTCATCGGCTCGTGGGGGCCACTCACAGCTTTGGGGACTCCAGTCCGCAAGAGCAAGGGCGCTTTTGTAGGACATGAANTTTTTTTTTTCCTTTTTGCAGATGCAGCAAGGAAAAATATTGCCCCCAAAGGGCAAGAAAAGCATTCGACTGGTTAGTAAAACGGACGAGGGGGGTTTCTCTCTGCCTGTGTAGCTTATGCAACAGGCATCAAACGCCTCCCACTCTTGGCCTGAATAAGCAGCCCAAACGCACCAAACCGCGGCGACCAACAGAGACTGTCTCATTGTGAGGCTGACGGCGTGGAGGTCGTGACTGTGTTCACAGCAAAGCGAGTGCTGTTGTTCTGCGCTTACTGAAATATTCATGAAGGAAGGGACGCTTTGTAAAAAGTTCATTAGGATGGAAGGCCACCATCATGCCTCCCGGTCTGAGTGGTGATCAGCCCTTCTCTGGGGTCTGGGAGCTGAGATATCAGGATGCCGGCATGGAGACGGTGTGAAATTCGGAGATACACTCATGGTGATCTTCGTGGATATAGTAAGCAAAACCAAATGGACTAAAAAGTGAGAAAACAAAGAAACTCGTAGCTATTGTATCATCTCCCCCAATGTTAACCAGAAGTAATCTGCTCATCTTTTTGGTTGTAGTTTTAACCATCTCTTAATTTTATTTAAAAAGGCACACTTTTTTTTTGGCTTATGAGTTATATTCTGCTTATTTAATTACCCATTTGCAAGCCTTATGAAGAGAGCACAAGTTAGCTACATTTTGGTATTTTCTCAGAAGATACTTTTTGCTGCCTTGCTTCAGTTCAGAGCATCAGAGTGTGACCCATAGCCGAGGATGTGGCAGACGCTGACCCTGTGGGGACTGGCCGGCAGATGGTCATCAAGGGGGAGGCGTGGCTTGGGGCTGCTGACCTCACAGGCACATGGATACTTTATCTGAAGAGTATTTCCGAAGTGGAGCAACTGAACACCAGAGGGAATGGAAAATGTACTTTTTACATTAACAGAGAAGGAAGCTCATTCAGACTGGTGATAAAAGTCAGAAAACACGTTTTCTCCTCGGGAACTGGGGACCACTTTCTTACCTGTTGAAATAAACCAAAGCAGGCTGTATGAACCAAACGCTCTCTTTTCTAAGCAGGGTGCTCTTCCTGGCTTCTGGCTTCCACGAGAAGAAACACAAGGAAACGTCTTTAGTGAAAGGTTACTCCACCCACCAACGTCCAGTGGGACGGACGATTGTGAGGTTGGCTTTTCCAACCCAGCCAAGCGGCAGTGACTTAATTGTTTTTTAAATTACGCTATTCTACTCAGTCACCAAGATGCTTCTGAAAATCACATTTTATTACATTTTACAACTATTAAACGCAGTTAACATTTAGTGGTTTCTGTGTTTATGTGAAAATTATTTACTTATTAGCCAGCACCAGATACAGGAGCTGATTATCTCTCAGGTACCCTGCCTTCTGTTTGCCCACAATCAACTCATTGTTTAAAAGCTCCAAGAACAGTCAAGCTGTTGGTGGGTAAAAAAAACCAAAATGCATTGTACTGATTTGTACTGGTAGTTTATAACATCCAATTAAAACCCAAGACATGAATGGAAGGCGGCATTGGACAGCTAATAAAATGTGATTTGTGGGTACGATTTCTTCTTGAAGTCCGAACACCAGGTCTTTAGTTTCTGGAGATGGGTTTCCTGAGTATCGACCAGCTCCCCTTGGCTCTGCGGCGTTTCGGGGGATGCCCTGTGTACCCAGCATGTCTGACTCCCCCTCCCACGATGACTGGAGTACCTCTCACCCCGGGGACCCCTAAGCATTCTCATGTCACCTCCAGATGACCCCTTGGGGGCACTGATCTAGCAGGAGGGGAGAACCTTGGTGGACAGCCTGGCAGTTAACACAGTCTGCTTGTTCTTTTTAAAATTTTTCCCTCTGTTTAGTTTTGGCCCTGCTGGTCTTGGCTGCCCGGGCCTCTCTAGCCGTGCTCCGTGGGTCTCCTCTCGAGTTGCAGTGTGCGGCGTCTCCTTGTGCGGGCGCTCTAGTTGCAGTGCGCGGCTTCTCCCTGTGCGGGCGGGTGCTCGAGTTGCAGTGCGCAGCTTCTCCAAGAGCTGGCGCTCGAGTTGCAGTGCGCGGCTTCTCCCTGTGCGGGCGGGTGCTCGAGTTGCAGTGCGCGGCTTCTCCATGTGCAGGCGCTCTAGTTGCAGTGCGCAGCGTCTCCTTGTGCTCGAGTTGCAGTGCGCAGCGTCTCCTTGTGCGGGCGCTCGAGTTGCAGTGCGCGGCTTCTCCCTGTGCGGGCACTCTAGTTGCAGTGCGCGGCTTCTCCCTGTGCGGGCGCTCGAGTTGCAGTGCGCGGCTTCTCCCTGTGCGGGCGCTCGAGTTGCAGTGCACGGCTTCTCCATGTGCGGGCGCTCTAGTTGCAGTGCGCAGCGTCTCCTTGTGCTCGAGTTGCAGTGCGCGGCGTCTCCCTGTGCGGGCGCTCTAGTTGCAGTGCGCGGCTTCTCCCTGTGCGGGCGCTCGAGTTGCAGTGCGCGGCTTCTCCCTGTGCGGGCGCTCGAGTTGGAGTGCGCGGCTTCTCCCTGTGCGGGCGCTCGAGTTGCAGTGCGCGGCTTCTCCCTGTGCGGGCGCTCGAGTTGCAGTGCGCGGCTTCTCCTTGTGCGGGCGCTCGAGTTGCAGTGCGCGGCTTCTCCTTGTGCGGGCATCTCGTCGCAGAGCAGGGCTCTCGGGTGCTTGGGCTCCAGCAGTTGCAGCTCCCGGGCTCTGGAGCGCAGGCGCAGTCGTTGTGGCGCTTCGGCTTAGGTGCCCTGTGGCACGTGGGATCTGCCCAGATCAGGAGATGTGTCTCCTGCATTGGCAGGCAGATTCTTGACCGCTGAGCCACTGGGAAGCCCTGCTCATCATTTTTGATTAGGAGTTGAGGAGTGGTTTCCGGGGGCCCTCTAATTTCCACACACACAGTGCTCCTGGAGGAGACTCAGGCCCGGATCTGTCTCCCCAGGGGGTCTCGGGTTTGGTGGGGCCGACCCTGCCCCCGCCAGCCTGTCTCCAGGTCCAGAGGCTGCTCTTCAGGCTGGCAGCGGGAGCGTGTGTGTCTGCCAGTGACCTGAGTACCCCGCAGCGGGGCCTCCAGGCCAGAGTCCATGGGTGACCAGCCATTTGGGCAGATGTGAATGGCACAATACAGGTGCCTGAGGCAGGTGTTGAGAATTGGATTTTGAAAGACGCTGAGGGTGGATGAAGCGTGTTAGTTGCTCAGTTGTGTCGAACTCTTTGCGACCCAATGGACTGTAGCCTGCCAGGCTCCTCTGTCCATGGGATTCTCCATGGGTCTCTCACATTGCTGGCAGATTTCTTACCATCTGAGCCACCAGGCAAGCCCTAAGAGAAGAGACAGCAAACTCAAACTGTGTGTGTGTGTGTGTGTGTGTGTCCCTCTTTTTAAAGCTTCCCTTGTGGCTCAAGTGGTAAAAAAATCCACCTGCAACATGGGAGACCTGGGTTCAATACCTGAGTTGGGAAGATCCCCTGGAGGAGGGATAGGCTACCCACTGCAGTATTCTGGGGCTTCCCTTGTGGCTCAGCTGGTAAAGAATCCGCCTGCAATGCGGGAGACCTGGGTTCGATGCCTGGGTTGGGAAGATCCCCTGGAGAAGGGAAAGGCTACCCACTCCAGTATTCTGGCCTGCAGAATTCCATGGACTTGCAAAGGGTCAGACACGACTGAGTGACTCTCATTTTCTTTTAAAAGCTTAGTTAGGTAAAGGGTTTTCTCAAGAGGCAAGAAGCCTCGTTAAGCACATGCAGGAGGGGGCTGTCTTAGCTGGGGCTGTGACATACACCACAGGCAGGGTGGCTTCATCACCCAGCGTTGATATCCCAAGGTTCTGGAGGCTGAAAAGTCCACGGTCACAGCACCAGCAGACCAGGTGTCCGGTGAGGACTTCACATGTGTCTTCATGTGTTCAAGGGCTGGCCTCCCTTCCTGTTCTTAAAAGGACACTAATCCCATTGGGAGGCTCCACCCTCGTGACCTAGCACCTCCCAAAGGCTCCACCGCCAAATACCATCTCATCAGGGCTTCAACCTGGGAATCTGTTGGGCACATTCAGTCCGTAGCAGGGCCTTCCGCAGCTCCCTGCCCAAGACACTTAATTTATAAAAGCGGGGTTGCTGACGCCCCCACTGGAGCACGATGGTCAGGGACTCAGCACTCAGCCTTAGACAGCAGAGGCTGGCAGTGATGGCCAGTGTCTCCTAAGGAGGAAGAATGCGTCCAGAGAAGCGCCGAGGCTTGCGCTCGTCTGGGGTCCCCTCCATCGCTGGAGCGGGGTCCTTGGTAGAACCTGGGGTCCCGTGCGTCAGCCACGTGTGGACCATCCTCGTGAGAACCATCACTCACACCCCCCCACCTCTTCTTGTAAGCTAAAGACACGTTGGCACCCAGGGACCATCCTCTGCTGGTCTCCGCGGGAGCTGCTTTTGTGCAAGCTGCTTAGGCAGGATGCGTCATACTTGCTGTTTCAGTTCAGCATGGCAGCTAGTATCCAGGCTTTCCCAGCCACGCCCCTGGATTCAAATTCAGGCCTTTCACTTCCAGCCTGTATGATCTTAAAGCTGACAGTCTCCACCCCAGTTTCCTCATTCAGGGTCATGGATGAAATCGCATTTATATCATAGGACTGCCTGGGGAATTGGGACACATCATGAAATGGCACTCCACTCCAGTATTCTTGCCTGGAGAACCCCATGGATGGAGGAGCCTGAAGGGCTACAGTCCTTGAGGTTGAAAAGTGTGAGACACAACTGAGCAACTTTCACACTCGCACACGTAGCAGGCTTTCGTGTCCGATACCAGCTCCACATTCGCAACTGTCTGCTGTTCTTCCCAGCGCACCCCGCCCTCTTGGGTGTCAGCAGACAGTGGGTCTCACAGCAGACGTGAGACCATCACGCGTGCAGTGTTCTTTGTCATTCTGGAAACCGTTTCAGTCTATCCGAAGATGGGTTACTAGGAGTGTAAAATACAATGAATAATTTCTTCCTAAAATTCGGTGCTCAGTAATTTGGAGTTGGTGACCCCCTCGGCAGAGGCATAGAGGTTTTTGAAGCATAGCTGGGCACCTGTTTAAAGGAAAAATGTCTAAAGCAGCTCGTTTCATTACTTCCGTTTTCCAGGTACAGAAAACCAAGGCTTAGAATTGGCCAGGAGCTGACTCGGAGGCCCTGCCAGAGTGGCCTCGTGTTTCCTCCCAGGACCAGCTCCTGGCCTCCAGCCCCACCTGAGGATTCCCCTGGCAGTGGATGGAGGCCCCTGCCCCCTCCTGCTCTGGGCCATCACTGGATGGGTTGGAGGCCTCAGAAACTGGTCGTCCAGTAGGCCCCCAAGGTGTTAAAGCTGGCCTTGAGTCAGAGGGTAGGGGAGGTGGGAATTCTTGCTTTTTGGAAAAGATTTGACATTGTTTCTGAGGATGGCTGATCGGAGAGGGTGCCCTTGCGTGCTAAGTTGCTTCAGTCGTGTCCGATTCTCTGTGACCCCATGGACTGTAGCCTGCCAGGCTCCTGTGTCCCTGGGATTCTCCAGGCAAGGATACCGGGGTGGGTTGCCATCTCCTCCTCCAGGGGATCTTCCTGATGCAGGGATCGAACCCAGGTCTGTCTCTGCATTGGCAGGCGGATTCTTTACCACTAGCGCCTCCTGGGAAGCCCTTGGGCGGTTCTTAAAAGAGTGGGTGTGTTTTACTCCCAACACTCATTAAATAGCTGGCAGGATGCATCATATGTGTGGTCCTTATTTTGATTAGCTTTATACTTGAATTCAAAGCTGTTTCTCCTGGCAGGACTTGGTGCTTTGCTGTTGCTGCCAAAAGCTCAGGCCTGTGCCAGTTGGTTGCGGGGTTTGGGCAGTGGTTTTTTCAACACAGAAAATTTTCTCTTAGTCAGCTGAGGTGCCTTCAAACATCTTGGCATCACTGATCCTCTGCACACGCCCTCTGGAGTAGCCAGCCCTGTGCCCCAGCTGTGTCTGCCGCGCCACTCTTCCGAGGGGAGGGGCTGGGGAGATGACTTGATGCTGTGATGGCTCAGGCTGTCTCAGCCTCTGTCGTCACCCAGAGGTTCAGGGAGGGCCGGGCCACCTTCATGACCTCTGCCTAAGACGCACCGGGTGCCTTTTTAGCTGGAGGTTGGCTGTGCAGATGTCCTGCGGGTGCTGCAGGCAGGCAGAACCTGAGTGGGGGCGGGGACGCTGGATGAACTGGGCTCACTCCTCACCTCCTGAGGGTCAGACACGTTGGCTTGAAGCCAGCCGAGTACAGCGTGGCCAGCACCTCCCTGCCTCCATCATGAATCCCACAGGCTCTAACCTCGCGACTGACCCCCTGCCTCAACCACCTCCAGCTCCAGGGTTTACGGATCTCACCTCTCCGGCTGGGATGGCTAACCTCATTTGAAAAGAATGAGAAGAATAAATGGAAATTAAAGGCAAACCCCACTAAACCTGTTTCTTGATAAATTTACTAGGTTGAAATCGTATCAAGGATCTTTTCTGATGACAAAAGTATGAAACTAAAAATCAATTAAATGAAGAGAACTGGAAAATCACAAATATGTGGCGATTAAGCAGCATACTACTGAACAACTGCTGGGCCAAAGAAGAAATCAAGAGAGATTTAAAAAGTATTTTGAGACAAAAGCAGAGGTGTAATATACTAAGATTTATGGGATGCAGTAAAGGCGGTTCAAAGAAAGAAGTTCATAGCAATAAATGCCCACCTCAAGAAACAAGAAAAGCCTCAAAATAGCAACCACACTTTACACCTCAAGGAACTAGAAAAAGAAGGATGGAGTTTAAGGTTAGTAGAAGGAAGGAAATAACAAAGATCAGAATGGAAATAAATTAAATAGAGACCAAAAGAAAAAAAAAAAGGCAATAGAAAAGGTCAGTCACATTAAGAGCTGGCTTATGGAAAAATCAACAAAACAGACAAACCAGTAGCTCACCTCTCCAGGAAGAAGAGAGGACTCAGATAAAATCAGAAATGAAAGAGGAGAAATTACAACTGATTGATAAGTTAAAATACAGAGGATCACAAGAGACTACTGTGAATAATTATGTGCCAACAAACTGGGCAATCTAGAAGAAATAAATAAATTCTTAGAAACATATAAGCTACCCAAACTGATTCATGATGAAACAGAACATTTGAAACAGGCTGAGTCAGTCAAAACCTCCCAACAAACAAAAATCCAGGACCAAACGGATTCACCGGTGAATTCTACCAAATATCCAAAGAATTAATACCGATCTTTTCTGAACTTTGAAAAAACAGAAGGGGGAGCTCTTCCGAACACATTTTACAAGGTCAGCTTTACCCTGATACCAACACGAAACAAAAGTGCCACAAAAAAAAAGTTACAGGTCAGTATGGTTTCCCCAATGATAAAGAGTCTGCCTGCAAAGCAGGAGACGTGTTCAATCCCTGGATCGGGAAGATGCCCTGGAGGAGGGCATGGCAACCCACTCCAGTATTCTTGCCCGGAGAATCCCATGGACAGAGGAGTCTGGTGGGCTACAGTCTATAGGGTCACAAAGAGTCAGACACGACTGAAGCAACTGAACACACACACACAGGCCAGTATGCCTGATGAACATTAGATGCAAAAATTCTCAACAAAATATTAGTAAATCAAATTCAACAGTACATTAAAAAGATGATACACTGTGACCAAATGGAACTTATTCGAGGGATGCAAGGATGCTTCAATATCTGCAAATCATTCAGAGTGATACAGCATATTAACAAAAAGAAGGCTAAAAATCATATAGTCAACTCAACAGCTGTGAAAAAAAGCATCTGACAAAATTCAACATCCCATTTATGATAAAAACTATTGGCAAAGTGGATAGAGAAGGACTATACCTCAAAGTGGATAGAGTGGGACTATACCCACAGCTAATATCATACTCAGTGATGAAAAGCTGAGAGCATTTCCTCTGAGATCAGGAAAAAGACAATGATGCCTACTTTTGCCACTTTTATACAGCATAGTATTGGAAGTCTTAATAAGGCAAAGAAAAGAAAGAAAAGGAACCCAAATTGGAAAGGAAAAAGCAAAACTGCCATTTTCAGATGACATAGTACTATATATAAACCCTAAATATCCCACCAAAATAACTATTAGAACTAATAAATGAACTTAGTAAAGTCACAGGGTGCAAAGTTAACACAGAGAAGTCAGTTATGTTTTATACACTAATAACTATCTTAAGAGAAATTAAGAAACTATTAGAGAAATTAAGAAAACAATCCTATTTACAATTGTATCAAAAGAGTGAAACACCTAGGAATAAATTTAACCAAGGACGTGAAACACCTGTAATATTGGAAACTATAAGACATTAATGAAAGCCATTGAAGAATACATAAATAAATGTAGATACAGTCTGTGTCCGTGGACTGAAGAATTAATGTTGCTAAAATGTCCATATTACCCAAGGCAAGCTACAGAGTCAGTGCAATCCCTATCAAAATCCCAATGGTATTTTTCAAAAGATAGAACCAACAATGCTAACAACAAAAAACACCAAATGGCCAAAGCAGTCTTGAAACCGAGGAACAAAGCTGGAGGCATACACTCCCTGATTTCAAACTATATTACAGCTGAATCCGCTTGTCAAGGGCCAGCTTTGGGGTAAAGGCTAGGTGATTGCTGGGGATGTCAAAAATGAGGCAGCAGAGAATTCCCTTTCAAACCCAAACTAATCAAGCCATTTCTCTGCAAGTCAACTGGCTGGTACATTCTGTGATTCCTCATCAAATCCTGCTCCTTAAGATTCCCTTTTCCCCTCAATTCATCCCAGAAACTAGCAAATGGGCCGTTAGGGTACACAGCCCGCTGATTGAGCTGATTAAGGGGGAGGTGGATTCTGGATGCAGGACCCACTGGATGACTGCCATTTGTGGAGGACTTCACACATTATACATGGTCCACGTACTTTACACATTTCTTTTCTAAGCCTCAGAAACCCCAGTGTGACTTTAGAAACTCCTGTTCAGACATGAAGCTGAAGATTCCACACTGCCGGTTAAAGAAGTTGCCAGGATCCAAACCCAGACCTGCTGGGCTTTCTGCTGTAACAGGCTGCCTTGTTACCAAGTAATGTGTTTTCACCACCCACAAACAAGAGGGCAGCTTTATCACTGAGGCCTCCTGGTGNCCCCAGTGTGACTTTAGAAACTCCTGTTCAGACATGAAGCTGAAGATTCCACACTGCCGGTTAAAGAAGTCGCCAGGATCCAAACCCAGACCTGCTGGGCTTTCTGCTGTAACAGGCTGCCTTGTTACCAATTAATGTGTTTTCACCACCCACAAACAAGAGGGCAGCTTTACCACTGAGGCCTCCTGGTGGCTTTCAGTCTGGGGCAGCAGCAGGGTGTCGAAAGCTCCCTGAACTGGGGTGAAGAGGCAGAGCCAGTGGAGTGGAAACGGAAGTACTAACATCCATGCTAAAGGCTGCCCACGAGCAGAATTCACACTGCAGAGCGTGTAGTCTGAGAGGAAGGGAAAGAGTGGGCAGTTCTCAAATGCAAGGAAGGGGTTGGAGGGGCAAACAGTGAGGAGGAGATTATAACCGTGGAAGCAAGGGACGGACACCTAAAGCGGACGCACACCTCCTCAGGGTGGGAACACGCAACTCAAACCGAAGTGTTTAAAGATACAATTGTAGAAAACTTAGGTTCCTGACATGCTGCGGTCCACGGGGTTGCAAAGAATCGGACATGACTGAGTGACTGAACTCGACTGAACTAGGTTCTGAAACAAAAGCCTTGTGCGGTGCAGTCTGGAAGGAAAACATTTACCACGTTCTTGACAAAATGAAAGCAAAGAGGCCCCTTGGAGACGCCTCCGAGCACCTCCTTACATCACAGTGTGTCCTCTCTGTGCCAGGTGCAGGAGCCCTGGGTGTGTGTGTATGTGAGGCTGTAACCTGTGTTAGGATGTGTGTGCATGAAGGAAGCTGTGTCTGCAGAGGCCGCAATTGCAAAAAAAAAAAGACAAACATTATTTTTAATCTAAAAACAGACCTGGTGCCACAGTGCCATGACCCTGTACTAACAGGATGGTTAATCCCAACGCGCTTGCTCAGAAGGGCAGTTTGGGGTACAAATGCTCCTGAGTGACCTGCCCGGGCCCTGGTTTCACTTTCTCTCCTTCCTCTGGATTCTTCTGTCCGTTTTCCACTTCTTGGCAAGATTTGCACCTACTGACACTTACTTCATGTCTCTTGGCCTCCTGGCGACGCTGATGGGCAGAGATTCTCTGGTGCACCCTCCTCAGCCTGCTGGCAGTTTGCTGAGGGTGCCGGGGCTGGCAGGGGGAGGGGAAGGGAGAGCAGTGGCGGAGGGTCTGGGGTGGCAGGAGACCCAGAATCTCCCAGGGGAGGGCTGAGTGATGCGTCAGGGAGCTGTATTTGGCACAGTCCCTCCAAGGTGGGTGGTTGCAGGGCCTAAGGAGGCTCCCAGACCAGGAAGCCTTGGCAGGCAGGTATGGGTACTGGCTGGACCGAGGCCGCGGGAGGGCGAGACCAGGCCGGCGTGGACATCCTGGCCTTCAGCCACAACCAGGCTCAGATACTGGGAGATGGAGTCTAACTGCAGAGCTGGGATGAGAATTCAGGCTTCTCCAACCCCACCGAGTTGTAAACAATTGCTGAATTATGTAAAACGTTCCCGCGTAGAATATCAAGTGTTACTCCTGGCCATCATATCATCAAACACTGGACGGTTTCTTGTTCTGAGTATCAGTAACCAACAGGGTAAGATTATGAACTCCAATCTGCTCCCCCTGCTGATAGCAGGTTCACTCACTCAATCATCCTCTATTTTCCAAGTCTTCCTCCAGCGGGATGGTGGGGTGAGAAGAGGGCGGGGGACGTGTATGTGTGTGTAATGGGATGCCACTCAGTGTAGTGGTGTCTGGATAGGACTTTCTTACTTCCTCCAAAATAACTGTCAGCAGAGGGTGATGCCAACCTCTTATCTGTCTTCATAATTACTAGTGACTGTAGAATATTTTTCTATTCATTTCACAACTCCAAGATGTCAGAGCTGGGTAAAATAAATAATGATCTGGTTATCCCACCTTGTTTTGCTAGAAGTGAAAAACTGAGGTTCAGAGAGGTAGAGGGACCTGTCCAAGGTCATACCGCTAATGGTGGGAAGAGATGGGAACAGGAGTTTCTGACCCCCAGCCTTTGTGTGTCTCTGCAGTTCTATAACGTCATGACTGCCAAACTACCATTAGACATGAAAGCCGAGACTCGATCTCTTAGACAACAGAAACCACATGGGACATTTTAAGCAACACTTAACAATAATCTGTTTAAAAACTTTCTCATTAAAGGACACAAACACCCATGCATACTCACACACATACATGTACCCCACCCCCTTCTCTGACTATACACAGTCAGGGTGTGTTTTGCACAACCAACACTCTCACAGACAGACCACTACAGCCCTACGCTTCCTTTAGGAGAACAGCTGCCACAGGAGTCAGGCCCAGAGTACCAGTCAGGGGCCCCCTCTCCCGGGACGATCTTGCTGGGGCTCATCCAGGAGCCGCTGGAGGCTGGGGTGGGCTCAGCGGGGCAGGAGACGCCTGGCCCAGTGCATCTGCCAGAATTGCCAGGGGAGGTTATCTCCCGCTCTCCCTTCGTTAGGAGGCGGGCAGGCTGAACAGTGACCCACGGGTACACAGGGCATGTCAGCGTCCGGGATGACGTAAACTTCTCTATTCGTTTCCTGGGGCTCTCCCGTAATAAATTACCATAAACTCAGTGGCTTATGAAAAAGGACATTTATTGCATCGTAGTCCTGGAGGCTAGCAGTCTGAAGCTGAGGTGTCCCCAGGGCCCTGGGGAGGGGGCGCTCCAGCCGCCCTGTGGGCCCCCATGTCCCTGGGTTTGCAGCTCTGCCTCATGTGCCTCTGCTTCCAGAGCCCCCTTTCCTTGTCAGAATGCCAGCCGTCGGCCTTGGGCCCACCCTCCTCTGGTCTGACCTTAGCCCCAAAGACCCTGTTTTCAAATAAGGTCAGGTTCAGGTGCGGGGGTGGGGAGGGTCTCATCCCAGGACACGCGGTCTCCAGGGCGCTCCCCCAAATGCCCTACTCCATCTGCCAACACCAGTCACGCACGGGGCTTCCCCCTTCCTTCTCTGTGGTCCTGGCTGGAGCCCTGCCTGCTCCCCCAGAGCCGGGAAACCACCTCACACATGGTCCCTCACCTCCTGCCCTCGCCCAGGGTATTTCTGTCCCCGTGAAGCCCCTCTTCCGACACCGTCAAACTCCTCATTCAGTTCACCCCACCTCCAGCTCGTTCTCCCTGTGTGTCCCTCACCCTGGCTGCCACACATCCAGTAAGTGAGGTGGGTGGGGGCGGTCGGCTCAGCCCCCAGTGCCACCTGAACCTCACCTGAACAGGAGCCTGAGACCTTCCCGGGAGGCCGCGGGAGAGTCTGGTTTTGAGGTGTCCCTTTATTCCGACCAGCTTCCCAGGTGGCGCTAGTGGTAAAGAACACGCTTGCTGATGCTGAAGATGTAAGAGATACCGGTTCGATCCCTGCGTCGGGAAGATCCCCTGGAGGAGGGCATGGCAACCCACTCCAGAATCCCCATGGACAGAGGAGCCTGGTGGGCTACAGTCCATGGGGTCACAAAGAGTCGGACACGACCGAAGCGATTTCGCTCGCGCTCAATTCCTACAAGGCGCCAGTTTCTTGGTTTGTTTCCCACGTCTTTAGTGTTGTGGCCTTCGTGTTAGGAGCTGTGGAATTGCGGGTTCGTCTCCCTTTATTGCTGGAGCGTGTACAGCGTGGAGGAGGTGATTCCCTCTTGGTGTGAAACTCTAGCATGCGTGCAGAGATCTTCATGGAACCCCAAGGGTCCTTTCACTTGCTCAGGGTCGGCTTGCCGCGGCTTCTCACGTGTGTCCACAGCCGCAGGGTCTGCTGGCTGCAGGGCTGTCACTCAAACAGCTCCAGGTAGTCGGGCGGCTCTTCCTGCTGACCGCAGGGGTGCAGAAGGAGCTCCTTCCCCAGGGAGGTGATGGGCTCCTCCTGTGAGGGAGACAGGACGGGTCAGGCTGCAGCCCCCCGAGAGCGGCAGGGGCCTCAGCCCAGGACACTTTCGTAAGAAGCCCTTCCTGCCTTGCCGGAGCACACAGCTTCTGGTCTCCCCTTGCTTTACACTAAGCTTTCTTGGCTTAGGCAACCCTGAGAGATTTCTTGTCCACAAGCTGCCCCGTGGTCTCCCTCCTTCCCGGGCTTGTGCTCTCACTTAAGGGCGTTCTCATATGGAAAAGGATGTATTTTTAAAAAGAATGTGTCTGTGTGTACACATATAAAGGAATTACTCTGCTGTACAGCAGTAATTAGCACAACACTGTAAATCAACTATACTTTAAATAAAGTGTTCTCAGATGTGATCGGACTGCACAGGTTTTGCATCATCTCGTGCATTCTCTGCCCCAGTGGGTTTTCCCTGAGTATATGAGGAGGGGCAGGTTCAGTGATAAAGGAAGCGCAATTAATAATCCTTGTTATCGGGAAGGTTACCCACATGGCTCAGCGGTTGAAAGAATTCGCCTGCCTGCTAATGCAGGAGGTGGAGGAGATGTGGGTTCGCTCCCTGGGTCGGGAAGATCCCCTGGAAGAAGAATGTCAACCCACTCCAGTATTCCTGCCCGGAGAATCCCACGGACAGAGGAGCCTGGCGGGCTACAGTCCATGGTGTCACAGAGAGTCGGACACGACTGTGCGTGAGCACTATTGTTGGGAGGAGTTATGGAAGCGGGGGGCTGACCTCCCGCTGCTCGTCTCAGATCTCTTCCGTGGAACTGCCTTTCTCTGTCAGGGCAGCTGCAGGACACCCGTCACCGAGCGAGCGACGCGTGCGCGGGGCCGCACCTTGTGGTACTCCACCAGCTCTGCCAGGCTGGCGTGCTGCAGCTGGTCCACGCCCAGGAAGCTGTATGAGTCCGAGGAGGCATCTATGAGGAAGTGCTTGCAGCCGTCCTCGGCCTGGTAGGACAAGGCGTAGCCCTTGACCTTCTCGTTGACCCGGATCAGAAAGCTGCCCGGCACGCAGGTGCTCAGAAGCTCATTCGCTCTGTTTACGGTGAGGATTCCTGCGGGAAAGAAGGGCAGGGGTTTCAGCCACATCATTTCCAAAGCTCCCCTCTGCTAAACACAGCCGTGTGGATAAAGCCAGTAACAATCTGAGCAGCCCTAAGTCCACACTGGGTTTCCTTGGAGCAGTAGTGTGGTTTCGTCATCTGGTATTTGGTACCTGGGATGGGGTTGCTGCTAAGTCACTTCAGTTGTGTCCGACTCTGTGCAACCCCATAGATGGCAACCCACCAGGCTCCTCTGTCCCTGGGATTCTCCAGGCAAGAACACTGGAGTGGGTTGCCATTTCCTTCTCCAATGCATGAAAGTGAAAAGTGAAAGTGAAATCGCTCAGTTGTGTCCGATCCTCGGTGATCCCATGGACTGCAGCCTTCCAGGCTCCTCCATCCATTGGGTTTTCCAACCAAGAGTATTGGAGTGGGGTGCCATTGCCTTCTCCAGGATGGGGTAGGTTCCATAAGCAAATGTATAGTAAAATGGAGGGCTTCCCAGGGTGGTGCTAGAGGTAAAGATCCTGCCTGCCAATGCAGGAAGCGTAAGAGACCTGGGCTGGATCCCTGGGTGGGGGAGATCCCCTGGAGGAGGGCACGGCAACCCACTCCAGCATTCTGGAGAATCCCATGGACAGAGGAGCCTGGCGGGCTACAGCCCATGGGGTCGCAAAGCATTGGGCCCCGCTGAAGCGACTTGGCACGTATGCAGTACGGATGGAACGCTCGCCCCTCAGAACACGTTTCCATGTGCACGCCCAGAGACAAGCACGGGCGCCATGTGGCTTCTGAGGGGTAGGACCCCTGATGGTCATCCTGGGAGGGTGAGCTCTCCGAAGCTGACTGATGGGGACCCCGGGGCCTGGGAATGATCCTATGAGATCTGGAGCGGGAGTTCTCACCGGGGGCAATGTCTGGAAACATCTCAGACACTGGGGCTGGGGGTGGGGGCAGCTCTAGTCTCCTCCAGTGCATGGAGGCAGGGATGCTGCTAAACCTCCCACCGCGCACAGAACAGCCTCACTACAGACAGTGATCCAGTGCCCAAGGCTGACAGTGCCCAAGGCGGGCGCCCTGGCCAGGTGTCAGCGACTTAGTGCCGGTGTCCTCTGCTGTGACTACTCCTAAACGAGGCTCCGTTTAAAGGAATGAAGCAAGTGATGCAGGCATACACACGCACGTGTGACTACTCCTAAACGAGGCTTCGTTTAAAGGAATGCAGCAAGAGATGCAGGCATACACACGCACGTGTGACTACTCCTAAACGAGGCTTCATTTAAAGGAATGAAGCAAGAGATGCAGACATATGCACGCACGTGTGTACATGTGCTGTGCTTAGTTGCTCCGTCATGTCCAGCTCTTTGTGACCCCGCGCACTGTAGCCCGCAGGCTCCTCTGTCCATGGGATTCTCCAGGCAAGAATACTGGAGTGGGTTGCCATGCCCTCCTCCAGGGGATCTTCCCAACCCAGCGATCGAACCCAGATCTCCTGCATTGCGGATGGATTCTTTACTGTCTGAGCCACCAGGGAAGCCCAAGAGTACTGGAGTGGGTAGCCTATCCCCTCTCCAGTGGATCTTCCCCACCCAGAAGTTGAACCAAGGTCTCCTGCATTGCAGGCGGGTCCTTTACCAGCTGAACGACCAGGGAAGCCCCACGTGTGTACATGCTTACTGTCTGTGTCTTCACAGATATTCAAAAGGATGCCACTCTTCACACACACACACACACACACACACACGTTACGCTACACACGCATAGTTTGGATGCCTCATGAATTCACAGGAGTTCAAGACCAGCCTTCCCCCCCAATTAGTCCACACTGATTCCTCAGGTCAGACCCGTGCTCCTGGTTCCCCTTCTTGCTCCTCCTCATCTGTAATTCTTCAGGTGAGCCCACGACGTGATAAGACAGAGAGGAAGTGCACAGACACGTGCTGGCAAGATGGTGAGCTGCTCCGAGCTCTGGCCAGAGGGCACCGTTTCCCGCATCAGCAGACGGAACCTCCCGCCTCTTCCAAGCTGACACTCGGTATTACGATTAGGGAGAAACCCAAAAGGCCTCCTGGTGACAAGGCAATGGATTATCACAGCTCTTTAGCCTAACAAGACTAAAGGTGGTAAAGTTAATTGAGAATTAAACCTAAGGATCCAGAGTAAAACGTCAAACGAAACCACTTGTGTCCGTTTCTGTGAGTAGACCTTTCAGAAGGGAGGATTAGAGATCACAGACTCCCCGGGCCCTGTCCAGCCCCGTCCACCCCGCAAGGCCCGAACCCGCACGTCTGGGTCTGGGGGCTCAGCCCCAGGGCGACGCGGGGTGACAGCAGAGCCTGCGGCCGTTTCCTCACGGACAGGAAACGCTCCTGCGAGGGAAGAAGCAGGCGGCCTCTCCTCTGGCGTCCTGGCTCTGCCAGGACCCCGTCCCGCAGGCTGCTGAGTCCAGTCGCCTTCCTGCACTTTCCCGACGAGACTGAGGTGCTGGACACAGCAGGCGCTGTGACGGAGGAGCCCCTGGGGTCACTGCCAGGTGTCCACGTCAGGCGTCCAACTAATACCCAGGTGAGCATCCCCGCAGAGACTGCTCCTTCCTGCTCGTTTCACCTTCTATACACCTGGTCCCACCGCGGGCATTGGAGGCTGAACCCAGGGCCCGCAGGGGCCGCGGTGTGAAGACTCTGGGTCTGACGCTCTCTGAAACCCGGGGGATTGCTCAGTGACTTCATCCTGCAAAGACTTCTCTTCCCCTCCCTGACAGGCTGGCTCTGAAATTCCAAGTGACTTCAACAGACGGTATGGATGTTGTCATTTATAATATCTGGATTTCAGCATGATGGAGTCCGATTCCTAGAACAAAAGCCATTCTGGAAGATTATAACCAGAATGAGACAAATTCCTCCTCAAGTCAGGTCATAGAGTAGCTGCAAATCAGACCGTCCATGAGCACCTCTGGCCTGTAGCTGTTCTCAGCATGCACAAACCCTGGCTCTGCCTCGGCTCCACCAGCGCAGGGCCCCTCTCCCCTTGGTAGCACCCACGGCACGTGTAGAGGGTGAGCGCCATGGGGACCAGGCTTTGCTCATTTGCTTCACCGCAGGGTCGGCGTTCCTGAAGCGCATGAGCTCTCAGGGCATCTGATGACACAGGTTGACGTGCAGTTTCTCCCAATGCCATTGAGAGCAGCGGCGGCCTCCAGGGAGGTCTGGCTGAGGTCATGGCCAAGCGGCAAGCTTGGCTGGTCTGCCTGCAAAGGGGGCTCTTGCACACAAAACCAAAGTCCAGCATCAGACGCTAATCACCGGGGGACCCCTGCCCGGGGCATGACGCTAAGAAATTGGTTCTAGTACAGACAGTGGTCTCCCTCCAGCCCCCGCTGAGGCCGTGACACCTGGGCCCTCCTCCACCCGGCCAGCACGGTCCACAGCTCTGGAAGGGACCCCGGCACGCCCTGCGGTCTCTCCCCGCCCCGCCTCCTCGTGAGCAACCACCGCTCCTAGTTTATTTTCACACCCTGCCACCTGGAAGATGCCTGGGAAAGGTCTAGCGCATACCTCACTCACAGTCAAGTGAGAAACGTCCCTCTCCAGGACAGTCCTAGCACCCATCGCCACTAGACTGAGAGCTGTTAACAGGGACCAGGGGTGCCCTCGAGTTTGTCCGAGGCACCCCCAGGCCTGAGTCACACGCACACCTGTGTGAGTTGCTTCCGGCACCTGGACAAGCCGTGTTTAATAACGAAAAGAACGAGAGCTTAGTAACAACAGCACTGAGAGCTCTTCACGTCTGCCTGGCCCTCCCCCAGGTGGGCCTTCCCTCATCTGATCCTCACTGAGGCCTGGAGACGAGGTGCTGTCACGGCCCACCGAGCACAGAGGGGAAGGCCCGCATCTCAGAGGTCCCAAGGTGGGCCTGGAGCACGGGCCGGAGCCAAAGGCCAGACCAGAGAAGCCAAGCTCGCACCCACCCTCCAGAACATCTGCCCCTGGAGCATCAGGCTCCAGAGGCTCCTACTCACTGTTTCTTCCCCAGACAGCTTAGAATAAACAGAAGCACGCCCATCTGGGGCTTCCCTGGTGGCTCGGCTGGTAAAGAATCTGCCTGCAGCACAGGAGACCTGGGTTTGATCCCTGAGTTGGGAAGAACCCTGGAGAAGGAGATGGCTGCCCCCTGTAGTATTCTTGCCTGGAGAATCCCAGGGACAGAGGAGGCTGCAGGCTGCACTCCATGGGGTCGCAAAGAGTCAGACACGACTGCAAGGGAGCGAGCGAGCGATAGCTGTTTTACAGACGGGAAAGCTGAGAAAGAAAGGCAGGCACCCGAAGCTACAGGACACGTTCGTGGTGGTTTCAGGCTCCTGCTCCAGGGCTTGGCTTAGCCCAACCCACCGGGCTCATGAAACTTTCCTGGAGTTGGCTGAGAATTTAAAATGAGATTGATTTCCCACTTGGGCAGCCTAAAGATGCGTTTTTCAGTGAATACCGAGTGCGGTCCCTGTATGTAGGACGATGCACCGTGAGCCCCGTGACTCCCTCAGCTCAGAGTTCGGTGGTCGCGGATAAAGAAGCCCCAGCCTGTGCCTTCGGGGCTCCCTGATCTCATGGTGGAGGCCCGGGTGCCGTCTCAGCCTCTCCCTCTCTTGTCATCTGTCCCCTACTCACTGTTTCTTCCCCAGACAGCTTAGAATAAACAGATGCCCGAGATGGTGGTGCAGGGAGGTCGTGGCACTGAGTCGACGTTTGGATGGAACACAGTTCTGCTTGAAAGTGACCTCAGAGCCCCGCACCACCACCTGCCCAGGGAAGGGTGGACGAGAGAAAAGTCGGAGGTGTTTTCAAGCAGAGCCCTGCAGGCTGAGAGCGTACACATCACCCCTGGCGAGTTACACTCAGGAGAGAGGTCCCCCTACCTCACCCTCTGATCCTTCAGCATGTACAGGACGCAGGTTCAGAGAGGCTCCGGGTCCCGCCCTGGTCCTCACCACGATGCCGACACGCACCCTTGCCTGGGAAGTGCAAGCGTTAGTCTCTCAGCCGTGTCCGACTCTCTGTGACCCCATGGACTGCAGCCCGCCAGGCTCCTCTGTCCGTGGGATTCTCCAGGCAAGGACACTGGGGTGGGTTGCTGTGCCCTCCTGCAGAGGATCTTCCTGGCCCAGGAATCGAACTGGGGTCTCCTGCACTGCAGGCAGATTCTTTACCAGCTGGGCTACCAGGGCTCAGGCACCTTAGGGATGAGGAACAGTGGTCAGAGCTCTTAAAATTTTATTCATAATGTTCTCCTAGTAATTCAAAGATTAAACTGACATCATTTGTTCTCACTTCATCACCTTAATGGCCAACACTTACTAAAGGTGACTGAGTATGCCACACACGGTTCTAAGTCCGTTGCATGTTACACCTCACCGTTTTCTGACCAGCCTGGGAGGCAGGTAATGTATTATCTGCGTCGGACATATGACAGGCAAGTGCAGGAGTCGTGCGACTTGCTGAGGCCAGGTAGCCGGCTGGTAGGGGACGGGGAGCTGAGTGGCCCCAGGGACGCACTTGTCACCAGCGAGCTGGCTCCTCTCCCCAGCCTCCCCGCCACCAGCGTCAAGGAGCAGTGTCCAGCCTGCTCTGACGGTGACAGCAGAAATCCAGGACACGGGCACGTGACAACGAAGAAAGTGTGACGGCAGAAGCATGGATTTAATATCCGTGTAAAACATCCCAAGTAAAACCCCCCAGCAGAGCCGCTCTCCTCAGCGGGACCCACCCGCTCCCCTCTGTCTCGCCTCTCAGGCCCCTCCTAGAGCACGCGGGAACCACAAGCCTGGAGCCCCCGGGCATCAGCAGTGGGAAGCGCGGGGCTCCCGGCAGAGGCAGGCAGTGACCCCCACAGCCGGCAGTGTCAGGGCGAGGACCCCACGGCAGCATCTGAAAAACCCAAGGGAGGGCTTTGAGGTTCATGAACTCCTCTCAACAGTCGTGGGAAAAGATACTAAGAGTTTTGCAGCAAGTTTGCTGCACGGGGTAATGTCTGAAAAAAGTTAGGGTCTCCCAGGAAATTGTCTCGTATTCGCTGCAGAGAAGCCAGCACTTCTCAAATCTGTAGGAGTACTCTAGCTTTCACGCCTTTATCTTCATCTTCAGTTAGTTCACAACTGAGCTAAGACAGGCACAGTGGAGCGCTGCGGAGGGTAACGTGGACAAAGCGTTCTGAGGCCACAGTGCTCAGAAGCTTCGGTGCTGAGCGGAGGTGAGTCCTCAGGCTCGTGGCTCAGGCTCTGCTGGGCCCTCCCAAGGTCAAGGCCTCCTGTGCCCTTCCCTGTCACTCACAGGCACCCAGATCCTCCTGCTGCCAGCCACAGCCTCTCCCACTCCAAGAGGGAGATGAATCACAGGTGTAAGTGAGGCAGGGTGGATACATCAGGGTGACTCTGGAAAGTCACACCCATCATTTGTGTGTAAGTCAAGACAAAGCTTGAAAACCCCTTTGTGAGAGATGGGCAGATTTTGATGGCTCCACAAGTAAGAATCGCCAAGCCTCAGGAAAATGGCTGGAGGACAGATCATCGCTTAAGAGTGCCAGTGTCCAGGTTCATTAAGGTTTTAGCCTGAAAGAAATCTTGGGAGACTTCTGTGAGACTTTCTCAATGCAACCCCTCCAGGTATACACAGTCAGCTCTGGAGGAGTGTGCTGACGGAGCCTGGATTGCATACTGCAGAGTTACTGGAAGAGCAAGACTGACTCCATGTTGCATCCGTTTCTTTTTTCTATATAACTTTTGTGCCCTGTGACCTGTGCTGAGTCATGCTGGGCTCTGCACCTTTTCTACAAAGAATGTTACCCATAGCCTGAAATATACAGGGAGCCCATTCTCCAGCCTCTGACCTTTTAAGGGTATAACTCTTTTACATTCACATAGAGATAAAAAGTTGCAGAACAGAGAATAACATTTGTCTCTTTGGAGGTTTACAGGAACATTATGACCTGACCTACAGAGACAGCTGCAAGAATAAAGGATTCCAACACCAGGAAGTTTGCATCAGCCAACCACACCTCCCTCCCCTTTTAGTATAAAAGAAGCCTGGATTCTTACTCGGGGAAGATGCTTCTATGGGATATCTGTCCACCATCTTCTTGATCTTCTGGCTTTCCTAAGGGAGTCTCTATTCCATGTCCCAACACTTCATCTCTTAATGTACTGGCCTATCATGAGGCGAGCAGTGAGCCTGGACTCAGTAACACTGGGAGGACAAAGACACGGGACTCTTCCTGGACACGTCTCTCTAGGGAACCTAGGTTTGAGAGAGTAACTGCCTCCACAGAAATGGATACGATTTACCCCCGTTGGAGAATGAACATTTGAAGGGTGTATCAGAAATGGAGGGGCTTCCAGGGTAACTCAGCTGGTAGAGAATCCACCTGCAATGCAGGAGACCTTGGTTCAGTTCCTGGGTCAGGAGGTTCCCCTGGAGAAGGGACAGGCTACCCACTCCAGTATTGGTGAGCTTCCCTGGTGGCTCAGATGGTAAAGAATCCCCCTGCAATGCGGGAGACCTGGGTTCGATCTCTGGGTGGGGAAGATCCCCTGGAGGAGGGCATGGCTACCCACTCCAGTACTCTTGCCTGGAGAATCCCCAGGGACAGAGGAGCCTGGCGGACTACAGTCCACGGGATCACAAAGAGTCGGACATGACTGAGCTGTGCTATACAGGAAAAATGGAAGCAATCAAAATAGCTGTGGTATGAACGTGTTGGTATCCTGTAGATGTTAAAGGGATTTACTTTTAAAGTAGCTTAAAATACAAAGGTTTTTTTAAAATGTAAAGCATTTGGAGGGCAGGTTTGATCATATGCCACAACAGCAAAGACGTTCAGAAGAGATAAATCTAATCACTTTCATATTTGGATAAGGAAGTGTAAATTACCTTTCAGAGGACTAATGATCAACTATTGATGCATAAAGCAAGCATGTGAATTCTCTAACAACAAGAGAAGCAATTAGAGGTCTCCCAAATCAGAAATCTGCTTGTGCATTTCCTTCCATCTTTTTCCCGTCTTCCTGCTCGCAGCCTCTGCTGGCTCCTAAGCTCCTGACACTGCTGCATGTCTCACAGAAGTAGGAAAATGCTGATGGACAGAGTGAAGAAATGGGTCCGTGGGGTGACGGATGGACCTTCCACCTTCAGTTTTACTTATTCCCCAGCCCTTTTCTTCAAGAAGTGAGTACAATTAATTATATACCTACCTACTTTGGGGACCCATAGCGAGAGACAGGATGAGTGCAATGACCATGTTCAGCAGGGTGTTAAGTTAGCCAAGAGGGCTTCTCGACACTTATCGCCAAGTGCACCAACAGCCCAGACCGGAAGGTGCTGTAACAGGGTGGATACTCGGGAGAATGAAATGGATAAAAACACGGATCGTATTTGACGATCAAGACAGTCCTGAACACTCACGCATGAGAGGAGGTAAGGGGTGAGGACAGAAGAAGAAGACAATCCTTCTTGAGGAAACAAAACCAAGCAGACTACAATGCTCAGATTATAAACCTATAAAAGAGGCAGCACTGTTCCAAAACCCCAGGACACACTGCTGTCTCTCCACACCCTCCCTGCTGACCCCACATACAATCGTAACTGCCTGGGATGACTGCAAGCAGCTTCATTCCCTGTTTGCAGGGTGGCTCTCCTTTGGTCCTTCCAGATTATTCCTGCCTTCTGGGGTGACCTCCTGGGCTCTGGACTTATCAAGGACAAGTGAAGTCGCTCAGTCGTGTCCAACTCTTTGCAACCCCGTGAAAGAGGCAGCACTGTTCCAAAACCCCAGGACACACTGCTGTCTCTCCACACCCTCCCTGCTGGCCCCACATGCAATCGTAACTGCCTGGGATGACTGCAAGCAGCTTCATCCCTGTTTGCAGGGTGGCTCTCCTTTGGTCCTTCCAGATTATTCCTGCCTTCTGGGGTGATCTCCTGGGCTCTGGACTTATCAAGGACAAGTGAAGTCGCTCAGTCGTGTCCAACTCTTTGCAACCCCGTGGACTGTAGCTTACCAGGCTCCTCTGTCCATGGGATTTTCCAGGCAAGGGTACTGGAGTGGGCTGCCATTTCCTTCTCCAGAGGATCTTCCCAACCCAGGGATCAAACCCGGGTCTCCCCCATTGCAGGCAGACGCTTTATTGTCTGAGCCACCAGGGAAGCTATTATCAAGGACAGGCCCTAAGCAAATAATTGGGGAAAAGAATTAAGATCTATGTTATTGAAGTGCTGCCTCAGCCTTGTACGTGATGCTGCTGCTGAAGACAACACTTTTTGGTGGGGTGAGGCTGATGAGGAGGAGAGGGCAGAGGGGACCGGAGGGGTAAACTTTCTCTTAGGCTGATCAGTTACAACAGAAACGCTGCGCCAGGACCTAAGCCTTCTCAGATGTCAGCTGACTTACTTAAGAGACAATGCTGTGGTGTAGATACTCTTATTACCTCCATTCACAGAGGAGAAAACACAACTCAAGCCCAGTGATCCACCTCGGGAGTCTGGTACTAAGCCCGCATCAGACTACATTTCCAAGCTGTGTGTCTATTAGTTGCTCGATCACGTCCAACTCTTTGTGACCCCATAGACTGTACCCCGCCAGGCTCCTCTGTCCATGGGATTCTCCAGGCGAGACTACTGGAATGAGTTGCCATTCCCTTCTCCCGGGGATCTTCCCGACTCAGGGATCAAACCCTGGTCTCCTGCATTGCAGGCAGATTCGTTATCGTCTGAGCCACCAGGGAAGCTACCTTTCCAAGCTAGGAGCTAAGAAAACTCTGTGCTGCCTTGGGGCACTGAACTGACTAGAAAGAATGGTCAAATGATTACAAGGAGTAACAGAAGAAGACACTCACCTATCTGCTGCTGCTGCTGTGCGACTCTGTGCGACCCCATAGATGGCAGCCCACCAGGCTCCCCCGTCCCTGGGATTCTCCAGGCAAGAACATTGGAGTGCGTTGCCATTTCCTTCTCCAATGCATGAAAGTGAAAAGTGAAAGTGAAGTCGCTCAGTCGTATCCGACTCCTGTCTCTTATACACATCTAGATGTGTATAAGAGACAGGGTCTGGATGGTCCATTGCTCTCATCACTGGCTTCAAGACCCCTCTGTACACTGGTTTGATCCAGTGAACCAGTTAATAGGGTATTCCATGGCGTTTGTCTCCTTGGAAATTCTAAGTAAAGAGAGAGACCCAACTGGAGGATAGGAGAGCCCTCTCTGGGATGGGTTGATTGGCATCCTGGGCCTAAACGTAGAGCTGAGATGCAGGCAGGCTAAGTAAATAGGGACTGCAGCCTGTCGGGATGTCTGTCTTATGAAGAGAGTCTGGGGTGCGATGTTAACAGAGGTGATTGCAGCCTTAAAGCAGAGGGAAGGAAGACAGTTATTTTGATTGTAGTAGAGGATGCTGTGATTGGCCAGGGTACCCTTGCAGTGATGAACTTCAGTGGGAGGAAGTTACCCTGCAGGGCCTGTGAGTTTGGAAACTCAAAGCCCAGAAGGGTGGAGTGGTCTGTCTGACTTAGAATGTGAACGGTGGGGCCCTGGCTGCTGACAACGACAGGTGTTGGATTCTGAAAATGCCTCCTTCCCTCCAGTGTGACAGTTTAGTGTTCTTCTTGGAATCTCAGACAACTCTAGTGCATCAGCTGATACTTTTGATAATGAGTTAGGATGTATCTATGGCTAAGCGAAGGGATGTCATAGATAACCATCACCTTAGCAGGGTGATCAAGGAATTGGCCGCCAGGCCTGGTCAAACCCTGGGTGAGCCTGCCCCTAAAAACCCTATGGCGCTCAGTTTGCTTGTCTGGAAAATGGGAGTAAATATACATTTGGTCCTCCATATCCACGGTTTCTACTTTGGTGGATTCAGCGAACCGAAATTCGACCCACAGTTATAGAGGGCTGACTGTACTACACCATTTTATATAAGTTGCTCAGTAGTGTCCGACTCTTTGTGACCTCATGGACTGTAGCCCGCCAGGCTCCTCTGTCCATGGGATTCTCCAGACAAGAATACTGGAGTGTTTTGCCATTCCCTTGTCCAGGGGATCTTCCTGACCCAGGGAACAAACCTGGGTCTTCTGCACTGCAGGCAGATCCTTTACTGTCTGAGCCACTGGGGAAGCTCTATTTTATATAAGAGACTTCAGCATCTGTGGATTTTGGTATCTGTGGGGGGTCCTAGAACCAACCCTCTATAGATACACAGGGACGACTGTATTCAGTCATCCTCATATGGACACTGTAAAAATCATCAAACGAGGTGTTTTGAAAGGTAAATGTGAAGGGGGCATAGAATTGGTGTTTTATTAAACCTCTGAAGCTGTTACGATACTCTGTGTCAGAGCTTCCAGGGTGATGAGAACAAAAGATCTAAATTTGCCATCTTCCACAGAGACCTAATGTCACTTGCTTCATCAAAATGGGCTTTTGCTGTGGCCGTGAGTGGGCTCGGGGCTGAAATCCTTCATCTCCCAGCTCAGGTGCCTGCAGTCATCGGGGTGGGGGTTGAAACCACCCCTCCAGGAAGCCCACCCTCATTAAACGTGACTGCTATTATGCTATTTATTCCTGCTACAGTGTTCCTTGCTGGTTGTGTGTGAGACTGGGATTTGGGGCTGAGTTCTGCTGCTTCCTTGCTGGGCTTGATAGCGTGGACTGGGCCGGTGGGAGGAATTGGCAGAGTGCAGTGCTCACTGGAGCATAGGACTGGAG
This sequence comes from Oreotragus oreotragus, assembly GCA_006410675.1. Taxonomy (NCBI): domain Eukaryota; kingdom Metazoa; phylum Chordata; class Mammalia; order Artiodactyla; family Bovidae; genus Oreotragus; species Oreotragus oreotragus. Next base: position 217,653 of record SJYX01000550.1, on the reverse strand, counting down.
GTGGGGAGTGGAGAAATCTGGCAGGGGAGGTCGGCAGGGCCTGAACGAGTGGAGCCCGAGGAGTGACGGTGAGGAAGCTGTTGGATCTGGGACGTAGAGGTGGCGAAGGAAGAGCCGTGGGTCTGGAGTGTTTGGAGGAAGCCACTTAATCAAAGGTCCAGGAGGCCCTTCTCGGGAGCTGACCTTTGCCTTGAGGGCAGTGATCTCGTTCGGCAGGGAGTGGTGTGATCAGTTTCCAGTGATTTGGAGGAGGGTTTTCAAAGGACAGGAGCAGAAGCCAGGGGAAAGGCCTAGAGCCTTTTGCCAACGGTTCCCAGACAACAGAACCTGAAGGTCAGGCCCGGGGCAGTGGCAGTCAGGAGGGAGGAAGGAAAGAGAGTGAAGAAATTCTTCAGAGATCAAGTCAGAAGGTCAGGTATTGAAGAGGGTCACCGGGAGTTGCCGGGAAGCTGTGCTGAAGCACGTGTAGCTAACGTGCCATCAACCGTGCGTGCCCAGCTCAAGAGATCTTTGAGCTGGTGTTTGCAGGGGCGGAAGGAAAACAGCCAGTGTCCAGTGTTGGCATCTTATCAAATCCAAGCCCTGGACAGGGTTGTAGCCCCACAGAGGTGCTAGTTTGTGGAAAGTGTCAGTGACTTTCGAGGGTAATGTTGATTGGCTACAACTGTTGCCTGAAACGCAGGCTTCTGAGCCCTGGGGTGCAGACGCTGCCCGGCTCACTGCTCCACGCGCTCCCCCGAGGGCGTCTCTGAATCCAAGACAGACCTGGGTGCCTGCTCACTCCCCATCCAGGCGGTGAGCAGAGGCCTGACAGAAGAGGGACTAAACTGAGGGTTGAGGGCAAGCACTGAGCCTCAACCTGGGTTTGCACACATGCTTAAATGGCTCACGGCGCCCTAATGTTTGAAACAAAAAAGGCTGTGTCCCCCTGGGCCCGTCACTGCCCTTCATGTGTTAAATGAAGCTGTCAGAGACTACGGATGGTCACGGAGGTCTGCTTCTAGGGTGGGTGTACATTTTTTTTTACCATGTTTCTCAGAGCCTTTTAAAGATAAGTCTACTGTAATTGAACTCTACTGTAATTGAACTCTACTGTAATTGAACCAGCCGTTTTATTTTCTCATGTTTTTTCACATATCAGTTTAACACAAGCAACAGGTTCTTCACTGAAATGTCGTTTTCTATCTTTTGATCCTCAGTCGTCTGTCCCATTTGCTGTGGTCAATAAAGGTGATATCTGAAGCCCTGTTTGGCTCCACTTATACGAGGCACCTAGAACAGTCAAACTCATAGAGTCAGAAAGTACACTGGTAGATGCCCAGGGGTGCAGGTGGGGTCAGGAGGGGGAAGGGGACTTAGTGTCTAATGGGGACAGAGTTTCAGTTCAGGAAGGTGAAAAATATGGGAGGTGGGTGATGGCAAGATTGCACAGCAGTGTGAATGTACTCAGTGCCACTGAACCCTGTAGTTGAAAGAAAGTGAAAGTGAAGGTTGCTCAGTCATCTCCAACTCTTTGCGACCCCTTGGACTGTACACTCCGTGGAATTCTCTAGGCCAGAATACTGGAGTAGGTAGCCTTTCCCTTCTCCAGGGGCTCTTCTCAACCCAGGGATCAAACCCAGGTGTCCCGCATTGCAGGCAGATTCTTTATCAGCCGAGCTACAAGGGAAGCCCAAGAATACTGGAGTGGGTAGCCAGATTATCCCTTCTCCAGCAGATCTTCCCAACCCAGGAATTGAACCGGGGTCTCCTGCATTGCAAGCGGATTCTTTACCAACTGAGCTATGAGGGAAGCCCCGAACTCTGTAGTTAAATATGGTTAAAATAGTATGTTTTATGTGACTCTTACCACAATTAAAAAAAAAAAAAAGATGAAATTTGAAAGGGTTCCACGTCTTGCTGGGAATAAACTCTGGCCTGGGACAGCTTGCCCAGGGGCTAGGCATCCTTGGGGGCATGCTCCGCGGTGACCCTGGGATGCGGCATCTCACCTGTGCCTGACCCCTCACTTCCTTTCCCACTGCAGCCTGTGCTGAGGACTTCTTCTACACATCACAGGGAGGAAACACGGTCATCGAGGGTGTGGATGATGCTGAGGACTTTGAGAAGACGCGACAAGCCTTCACGCTGGTTGGTAAGGAGCTTGGGGAGGGGGAGAAGGGACCAGAGGGTTGATTTCATGGAGAAGAAAGCTCAGCAATGTCCTGCTTGGCTTACCAAGCTTAATAAGCTGGTGGGGAAGCCCTCTGGCTCCTGGTGAATATCTTATTTTTATTCTACCCCAACCCGCAGGCTCCCAAGCTGATGGTGTAGAACTCTGATGCCCTTTCTTAACAATAGGATTTTGATCAACCATGGACCACCATGGACCCTTCCCCTTTCACTCCCTCAGGGCATGGGTTTGAAGCAGTGTGTTCTAACAGAAGGAACATGCACTAGGGGCTGAAACTACCCACATACCACCATTGTGGGATCCAAGTTGGAAATGGCACGTAAAGATCTGGCAGCTCTGTAATTCAGGCAGTGTTATGTCTGTTAATGCTGTTTCCATCTCGAGCTTAGCAGTGGATCCATAAAACGAGAATTTCTCTCTGTTCTTCTCGGTCCTAAAGGGGAGTTCAGTTCAGTCACTCAGTCGTGTCTGACTCTTTGGAACCCCATGGATTGCCGCAGGCCAGGCCTCCCTGTCCATCACCAACTCCCGGAGTTTGTTCAAACTCATGTCTGTTGAGTTGGCAGTAGAACTGGAGAAAAGAGAGCCCCCTTCTCTGGCCAGTGCTGGGGGAGCAGAGCCCCAAGGTGGTAGGCAATCTATGCTTAACTGGGAAGCTGAAGTGGTAAATTCTGGGACCTGCAGTCAACAAAGGGGAAGCTTGGGAAGTTAGCCTGAAATTCAGAGTGGCTCAGGGGGCCTTGGTGCTTTTCCCAGCCCTTCCCTGATGGACATTTGGCCTCTGAGAGGTCTGATCAACCTAGAGCAGCATTTCTTAGGTTCTTTGGGGATCAGAATCTGTCTGCAATGCAGGAGACCCAGGTTCGATGCCTGGGTCAGGAAGATCCCCTGGAGAAAGAAATGTCAACCCACTCCAGTATTCTTGCCTGGAGAATCCCATGGACAGAGGAGCCTGGTGGGCCACAGTCCATGGTGTTGAGAGCGACTAACACTTCGCACTTTTACTTTGGGAATCAGGGACATTTCATCTAATTTCCAAATAAAACATGGCTGAACAGGGCTCACCCTGATCGCCACGTGGGGAGAAAAGCAGGACTTCCTGTGCTGAAGCTTGAGTGCCATTCCCTTCTCTGGATAACTGGTGGATATACGTGGTTTGCCTTTTGTACCCATGAGACAGAAACCACACCGGTTATCCCAACAGAGTAAAATTACTGTAATTGTTAACAAGAGCAGTAGTAGATAATTAGCTATTAAATAAGAGGATTTCAGGGGCCCAGAACTAGTGGGTGTAAAAGAACCATCTTGAGAGTGAGGAGGAGATTCCGTGCAGGAGCTAGTGAAGAGGAGAGCCCCACACCCACACCAGGCTGAGATTTCCAACACTCGTAGGGGATGCAGCTGCCCCAAGGTCAGGAAGTCCTCTGGTGGTGAAGGAAGCTACCACAACGTGTGAGCCAGCCCCAGTCTGTATAAGCAGACTGCAGTACACCCCAAGGTGTGGTGGAGCCAGAACTTCTCAGAAGCAGCTTCTAATGGAGGGGCCTGGCCTGCGGGCACAGCTGGTTTCTCAGCTGAGAGGTGCCCAGGCTGCCAGGATGAGTGCTGATGACCACGGGGACCAGTTCCAGTTCAGTCGTGTCCAGCTCTTTGCGACCCCATGAATCACAGCACGCCAGGCCTCCCTGTCCATCACCAACTCCTGGAGTCCACCCAAACCCACGTCCATTGAGTTGGTGATGCCATCCAACCATCTGATCCTCTGTTGTCCCTTCTCCTCCTGCCCTCAGTCTTTCCCAGCATCAGGGTCTTTCCCAGTGAGTCAGCTCTTCCATCAGGTGGCCAAAGTACTGGAATTTCAGCTTCAACATCAGTCCTTCCAATGAACACCCAGGACTGTTCTCCTTTAGGATGGACTGGTTGGATCTCCTTTCAGTCCAAGGGACTCTCAAGAGTCTTCTCCAACACCACAGTTCAAAAGCATCAATTCTTCTTCCCTCAGCTTTCTTTATAGTCCAACTCGCACACCCAGACCAGACCCAGGAACGGGAAAGCTGCTCTCGCCTGGCGGAGTCCCCACAGCGCCCTCTACTGACCAAGCGCGATATGCCACCCGCAGGCCAAGAGGAAGTGTTCACAGGGTCTAGGTCCAGTGTGACCAAGAGGGCAGAGAAGGGCAGCTTTGAAGCTGAGAGATACCAAATTGATGACAGGCACCCCTGAGTTTCCCCAGCATCACGCAGCTGTTTTATTCCCCAGAGCTGGGGAGCAGGTTTCGAGGAGACTCGACGCCGAGCAGGATAGCATTCTGTACAGGAGGGAGAAGGGCCCCTGTGTGGGTGGTGGGCGTGAGCTGATGAAGGTTGTGCCCTCCAAGGCCCTAAGGAGACTCGGTCCTTAGATTGCCAAAGCACATGGAATTTGTAAAATTAATTACTTTAATAAGCCACTCTTCCCTACTCTTCAATAAGCTCTGTCCCATCTTTCAAATCCCAGGGTTTGGCAAAGTTTTTATTAAAGGACGTGATAGTAAATATTTTGGGCCTTCTGGGCCACGTGACTTTGTAGCAACTACTCAGCCATCGTAGCGTAAAAGTAGCCGTAGGCAAAATGTGAAAGTAAGCACTGACAGTATTCTGGTAAAATTTTATCTGGAAAAACCAGCGGTGGGCCACGAGCCAAAGGCGACCAAGCCGTGTTTTACTCTTTCGGTTTTAGAGTTTGACTAAGATGGTGATGGACAGGGAGGCCTGGCGTGCTGTGATTCATGGGGTCGCGAAGAGTCGGACACGACTGAGCCACTGAACTGATTTTTAACCTGTTTTGTTGCTCCCCAGAAAGAGGTGCAGCATATTCAGAGAATCCTGTGTTAAGAAGGGACTGTCTGATCAGTACAGTGCAGACATCCTAACTACTGTTAGGATTCAACAGGCATTCACTATCTACCACTTAAATTCATACCATGACAGGGTAGTTAGGGGAAGCTGACACATCACTGGTCCCTAAGAATAAGTGAAGGGGAGAGCAAAGTGGCGGGCTCAGCACTCAGTACCCTTGTTCTTCTGTGGGACTCACTGGAGAGCCCTCTGAGCTCCGATCGACCGCAAGCCTGGCGCTTTAACCCCTACGTAACCGTCCGCCTCCTGTCTTGACCTGGGTTTCAGCCTCTGGCTTTAACCTGTCTTCCTTTTGCCAGTCATAGTTACACTGAACCAGGGCATGTGCCTAAATGTTCACCCTCTGGCTGTTTTTCTGGTCTGTTAGTTTAAATAAAACCAGATGTTGGAATGATGCATACGTTTCTGTAGATATTTGCAAGCACTTGCCCTCTATGTAACAAGTATCAGTATCATCATCCTACCACCCATGTTCCTGAGCACCTACTGTGTGCCAGGCACTGGGGATATAATGAAACAAAAACAGGAATTCATTGTAATTTTTAAAATTTGTATGTTTTGAAGATATTGACTAATAACAATTAAAAAGTAAATCCCTCACCCTGTGAAGTTGAGACAGTGTGTGTGAGTTGCTCAGTTATGTCTGACTCTTTGTGACCCCATGGGCTGTAGCCCACCAGGTTCCTCTGTTCATGGGGATTCTCCAGGCAAGAATACTAGAGTGGGTTGCCGTTTTCTCCTCCAGGGGATCTTTCCAACCCAGGGATCAAACCTAGGTTCTCCTACATTGCAGGTCAATTCTTTATCATCTGATCCCCTGGGAAGCCCAACATTATTAACATCTAGAGTTAATTTGTCTAGTTCATGTTTGGGTTGTCCACTTTATTGATTATCTGAGTAAAGCTTTGATCCTTGCATGACATGTCTTTACTGCCATTTATATAGGTGTCACTGACTTTTTTTTTTTTTAGTTTGAGTGAATTAATGTCTTAAAAATAAGTAACTGCCTCTGGGGAGGAATTTGGGGGTAATTGTATTATCTCTTAAACGGAATGGTAGGTTGACTGGTGTTCACTCTATTGTCTGAAGCCTTTTTTAAGTCTGAAGTATTTGGTAATTCAGAAAGAAATGATGGGACTTCCCTGGTGGTCCAGTGAGTTTAACTCTGAGCTTCCAAAGTATGGGACTGGAGTTCGATCCCTGCTTGAGGAACTGGATCCCACATTCCGCAACTAAGAGTTTGCATGCTAAGGAAAGATCCCACATGCCACAGTGAAGACCCACTGAAGCCAAATGGATAAATAAATAGATATTTTTTAAGAAGAAATAATACCTTAAAGCTAAATATAAATGTTAAGACATTATTCGTGTCTTTGATAACTTACATGCATAAGTAACAAAATTGACAGTAGGTGTTTGCTGCCAGTGGCTCGGGAATAGGTGTGCGTGTCTCTAACTGAAGGAGCATATAGTGTTGTAAACAGCAGCCCCAGGGGGACAGCCAAGGGACAGCTGGCTGTCCAGCCTGTAACAGTGTCCCCAGGAGAAATTCTCCGCTTCTTCCCCCGTTGGCACTTCAGATGTGTGCCACAGATGTTTGTGGGCTATTATATTGAGAGAAAAATGACTGCAGATAAATGACCATTCGTATTAAACTCATAAGAAATATCCATAAAGCGCTTGGTTGAAATAAAGCCCAAAATGGGTCTGCACGATTGCCGCCTCTCCTTTGCTCTCAGAGAAGTTAAAACGGTCCTGCGACCCATCTGGTTTGATCAGGACAATCACCATGAAGATATTTCTCTTTTCGTCCGAGGAGCCCCTTTGCCCTCTGAGCTGTTACTGTGAGAGGTAATTACTTGGTGAGGATCCTGGATCATTTTAGGGAATCATTGGCCTGGAAAGGAAAATGCAACATTTTTTTTTTCAACGTCCTTAAAAAGAAAGTAAAACATCCTTTCTCTCCTACTGTGGATATTGAGTGTCATTCTTTTTTTTTTTCCCCAGGAGTGAGAGAGTCCCATCAGATAAGCATTTTTAAGATAATTGCTTCCATCCTGCACCTTGGAAATGTGGAGATTGAAGCCGAGCGTGATGGTGAATCCTGTAGAGTTTCAGTAAGTTGCCCTCCAGCACGGGAGATAACGTGCACACTTCACTCTGTCCCTCCAGTTTTGTACAACTGAGATGTCTTTACACTTAGAGGACATTCATAGGTTATTTATTCTTAAGAGTAACGGTTTCTGTTTGCTTGCTGATAATTTTTTAAAGGAACAAATCCTTTTCAGATCAGCTGCCATCAAGGTTCTGTCGCTGAGGGCAGGGAATTTAGGGGTTATTCAATAAATTCTTTTTGATGGTTTGGTTTCCCAAGTATCCTGAAGTCCATGGGATTCTACAGAGTGTGGTCAGCTCATGAGTACTTCTGGTCTGTGCTTGCTGGGACGTGAAGGGATATTGGACATTATGCTGGTGACTGACCCCAAGGAGCTTACAGTCTAATCGGGTAGGCAGGGCTGATGACAATAGTGGCCAGGATTTTGACAGTACAAAGGAGAATATTGAGACATCTATAAGACTGTGTTGCAAACTGTGCAGTGCTCTGTAGATGCTCTCAATGACTGTTTTCCTGGTGCCCAGTGTAGTATAATACCTTGTCTGCTGCTGCTGAGTCACTTCAGGCATGTCCGACTCTGTGCGACCCCATAGATGGCAGCCCACCAGGCTCCCCCGTCCCTGGGATTCTCCAGGCAAGAACACTGGAGTGGGTTGCCATTTCCTTCTCCAATGCATGAAAGTGAAAAGTGAAAGTGAAGTCACTCAGTCGTGCCCAACTCTTAGCGACCCATGGACTGCAGCCTACCAGGCTCCTCCATCCATGGGATTTTCCTGGCAAAAGTACTGGAGTAGGGTGCCATTGCCTCCTCCGAATACCTTGTCTATGGTAGATAAAAGAATGCCTACACAGGTGGATGGGGGAGCACCGCCAGTCACAAGCAGTATAGACAGTGTGTTGTGTGCTCTCTGGTGTGTGATGGTGTTAGGCTGGACTGAACTGGTCTTCTGACCTTGCGTGAGTGAGTCTGCAGTTGCTTATTTTAGGTCTTTCATGTCCATTTATGGCCAAGTCCTGGGAGGTACAAAGTACAATTCTTGCTACCAAAGACTTAGAATTGAAACAGCTGGGGAAATACAGAAGACGATGCTGTGGACAGTGAACGTGGCCATGAGGGTCATCGCCACTCACAAGCTGGTGCTTTTTCCGCTGTGCATTTTATAACTCAGCCAAGCCTGGCCTTGCCTCAAAGGAGAACAAGACCTGAATGGGAGCTGGCCTTTGACCGAGCTCATCATCCGTCCCACCCCCGTACATCTTCCCTAAAAGAGACAAAATAGGTTTGGGTTTGGAGCCCAGAAGGGCTGCCAGCACCCTCAGCGTGGAATCTGCAGTCCGTGTGAAAGCAGGAAACGCTGGACCTGGGCCGTGCTTGGTGGCCCCAGATGGGGATGTGCGTGTGCCTGCATCTGTATGCATGCACGTGCCACAGGGCAGTGCAGCTGGCAGTGACGATGCTGTGAGACAGACTGTGGTGAGTGGAGAAGAACCTGGTGCCATGCTGATGCGGGGAGTGATGGATGGGCCGTAGTACAAGCCAGGTACCCCCTGGCCTGAGTATTTAGAGCACAGAGCATCTGTGCCTCTCTACCCACCCCCCAACCCACCCCTGTAAATGTCCCCCTGGTTCCTCAGGGCACCCATTCTCTGCCTCGTGCCGGGGATGGGTGAGTCTGGGAAGGTTGGCGTTGGAGAGCTCCTGTGTCGGTGGAGAAATGCAGGAACAGTGACAGATCTCCCCTGGCCTCCTCCCACCCCCGGTCTCCTCCTTCTCAAGGTCACAACCTGGCCACACCCCCATGGTGGGTTCTTAGTGCGTTCACGCCTCTCCTCTGACCCTCTCAGGGCGGTTGTACTTTTATATTTGTTATGTCCTGATTTGCTGCATCTCTGCCCCTCGTGAGACTCCAAAGCCCATGAGAACATGGACTGTTCTGCTGACTGTGGTTGCACCAGCACCCAGCACAGGGCCCAGGACTCGATGGACACCCCCCAAGCAGATGGGTGGCTGGCGGGGGCTCCCTCGGCTCAGCGGGGCACAGTGAGCCAGTGGAGGGGTCCTGGGGTGGTTGACAGCGAGGCGGGAGGACCAGGGCCAGAGAGCCTCTGGGCATCTGTGCTCGGGGGTGGGGTGGAGCCCTCTCCCTCGAAAGCTAAGGCTCCGCTAGCAAGTGAAGTGTCGCTCTGATCTTCCAGCGGATCTCCCACACCAGCCTCTGCAGGGACCTCCAGGGGAGAAGGCACGTGAACGTTTTCTGGCGTCAGCACATCGATGCCTGCTTCGCCTCTAAGCTCAGGGACCGTGTCTCCTGTTCTCCAGCCCTGACACACACTGGCACCCACAAGTGTGTGTGCAAAGGCTGTGAAGGAGGGGTATCGGGCACGCTTGGAGAGGGGACAGAGGACACAGATGGTGGTGAAGGGACGGGGGAGGACGCCTGGCAGCTGGAGGCTTGGACACCATGTGGCGCAGGAGGCCCTTCCCTGAGAGGTGATGGGAGTCAGAGGATTTGAGCACAGGCCTGTGGTCTAGGCGGGTCTCGCTCTCCAGTTAGAGGCTGTGTCGAGAACTAACCGGGAGAGAGAAGTCTTGGGTCAGGACTGCCACCGTTCAAACTCGGGTTCTGCTGTTTACTGCTAGTGACTCCCCTTTGAGTCTGAGTCCCCGTCTGCGGTGGGGGTGCTTGGCACAGGGCTCGAGGGATTGAGTTCTTGACTGTTCTCATCCTTGTTGTTACATCACACTCCTTCATGGGATTGGAGAAACTAAGACCCAGAGAGAGGAACTCTTTCTCTAAGGTCATCATGACGGTTCAAGGCAAAGCCAAGTCAGAGCCTGGCCGGTGCTCTCTCCCCGAGACCACCCCCAGCCTTGCTTCTCGGCCCTGGGGGCTGGGCGGTCCTCCACCAGCCTCAGGTCCACCCCCTCGGTGCCCGGCACAGTTCTGGGCATACCGTGTGTGCTCAGGAAATGCTTCACTGAATGCTTGGTAGCGATTCCGGTTGTTGCCTCGGGTACATAGGGTGGACCTCCTGCTGGAAAGGCTGTTGGTCCAGATGCACTGTGCCTTCTGCTTGGTAGTTTTTATTTGTAATTAAAGCATGAAAATATGTTCCCTGCCTGCCACAGTTACCTTGGAGATGCAGCAGCATGCAATTACTTGGACACCAGAGGCAATTTGTTTCTTGAATTTGGCAATTGGGGCTCACAAAACTCATCTGCTGCCTATGATGCTGGCCGTTTTTGATGGGTTTAGCGTCATTTAATTAAGCTTAAATGTAATTGCATGGCATTAAATCAGTTTCAGTCATCACCTTTAATCAACGGTCAGAAATGGGTAATCTACAGCCAAGCCACACCCTACCACAGCAAATAAGAACCCATCCCGTGGTGACAGTCAGAAAGTTCCAGAACTCATGGTTCTTTCTGTACTGCGATCACCTGAGAGATGACAGGGAGGGGAGAGAGGCTGCGGGCAGGCCTTGGGCAGTCATGTTTGCTGCTAGTGGGCCGTTTACATGTCAGGGAATCCAGCTCAGTGCTTTGCCTAGCAGTTAAGGACTTCTTGGTAACAGGTCAGATTAACAAGTTGGACACCTGCTGCCTCCTAACCTGTTGCCAGCCAAGCTGTCCCCAGGCATTTAATGCTATCACATAGGGCTTTCTGTTTGCAGGAGAGGGCGGGTAGTGGTGGCAGGGTTGGGGAGAGCTGCAGGGTTAGAAGGCTCTTGGCCAGAAGTGGCCACAGCTGCCCCACCAGCTGAGTGAGTGAAAAGGCAGAGTCCTCCCACGCCCCCAGCCCAAGCTGATTCTCTGCCCACCCCTGGAGCCCAGAGCCTGGTGAGGAGCTCTGGGCCACAGGCAAGGGGCTTCTATTTCACCCTGTTTTTCTCATGTGAAAAATAAAGGGGATTGGATTAGAATGATGGTCCCCAAGTATTTTCCTGAGAACCTTAACCCTTGGCAATTTCTTAGGAAGTTAACGGTCTTTGTCAATTAAGTTAAGGAAATGCTCTGTGAAATCTCTCTCTCTCCCCCTCTCCCTCTCCCTCAGAGAGAGAGAGTGTGTGTGTGTGTGTGTGTGTCTCTCCCCCCCTCCCCCTTCAACTCTTAGCGACCCCATGGACTGCAGCCTACCAGGCTCTTCCGCCCATGGGATTTTCCAGGCAAGAGTAATGGAGTGGATCGCCATTGCCTTCTCTGCACTCTTGTTGGGTACAACCAATTACTGGTCTTTGTAACTATTACTCCACAAGCCATACTCTGGAAAACCTCAGGCCTTCATGATTTGAAGAGTTCTTTCCTACTCTGACATTTTATTGTTTTGTAATTGTGTGTATTTGGGTAGATGGATTTTAAGTATCTGTAGGAGGGGAAAAAATGGCCTGGGGAAGCGGTACAGTTATCTGTGTTAATTTTCACTGAACAGGCCCCACATTTACGTCCTCCATGGCAGCCTCATCGGAAAACAAGTCCCCCAAGCAGTTCAGGGCCATTAGGAGGTAGCTCAGGGTCTTCCCGGATTGCCTTTCCACCTCGGAGTCCTGAAGCTCTCCAGCACTCCAGCAGGCTCGTGGCTGGGTTATCAGCTTTCCCTGGGGAATTCAGATGTGGGAATGAGTATAGCAAAACCCTGGAGAGGAAAAGCAGATTTTCTGGGGGCAGTTATGAATGGGCAGCAAGGGTGACTCAGGAGACTCACACACTTGGGTGAAATAAGACTCTGGGTGACTTGGTTATCCATGACTCAGAGCCAGGTGGTAAGATTCGGGTAAGTAAGGGTCAGAATCACGTGCAGCTGGCTACCTGGGTGAGTTCTTGCGCTTCTCTGGGACTCAGCTTCTCACCTGTATGGTGAGGCATTCCTATTTTTCCCAGCTCTAAACATGAATATAGGTTACAGCATTCCGAGTGTTCTTCCCTGGTCAAAACTGGTCCCTTACGTTTACCATTTGTCCTAGTTTTCTACCTAAAATCACTTTTTTTTTTCCATGTGGCAAGTGCTGAAAGAATGTAAGTTTGGGGCTATGTGTTTAGTATCACATATAAGTTTAGTGTAAGTCTGAGGTTAAGATGAAAGCAGCTCTGCTTGGCGACTTAGGACAAGGACAGTGTCCGTGCGCTATTGCCGACCGGGGTAGGGGGTCAGCCCAGGGCTCGTTGCTGAGTCCGCTGCTGTGGGCTGTGGGTCAGCTGGAGATAATGCTTGAAACTGAGGCCCTCTCCTGGGCTGTGGACAGAGCACTGCTCTGCAGCCGGAAGTTATAGTGACTGTGATTCTGCCTTCTAGCCCCTTACTCTTGGTGGATTATCCATTCCTAAGCTCTCAGCTCTCATTCTGCTCCCTTCCCTTGAAAACCCTCTCCTCCCATTACCCTGCGGCCGCCGGCAGTGGAGGAGGGAACAGGGCAAACGCAGAGGTGTCTTCAAGCCCTGCTGGTTGCTTGGCCCTTAGCGGGCCCTTAGGGCCTCCCCCGTGGCTCGATGGGTGAAGAGTCCGCCCGCAGTGCGGGAGAGCCGTGTTCGACCCCTGGCTCGGGAAGATCCCCTGGAGAAGGAAGTGGCAACCCACTCTGCTGTTCTTGCCTGGAGAGTCGCGTGGACAGAGGAGCCTGGTGGGCTACAGTCCACAGGCTTGTAAAGAGTTGGACACGACTGAGTGCCTAACACCAGCAGGTATTACCAGTTAGAGCCACACTCTCTGGGCCCTGATGGTCACTCAGGGGTGTAAGCGTGCAGGAGATGGCGGGGGCAGCGGCTGGGGGTGAGCGGGGGCCTAGAGGTGGCGAGAGGGGAGAGGGCGTGGTCTGTCCTCCACGCCCCTCCTGAACCCTTCTCCTGGGTCTCTTCCAGCCTGAGGATGAACACCTGAGCGACTTCTGCCGCCTGCTGGGCGTGGAGCACAGCCAGATGGAGCACTGGCTGTGCCATCGCAAGCTGGTCACCACCTCGGAGACCTACGTCAAGACCATGGCCCTGCAGCAGGTGGTCAACGCGCGCGACGCCCTGGCCAAGCACATCTACGCGCAGCTGTTCCACTGGATCGTGGAGCACGTCAACAAAGCCCTGCACACCTCCCTGAAGCTGCACTCCTTCATTGGGGTCCTGGACATCTACGGGTAGGCCCACGCCGCTTCCTGCCCATCGCTGAGGTCTTCCTGCCGGCATCTTCCAGCCAGCGGGGGCCTCGGAGGCCTTCTTGAGGGTTCCCAACCAGGGGCTTGTGAAATACGGGGGGAGTGGCATTTGAGGTTGTCACAATGACCGGCTCACTACTGGCACTTGGTGGCCCGAGGCCAGGGTGCTAGGTGTCCGATAGTATGAAGGACAGTCCCTCGGAAAAGTGGACCGTGTCAAACACTGGTGTCTCCCCCAGTGAGAAACCCTGCAGGCACCCCTTTGTCCTACTGGGAAACTGAGGTCAGAGAGGGCGGGGCGAGCCCAGTATCAGACCGGAGGTTTCTGTGAACTTGCATTCAGGTTTTGTTTCAGCTATGTTTTATTTAAGTCTGTCGTCCAACTTCATTCACTATCTCACCAATCAGGGTGATTGTTTTAGTACTGTAATTGTGCCCAGTGCTGTATAGATTGATGCTGTGGGTAGTCATTCCTCAAGTTCCTTTTCATTTCACAATTCTAGCCTAGTGGAAACGACTGTTATCATAGTGTGTGTATCTTGCAGGGAGAGGCAACCTGGCATGTGGAAAGTGTTCTTGAATAGGCACTGGGAGACTGCCTTTTTGGCTCAGAGCCATCACCAGCTCACTGAATGACCCTCTGCAGATCAGAGCCCCTCTGGTCTTGAGTTTCCATTGCTCAAAACTAACAGAGCCAGCTGTGTTTTGAGCCACAGTCTCTGAAATTCATTCCAGGTCCTTCTGGAATCGCTTAAAATGACGCATACTGGGTTTAAACCTCACCGGCGGTTCTCTTATGATCAATGTCCTGCCCTCATGAAGCTAACGATAGATGAAATCCCCCTGGATTCTTTATATCCTAAGAGTCATGGCCTCTGTCTTCAAATAGGAATTCAGACCCATAGCAGTGCGGCGTTGTAAAAGCCATGATGTTCTGGTAGAATCGAGCATGTGGTGGACCAGTGGGCTGGCGCTTGCCCTGTGTCCAACTGTAGCAGAGGAGAACCTCCTCTGGAAGCAGCTGCTTCCCTGAGCAGAGAGAGAGGCTGCCCAGTTCCATCTCTGCTGCTCGCGATCATCACGGGGCTTCCAGTGAAACCGTGTCACACCGTGGCAGGAATGCAAGAAGGATACACTATTTCTGGCATCGCAAAGGCCTTGAGGACTTGCCAAAGAATTAAGTCACTGCACGAGAGAAATACAAGAGAACAGAAGACGTCGTAGCGGGGTCCATGTGAGGGCTTGCACGCTTAGTGCTGTGCGAGTGTTGAGGCAGAAGAGCGCACGCTTGTTGGCACAGTCAGGACAGGCTTCCTGTGGAAGGTGGGGCTTGAACTGGGTCTTACAGAGAGAGAAGAGAACACGGGCGCTGGGGGAGCCACTTGGGGAAGAGGAGTTCGGTCCAGATGGTAGGGAAAAAGCCACCTCGTGGGCGAGGAGGAGCACAGGGCAGGATGGCCTGGGGAGCCAGGACAGCGCTCCCTGTCGGGGCCCTGCAGGGCCCTCGCCGAGTGGCTGTGGACACCCCGCCTCCCCTCTGCCCGGCCACGGCTGCTTCGGCTCAGTCCTTCCAGTTTCCCTGGGCAGAGCCGCGCAGAAGAGCCCGTGCGCCCTGGGAACGTGGTGCTGAGCTGTCGGCGGCGAATTCTGCCATTCATCCCTGTGCCATGAGCATTTTCAGGTAATTGGGTTTCCAGAAAACTGC
This sequence comes from Oreotragus oreotragus, assembly GCA_006410675.1. Classification (NCBI taxonomy): domain Eukaryota; kingdom Metazoa; phylum Chordata; class Mammalia; order Artiodactyla; family Bovidae; genus Oreotragus; species Oreotragus oreotragus. The sequence goes on along the minus strand of SJYX01000550.1, from coordinate 202,624 downwards.
CCTTTCACATTGCCTTCTGATGTAAGACCCAGAGAAAGTCAGGCGGCCGCATCTGACCCGGTTCTCTTAATCTCCCTGGGCAAGAATCTGTTTTTTTCCTGAGTTTTCAGTGTGGGAAGATTAGCGTGGAGACTCCTTGTTGTCAGTAGCACGTAGAAATCCTATGGCTGCAGTGCTCCTGATACACTGAACACCTCGGTTCTGTGAGAGGTGCCTACTGTCTCAGCAGTCCTGAGTTTACGCAGACAGTTGCCCCCCTTCCAAGGGGTCCCCAGTGAGAGGCTTTGCTTACTAACGAGGCAGGTGGGTGACTCTGTGAGTTGGGCGCCTGGTGCTGCTGAGTCTGAGGTGTCAGCTGGGCCCTTGCAAGCTGGGATTGTGTGTTCGTATTTGCCGTTTAATTTTTTTAAGAATTTTTTTTTTTTTTAACGTGGACCATTTTGAAGTCTTCGTTGAGTGTGTTACAATATTGCTTCCATTTTACCTTTTGGGTTTTTTGGCCGTGGGGTATGTAGGATCTCAGCTCGCAGACCAGGGGTCAGACCTGCAACCCTGGCACTGGAAGGTGAAGTGTAACCACTGGACAGCTAGGGAAGTTCCCTAGCATTCAGTTTATTGGTTTTTATAATGGAGTTCATTTTCTCTAAGGCCCTGTGACCGCGCAAAGGGGAGAAGTGGATGACAGGGAAGATGTGCCTGTGGTTTGAAGGGGCACTTGTCGGTGGATGAATGGACTCCGTGTCCTGTTTCTGGGGCAGGGCTCTGACCTGTCGCCCTCATCTCCATGTAGCCCTGGGCTCCTCTGAGAACTTCTGGCAGCTTTCCAGTGAGACCAGGTCCCCCTGCAGGAGCCCCCGGTCAAGCCCTCTCAGGCGTTCCCTCCCCTGGGTCTTCCTTCCAGGCACACTGTGCTGCTTTCCCTGTTTAAAGTCCTTGTTCTTTCTCGGAAGCTAACTTGCTTTTTCGAACCCCGGCATAAAGCGGTCATATTTAGAAAGTGGTTCACCTCCTCCTGGGAAGAAAGATGCTGCACACAGTTCCTCCTCCAGCCGCTCAGTCAGCCGGCCCCACGCACTGTGGGCAGAGTTCAGGAGGCGAGGTAGGTTCAGGGTTAACTCGCTGCCGTCTGACTGGGCTGTTGGTTGCCAAGGCGCTTACAGACAGCCTTGCAGCTGCGTACGCGTGCTCCTCAGCAGTTCTGGTCTGCCGAGAAATCATTGTATAAATTTGGGCTTTCTTTTCTGGTCAGAGGGTGTGGAATGAACTCTTAGGAGATTAAAACCAAAAACTTCACCGCAAGAAAGCAGGTGACTTGAATCTGGAGGTATTTTTTTTTAATTAATTAATTTGTTTTAATTGGAGGCTAATTATAATATTGTAGTGGTTTTCACCATACATCAACACGAATCAGCCACGGGTGTACACGTGTCCTCCATCCTGAACCCCCCCCTTGGAGGTACTGGTTTTGGTCCAACAGGTCAGTGACATCATTTATTAACCTGGGGGAGAATGGCAGCATTTGGTGGAAGTTTGAGATTGACACTGGGCTGCTTGCAGTCCTCTCCCTCTCCCAGTCATGCTGTCTTTCTGCTTTATTTCCTTTGGACTTGACACACCTGTGAGGTGTCTTTCAGAAGCCTTCAGAAAAGACACGCTCTAAAAGAGACATAGATGTGTAGAGTGGACTTTTGGACTCTGAGGGAGAGGGAGAGGGAGAGGGTGGGATGATTTGGGAGAATAGCATTTAAATATGTATACTATCATGTAAGAAATGAATCGCCAGTCTATGCTCAGTGCAGGATGCAGGATGCTTGGGGCTGGTGTATGGGGATGATGTGGGGTAGGAGGGGGGTTCATGTTTGGGAGTTCGTGTACACCCGTGGCAGATTCATGTCAATGTATGCCAAAACCAACAGAGTACTGTAAAGTAAAATAAAGTAAAATGGAAGCTCTAAAATAAATAAATAAAAAAAAATTTAAAAAAAAAAAAAAAAGAAAAGACATGCTCTGAGAAACCCACGGAGCCTGTGTCTCAGCTCCCTGAGAGTGGGCCTCACACCCGACACTGTAGCTCTGCGCCCTCTCTGACCTCCTCCCTCCCACCTCAAGCTCCTTCCTGTTGCTAGGCTGTATTTACGAACAGTCTGGCTACGGGAAGGGATTCTTCTGTGGCATCCCAAAACTCCAGCATTATTTTTGAGTTTCCCACCCAAGTCCCTGGAGAGGAAGGAGACCCTGTTTCCCGCCGTCTCCCTCGTGGTGTCTCAGCCCGAGTACGGGGACACCGTGATACAAAAGAAGATGCCCTTGGGATGACCTAATGCTTTTCGATTTTCTTACGGCTCCTTGTCACCTGTGGGCAAAAGAGAGCTTGCGGAAGCTGGAGAGAGTGGGAAGGAGGGCGGGGCTGGGATTCTGAATACATTAAACCCCACTGATGAAGAAGAAAGGAATAAAGGGTTCTCTCCCTCTCTGAAAGCGAAAGTCACTCAGTCGTGTCTGACTCTTTGCAACCCTGGGGACTATACGGTCCATAGAATTCTCCAGGCCAGAATACTGGAGTGGGTGGCCTTTCCCTTCTCCAGGGGATCTTCCCAACCTAGGGATCAAACTCACATTGCAGGCAGATTCTTTCCCAGCTGAGCCACAAGGGAAGCCCAAGAATACTGGAGTGGGTAGCCTATCCCTTCTCCAGGGGATGTCCCCTGGCTAGAGCGTTTCCGGCTCATCAGTCAGGCTCATCCTGGAAGCAGGACGTATGTAGAGTAGGTGAGCCCCTCCAGGTTTTCCTATAAATGTTCCTAGTGTTGCTGTAGAACCTGCAGCTAGAATGAATAAACACTCACTTCCATATATATAAGCAAGCAGCATGTGAGCCAGCATCACACATACACGCCTCCCCTTATCATGATGCTCTGACGGGCAGTTTGTTCAGACAGTAGAAAAGGCTGTGAGCACCTGAATCAAATATATGGGCCACGGCCGCCTCCACCACGACTCTGACAAGCCCCCTGCTCAGAGGCCCTGCCCTCAGGCTCCTCTGGACAGTCCCACACACTCAGTGTCCTGGTAGAAGCCTCCAGCCGCCTCCCACCCCCTGCCACCTCCCGCTCTCCTACCCCAGTTCCCAAAAGTACAAGGCAAGCCACAGCCAGAGCAATTTAGCCAGCTCAAGCCAAGCTCTCTTCCTTGACTGCAGACCTGTGAAGCTGCCTGCAGGGTCTTTCTTACAAGGCAGGGGTGGAAATTCACAGGACAGACCAGGTGGCTCTTAGCTGGGGTTTCCCTTTCAAGCCTCATTAACGTGCATCTGCCTCTACAGGCTTGGTTAATTGCAGTCGTAATCCTTTGTTCCTCTCCCCTCCTTGAGGCAATGAGAAATAAATGGCTCTAGTTTGAGAAAGGTACACGTTTATTTGTCTTTGACCTGAGCCTTCAAAATGCCAAGGTGGCAGGAGGCTTTGGCTTTGGCCAGCTCATTCTTGATGAGGACAGTTGATCCGGGAGACTTCTGGAGCAAGGCAAGGAAAGATTCCTGCCTGATGCTGAGGGAAGCATGGGACCCCAGAACAGGAAATGGGTTTGCTGGAATCTTGTATCCTTGCCAGTTCTTCTGTTACTTTCTCTGTAAACTTTAAATTTGCATCCTGAAACATCTATTCAGTGTTTTCTAATGATTTACATTAAAAAAAATTTTTTTTAATTGTAGTTTAAAAACCCACACAACACAAAATTTACCATCTTAACCACTTTTTGTATACAATTCAATAACCTCAAGTATATTCGCATTTTTGTGCAGCTGATCTCTAGAACTTTTTCATGTTGGAAAAACTGAAGCTCTATGCCCGTTAAACAACTCCTGTCTTCTCTCCCCCACCCCCTAGGAGAAGGGACTTTCTGTCTCTATAATTTTGATAGCTCTACATACTTCATGTAAATGAAATCACACAATACTTACCTTCTTGTGACTGGCTTGTTTCACTTAGCCTAATGTCCTCAAGATTCAACCATGTTGGAGTGTGCGGCAGGATTTCCTTCTTTTTTTAAAGGTGAACAACACTAAACTGTATGCATGTACCACGTTTTATTTATATCCATCCACTGACGGATGTTTGGGCTGCGTCTGCCTCTTGGCTATTGTGATACTGCTGGAACGAACAAGGAAAGGTGTGCAAATATCTCTTCTTTTAAACTCTTGAAGATATATAGCCAGAAGTAGGATTGCTGGATTATGTAGTAATCCTGTTTTTAATCATTTGAGGATTATAGGAATATAGTACTTCTACTTTTAATTCTTTGAGAAAACTCCATGTTGTTTTATGGTAGCTGCATCATCTTCCATTTCTATCGGTAGTGCCCAGGGTGCTAGTTTCTCTCCATCCTTGCCACCTCTTGTTGTTTTCTGTTTTTTTTTTTTTTTTAAATATAGTAGCATGGAAAAAGCAAGAGCGTTCCAGAAAAACATCTATTTCTGCTTTACTGACTATGCCAAAGCCTTTGACTGTGTGGATCACAATAAACTGTGGAAAATTCTGAAAGAGATGGGAATACCAGACCACCTGACCTGCCTCTTGAGAAATCTGTAGGCAGGTCAGGAAGCAACAGTTAGAACTGGACCTGGAACAACAGACTGGTTCCAAATAGGAAAAGGAGTACGTCAAGGCTGTATATTGTCACC